>JBANSL010000017.1:43486244-43838744 GCA_037127255.1 Persicaria tinctoria
ATAACTATCACCTTTACGCTGGTTGTTAGATGGGAGGGTATTCGGTCCGAGAGTTTGTCGACCTGCAGAGTTACTCCGATAGAGTGGGCGGTGACTGGAGATACTGGATCGAGTTGCCGATCATGGGTCTTGTGTTCGCAACCGTCTACCAGGTTCCTCTTGTCGTCTTATCGTGGCACATGCCCTTCACATGCCTCCCTATGTACATCGAACAACCAAATGGCACACCTCACAAGGCCATACTAGGCATGGCATGCATCGGGAACCAAGATCATTTTGCAGCGGTGAGTATGATCTTGCTCCAACCATAAATTAACTATCATTAATTACCCCACTTAACATTATACTATACTTTTTGCCCTTTTGCAGATATGGTTACATCCCAACGCCCCTTTACCTCCTCCAACGCAGGAATGGACGGCATACCATCACCCGAGCGTCAACGGATGGGATACTCCCTTCCAAGACCAATTTGATAGATTTAGAGCATTGCGGATTCAGGAAGGTCGCCATCTACACCATGTTTAGGAGTCATTAAAGTTAGAATTATCCGTGTCGTATTTGTTTGTTTTCTTGTCTATGAAGTTCAGAGTTGAAAGTTGAATGTTTGTTTTTATGAAGACGTAGAAACAATATAAAAAAACAATCATTCAACCAAAACAAACATCAGTTGGCCCCATATCTAAAATTATAAATTGGGTTTAACGTTACATTTCAACAAGGGTTATTGTATTAAACAGAACAACTACCGACCGACTCTTCAGGAATGTTTGGGTATATATGAATCTAACACCTGCTGGAACGCATATGTCATCATCAAATCTTGGGCAGGGCGCACTACTGTATCAACTGCATACTGTGCTACTCTGCGACAGCGCGACGGAGACATGTCGTCGTACAAACCGATCAGGATATCCGTTATCTGCTCAATCATCCGTGTATAGTACGATGCAGAGTCGTCGTCACACTCCTGACACCCGAACTGCAACTGTGTTGACATCTCTAGGATGCGGGAAACCTGCACAGAAAGTAGATTGCATCGAAAATAATGTGTATAGTTCATATGCTTGCAGTCGCAAGCATCCTTCTTAGGCGGACGAGGGTGTCTCCCCACTTCAACAATGAAACGGGTTCCATCATTGAACTTGGCATATTTGACAAAAGAATTTGGGCTTGATGCCATTACGTGTGTTTCGTGTATGCCAATAATGCAAATGTTGATGTATTTATAGATGGTGTAATTAGCAACGTCCAATTAAACGTTGTTATGAGAGTTCACATAACACAACGTTTAATGTGACGTTGTAACAACGTCCAATTAAACGTTTTTGCAACGTTCAATGTAACGTTTTAACAACGTCATATTTGGCGTTGTATTAAGGAAGCCTCACAAAAAACGAGAAAGGATTTCCCACTATAAATTACGCCATGCGAGGGTCGAAATTACAACATCTCGTTTGACGGAAGAAGAGATGGCGGCCGGTAACACACCAAGACCTTTCTTCTCGGTCACAGGGAGCGGCCCTAGGGATTTTTTCTGGTGGGTAGAAGACGTCTCGCTCACACAAATACTGGTAAGCCGCCTTCGGTCTCACATCCGATTTACAACGCTCCTAACTCACTACATAGATCTTGACATCTGCAGCCTCTGCCTTCCAACTTCGAGGAAGAATACGGGCTGGGGGGCGTCGAAAGAATAACGCTGACAAATGGGCCCGGGAGGAGAGGCACCAACATCCGGGTAGAGCGCAACAGCTCCGGGGCACTCTGGCTCGCATAAGGATGGAATACGTTCTCGAGATCGCGTGGCGTGCGGGTAGGCGCGGGTTTGATGTTTAGCTACTTAGGCAACGCTCACTTCCGGGTCGTCATAGTGCCGCCGGAGAATGTTTCACCATCAGAGGAAGAGAACAACAATGATTTCCTCTGAGGTGGGACACGACGGCGACCCGGAAAAACTTCTTAACTAAGTTATTTTTGTTGTAATCTTCTATCATTAATATGAGAACTGAGGCAGTCTAAACGTTTTCATGTAACGTGTTTTTCCCTGAAATAACCACAAATCATATTTGAAAACCCTCCGCGAGGGGCAAAACGCCTAACCAAATAAAAGATGCAGACACTGCTCAAATCTTTCCATACTCTTTGGGTTTTGGAGATCGAGGTGCCCAGAAATGAAATCGGATTGTATATATGTACTAAATCAGGCGTAGATGAGGACGCACTACGCACAGATTGAGACATGGGCAATGATGAATTGCATTTAATTTCTCCTAATTTGGACACTTGATTTTCTCATGATGAATTGCGTTGATCCAAGTGTTGCTGTTAACAACGTCTGATGTAACGTTTTATTCATATTGCAACATTAAATTCAACGTTGATGTCTAGCCCGACGAGGCCCACTTTAGCAACGTCGGATTTGACGTTGTTAAAGTGTCCGACCCGCCCAATTTCCTCCAATTCACAACGTTGTGTAGCACAAATGACAACGTCGAAACGAACGTTGCAGCAACGTTAAATCCAACGTTGCTAAAACGTCACATTCGACGTTTCATTAGCAGCGCTAAATGCGGATTTGTGGTGTATATAGGGAGACCCTTAATTATCCTTTCCCTTTGTATTTTATAATAATTCAAAGAGGTGTACTGCTATATGACTTTTCTAGGGTTTTATTTAGGATTTGGGGTTTTATTTAAGATTTAGGGTTTTCTCAAAATTGATAAGAGGGCTACCTACTATATGATCGAATTCACATGGTTTTCTCAAATTGAAGCCTCTTATCTCTTGTCACATGATTTTTGGAAAAATTCGTTCCTTAGTTTGATAGGCTTGCGATTTGCAAACAATGAGTTAGAATTAGAAGGGGAGGATTTTGCAGACACTGAAAATGATGGTGTTGAGGTGTGATTCATGTTCCATCTTGCTTTCTTTTAGCTGTCCTTCAAACCTGTGTAATGCAATTTTTTATTGTCCTTGGATCAAATTTCTTTCCTGAATGTTTTCCTATTGTTTTGAACCAATATGAACTCCTAGTGTGTTAACTTCCAATGTATAGTTCCACATGGATTACTTGTTGGCTGGAAATATAGTGGCAAGCAAAGCTTGATGGTGCTGATGCTCTCAGTTTATAGGTGATCTTTTCTCATTGATAGAATTGATTCCATCCTTTGCTGAGATTTGTTAAACTGAGAAATTTGTTCATGGTTTTTTAAGTGGATGATTTTAGTTAGATCGGTTTCACTAATGATAGATAAAAGAGATTGGTATTTGAGTAAAGGACATGAGAAACACTAAAATATGTATGGGTTGATCTCTGAACAATGATGTACTTTGTTTCCCTCTTTACTGATATTGATCAAACTGTGAAATCTGTGGATTAACAGGTCAATTTTGTCAAGAATTATTTTAGTTATTTTTTCCTTAAACTTCTAGCCTATTAGCTCAATTGGTAGAGCATTGTGCTAAAGCACAAAGACGTGGGTTCGAATCCCACATGAGCTTACATCAAATAATGTAAAATAGTGAATTGAAATTAACAAGTAAAATGCAACAGCAAGGCCAAAATCAAATTCAGTACATCACTTGCTAATCCAAAATATGTGGCTTCAGACAATCATGAATTCATCAATTTACAGAATCAGTTGCAGTTGAATTCACCCATTCACAAAATCAGTTATAGTTGAATTCACAAAATCAGCAGGTCTCCATATCACCAAGTTGTACAATAGCATAATAAAGTACCACAAAATATAGCAGCAACTAGCAAGAGTCTTCAAGACCAACATCTCACCACTTGAAATCTCAGGTTTGAATCAGTTGTAGTTGAATTCACAAAATCAGCAGGGCAGGTCACCATATCACCAAGTTGTAGCAGTATCATAATAAAGTATCACAAAGTACAACAACAAGTAGCAAAAGTCTTCAAGACCAATATCTCACCACTTGAAATCTCAGGTTTGAATCAACTGTAGTTGAATTCACAAAATCAGCAGGGTAGGTCACCATATCACCAAGTTGTAGCAGTTGCATAATAATACACCACAAAATACAGCATCAACTAGCAAGAGTCTTCAAGACTAACATCTCACACTAGAAATCTCAGGTGTCCTTACATTGAAGGAGTTTAGCATAAGCATATATGTCACTACACTAGAATCAACAAGAGACTTAATGTAAGAAATACATTTAAAATTGAAAACCATATAATAATAGAAAGATTATAAAACTTCAATACTTGTGGATGTGGCAACAAAGGAAGCAATGCTAGCTGTTGAGAGGGGGCATTCAAATTGTCAACATGGGAAGCAAAATGGAATTGAACTTGCTCTGGAGAAGAAGTATCTAGCTGAGATGAAATACACTTAAAAAAAGAACAAATTAAATTATTTCACGAATTAAATCATTTTGGATTAGCAAAATGGAATTGAACTTACTCTGGATCATAAATATGGAGTTTAACCTTTACCTGTACCAAATTTGTAGGGTGACCATGCATAGTAGCTTGCTCGGTATGATAATCCATAGAACTTTGTCCATCATCAGGAGGCAATGGTTTCTTTTTCCCTCTTTGATATTTCTTTTTCTTTTCAAGAGAGCTTATGATCCTTTTACTTGACCGATTTCCAGGTTTTGGCTTCAACTTTACTCCCTTCACTTGTTGCATCATATCATTCTGAGTAGGATCGCTTTCTACCACCTGAACACTCCTAGAGAGGGATTGGGAAACCTTTTCTGCTAATTTCAAATTGGCTTCTTTTAACAAATTCGTTAGGCCCTCTTGCACAATGGCATAAACATCATCAAACTCTACTGCTTTTGTGGCCAGCCGAATAGATAAACGACACAAGTTTCTGTAACGCCTTCCCATCACCACTTTAGGATCTGCGGTTGAGCTCTCTCCATTAACTCTACTACTTCGTTTGTTGGCATCTTTTGTCCATCTCTTCAAAATGTACTTTTCAAACACTTTTTCAATTCCTTTGGTGGAGAACATCTTCAATATATGACTGCATAATATACCAGCAAACTCACATTCTCTACCGCTGCAGAAGACTTCTTCATGTGCTGGATCATAAGACACAACATGCTTGTAGTGCTTCCTATGGGGGGTGACAAAATATTTTACAAATCCATCTACCTCACCCCAAAGTTCAATGTGGCAGTCATAAGATTTACACAATTCTGCCTGAAACAATTTCAAGACTTTTGGTGTATACACAATCGCAACATGCTTCAAAATTTCAACCGGAAAAGACACAACCTCCTTACTCTGGTTAGCCTTGAAATCTGCAACTGTTGTGAGCTGAATCTGCCATGTTTTACAGTAACTTTTATATCGATTTCTGCATGCATTTCATTCATTTGGGCTAAGATAGTACAGAATCTATGTAGTTTATGTTTATTTGCCAAATTATGGAATCTACACCAGTTTCTGTTTAATTCGCAGAAATCGAAGCATTTTACAGAAATTCTACAGAAGGTCGGAAAAACCCGGAAAACCACTACAGAAGTCCAAGGTCAAGGAAGCAACGGAACCTTGGTCGAGCAAGCCTGATCGAGAAAGCCAGACAACCCAGCTTCGGAAGTCTACTCGATCTCGACAAGCCCTAGTCGACATCGACGAAGCCCAGACACCACACCCGGAGTCGAGGAGAGAAGCTGACCGAGAAGCCGAGCAACCCTACTCGATCTCGACAAGCCCTAGTCGAGATCGACAAGCCCTACAACGCCCGTCCGAGTCCATGCCGAGGAGAAGCCTGCTCGACCAGACGTCCCCACCTCTACTCGATCTCGACAAGAGTTGGTCGAGATCGACGAGCGCCTGAGTCCAGATCCGAGCCAGTCGAGTAAACCTACCCGAGGAGACCTAGTCGGCAACACTTTTCTACTCGAGGTCGACTACGCCTTGTCGAGGTCGACGAGCACCAGGAGCCAAGACTGAGCCACATCGAGCAGAGCTAGCCGGGAAGTCCAGTCGACGATCCACCCTACTCGAGGTCGACGAGCCCTTGTCGAGGTCGAGTAGGCCAGTGTCCAGAAACGCGTCGACGAAGACCTGTCCGAGTAGAATTGGGATTCCTTGGGGCCGAAGGCTGAAGATCTATCCGATCCTATCATCATCTATCCAAGAAAGGAGATCTATCAACATCATGAAGACTTACCCACTTTAGAATTATCTTTTCCTTATAGATTTATTTCCATTAAACATTTTATTTATCTTTTAGCAATTTAGATATAGAGATAGATGATTATTTCCTTGATTAGCGAGGTTTGATCACTATAAATAAGGCCCTAGGGGCTCAGTTTTATTCATTCCAAGACACACACAATTCAATTCTAGTAGAGAAGTTTAGGAGTTCTAAGGTTTTTAGGGTTTTGGCTTTCTGCGAAAGTTGATTGCCAGGATTGTAAAGGCTTTTGAATTTAGTTTTAATGCAATTTAGTTTCTTTTTATACATCAATGTCTGCGATTGCGATGAGGCGTGAGTAGTCCACCCACTTCTGGGGCTGGGGTTAGCCCGACGGTGGCCATGTGAAGTGACGCGGTAAAGGTCAGATCTTTTTATGCAATTCGTCTTCTATTCCCTATGAGCATGATTCTTTTGCGAGAGTTGAAGGTGATCCTTGTTTGTATTATTGAAGCGAAAGTGATCTTAATGCAACTTGGATTAATTATGTGAAAAAGGGTTAGTAACAATTAGGGTTTATGCGAAAGCCTCTATATGCCTATTTGTTAATGACGAAAGTTATTTTGATGGAAAGCATGATCCTTTGTGCCTTTATGTGTTACTTTGCATGGTTATCGTTGTGGTGTTGAAACCCTGGCTTTGGAAGTCTTTTAGCATATTGATTTATTTCTGTCGAAATTCTGAGTTTTGGTTCGAAAATTTGCCCTTTTAAAGTTTCTGTCTTTTACTGTACTCGACATAGAGGAGACCTTTGTCGACCTCGAGTAGTGTCTTGTCTAGGTCGAGTAGGACTTGGTCTTAGTCGAATTGGTTTTCTCCTGTTTTTGTCGATTTTCAGTTTCTGTTTCTGCTTTTCTTGTCGATCTCGAGTTGGTGTTGTCGAGATCGAGTAGCTTGTCTTCGTCGAGTTGTGTTTGTTTTCGATTCTGAGTTCTTTGTTGTCGACCACCCTTGTCGATCTCGAGGAACTGATTGTTGAGATCGACGAGCCCTTTGCTTTGCTTTTAGTTTCTGCTTTGCTTTGTCTTTCCTGTTTTGCTTTGTTCTTTGCTTCTGCTTTTATTTCTGTTTCTTTCGTTGTTTCTGTGTTTCTGTCTTTCCTGCTGCTCTGTCTGTGAGAATTTACAGCTACCTGAGAACTGCTGACGTGCTTCCTCGTGGATTCGATCCTGACTATTCTCTTACTACAACGGGAGGAAGTCTTGTATTTATTTGCTGAGACAGGGAAGTCAGTCTGAACTTGATTTTATATTTATTTCATACTTGACCATCCTCCTGCAACAACAGCAACCATTTCATCATATCGCCTATTATACAGTAATCGCTGAAAGTTCTCAAAAAATCTCCTCATGTCATGCTTGTAACTTACATAGCTTTTGATTAGCTTGTTCATGCTCTCACTCCACTGGGTAGTGATCATGTTTGCGCAAAAGGTATCTCTCTCATATACTTTTTTTTTATTCGATATCTCTCTCATATACTAATGCCCATTTTTATTTGATGCTAAACATCCTCTTTAGCCAAGCATTGTTCTGCAAGTCATACTTACGAAGCATCTCACTCCAAGCATTCAAAAAACATTCTTCATGGACATGATCATAAACACAAGAACTAAAATCTGTTGCAAACTCTTTAAAGCCCTTAAACGCATGACTTAAATGAATGGCTGCATTCTAAAACATGTGCCATAAGCAAAGTCGATGGTAGCTCTCTGGCCATTGGGAAGCAAGTGCACTTGACATTGCAACATCTTGATCAGTAAGGATTGTCTTTGGTAATCCCCCCCCCCCCCCCCCTAGCCCTCTTAAATGTGTCAAACAGCCATATAAATGAACACGTTGTTTCATCATATAATAATGCGCAGCCAAAAATAACACTTTTCTTGTGATGATTCACACCAACAAACAAGGCAATGTGGCGACCATCTTTATGCTTCCTATATCTAGTATCAAAGCAAACTACGTCACCAAAATCATCATAATCAACCATCATTTTTGCATCAGCCCAAAATATATTAGTAATCAAATCATCTTCATCCACTTGAATAGCATAAAAGAAGCTAGGATCATCTATTTGCATCATTTGCAGGTACTCTAAAACACCACCAATATCTTCTGATCTCATATGCAAAGTGCGCTTAGTTCGCAAGTAATTCTTGTAATCCACATGAGCAAATCTAAGATTTTCGCGACCTCCAGCTTGGTTAGCCATGAACTCAAATGCATTTTTTGGAGCAATCCCCAAAATTTCAGCCATATCTACTTCAGATGCTTGAGAAATTGATATCCTTCGATGTGATCTGAATAAATGAGCTTTACTTGGACTTGCCAAGTTGTGATTTTGCTCTGCAATGAACTTGACGACACAATACCTATCGGATTTACGACAACAGATTTTTAGCATAGCCAAGCATCCACATCTTGTCTCCGGACGATGTGATTTATAGAAAGAATCTCGCTTATTCGGACCACGTTTGCCTTCACACGAACACACAAAAATCATGTCAATCACCTTGCCCTTGTAGCTATGTGACTTGCTTTTCCGAACAGAAAAACCAAACTCTAAAGCATAAGTGTTGTAAAATTCATAGGCTTCTTCTTCTGTTTGAAACTCCATTCCGACCCTTGGCAGAAATGCTTTAGATATCTTAGCATACATCTCATCCTTTCTCTCTTCATCAACGATAAGGCCATCATCTTGCTCCAATTCCAATCGACGTCGGGATTGTGTTTTTTAGCTAGCGGCATCAACTCCATCCATAACCTTGAAATTTATATATATTAAAAAAAAAAATTGATTACTCCTACTAATGATTGTATAAAGAATTATTCTAATGATTTTATTCACAAAGACAATATTCAAAAGAGGCCTAAATCAACCAAAAAAACACAAATTTACCGAATCTAAGTTTTCAATGTTGATTGTCGACTGCTGTTGGAAATTACTGATGTCTATGGTTGCATTTAATGTTGGTTGAAAGTTCAAATTTTTTTAATGGACAAGGAATTTCGGGGAGATTGGAACTGGAACTAGAAGGGGGGAAAGATTGAAGCGGGAAAGTGGGCGGGAATAGAGTAATGGGTTAATGGTTAATACCCTGTACAAAATTAATTTTTTAGGGTTAAGTTAATGAAAAATAAAAAGAATTGACATGTTGACCAATAGAAAAGAAGAGACAGTAGGGAGATAGGTAATTACGACTCGACGACTCAGGACGAACCCGATATGACTGGGCCATCCTATGACCCTAGCAAAGACTCTAGATACTTCACAGGTAACGATCGTTCTATTTACATACGCATAAAGAAATAGAATGCTCAACGGTCAATGCAACCTAGCATGGTACTACATGGCATGCTGATCATGAATGCAAGCACCTAGTATATCATGCACCTAAAGCAGGAAATATCTCTATTTCAATATGAGTAAGCTCTGAAGAGACTTACCGAGTAAGCAGAACAATAAAAGTACGATCTCATCAAGTAGCACGAACAATCAGATAATATCACCTAGATTCATATCAGAACATCCATATAAGTCTACATTTAACCATCTAATCACACAAGTACACATCACTCAATAAAGTATAGCCACATTATAATCATCATCTCTTTAAGATCAACCATTCATCATTTCATCATATTCAATAAGACCATATCATTCTCATCATTCCATTTAGTCACATCCATATATTCGCAATAATACTCATATATCCGCATGATCCTATATCTCCAGAGTCATGTTATTCATAGCTCATAAGGCATAAGTCAAACGATACGAAATTGCAACATTTCATCATGCAGTTAGTCATTCATTCATGCCATTAATTCACACAATTCATGTTATTAGTCAATCAATCATATCAACATGCTAGTTAGTCATCGATCACATAATTCCCAAGTTAGTCCTGAAACCGCTTCAAACTCCAAATAAACTAGTTAGAAATTCTGCCCTTCTGAAAATGCTCGACAATTTCCTTTTTTTCTAAAATCCAAGTCTCATAATATCATTTTTTTTAAACCACCGTAATATTATATCTTTAATCTCAAAATAATATTTTATATTTTAATCTCAATAATACATAATATTTCAAGGATGATTTGCACCAATATACCAATTCACACCCAACTTTGCAAAAATAACCATGGGGTGGATTATTTGCATGGGAATGACAAAATGTCATTTTTGCAAAAATTTTGGGCACCTTCCCAAGGGGTTGAAGGTAACCAAGGGGGAGAGAGAAGAAGAGAGGGATACTCACTTTAATTGTTTTAAACTAATTTTTGACCATTTTTTTGTGTTAAAATTAAAAAATAAATTTATTTTTGAACTTAATTTAATTTTATCTATCTATAGACACCCACTTTATACATGTTTATGAAAAATATATTTCAAAGTAAAGTTGGGTCTACATCGTATCTTGATCTCAATTTACGATTTACGCTTACTAGCCAGTAACTACTATTGCCTAGCCAGTAACTACTCTTGCCTAGCCACTAACTACGATCTCTTAGCCAATATAAGACTAACCCCTGTTCAACCCTCCGCTTCACCTTGGTGTCCGACGAGGCAAAGAGCTGCATGTCGTGGCCGGAGGGAACCCTCTCCATCCATCTCTACCACCCTTCCTCCACAAATCTCCCTCCATCTCCACAACTCCGACCGACCTCCACACATTTCCATTTTCCCTTTCACAAAATCCAAAAAAAAAAAGAGGAAGAGCCACCACGACCGCCGCCCTCCAACCCGCCGTCGTCAGTCTCATGCCTCAACTTCCCCTTCTTCCTTCTCATGTTCGGCTGTTGTGAACCCTCTCTCTCTCTCCCTCACTCTCCCTCATTTGCTTTGTCTTAAACCCGCCCAAACACACCTCCAAAATTTCAAACTCCTGCCAAAAAAAAAGAAGAAAAAGTTATGATTTACGCTTACTAGCCAGTAACTACTTTTCCCTAGCCACTAACTACGATCTCTTAGCCAATATAAGACTAACCCCTATTAAACCCTCCATTGTTCAACCATCCGCTTCACCTTGGTGTCCGGCGAGGCAAAGAGTCGTTGTGGCCGGAGTGAACCCCATTAATCCATCTCTACCACCCTTCCTCCACAAATCTCCCTCCATCTCAACAAATCCGACCGACTTCCACACATTTCCATTTCCCATTTCACAAAATCAAAAAAAAAAAAAAAGAGAGAAGAGGAAGAGCCACCACGGCCGTCGCCCTCCACCCCGCCGCCGTCAGCCTCAGGCCTCCTTCCCCTTCTCCTGTTCAGTTATTGTGAACTCTTTCTCTCTCCCTCTGCTTTGCCATAAATCCCGCCCAAACCATCTCCAAAATTTCAAACTCCCTCCAAAAATTTTAACCCACTATAATGGGTAAGGGTGACTTGTTATTTTTGCAAATAAAAGTTACCTTTTGACATTTAACTAATTTTGTTTGGGGAAGAGACATTTTTGCAAAGGGGATGATAAAGTTGTATATTGGGTACCATTTTCTCATATTTCAAATACCCTTTTCTTTTAAACATTTTCATAAAATATTTCTAAATCCCATAAAAATCCCAACCATTTTTTAAAATCAACCCTTTTTAATTTATTAAAACCGGCACCTTTATTTTGCAAAACCCAAAACCGAGCCTCCTTATTTTTGTTAAATACCAAAACCGACCATATTTAACAAAACTCCAAAATCTGCCCTTAAACAATTTTTGAAAATTTAGGCCCAGACACCCAGCCCACTAACCCTCTTCTATTTGAATCACAAAGCATAAACAATAAAAAGAGAAGGGAGGGCCTATGCGCTGAGGTGGCGCTGATGTGGAGCGGGACCCACGGCAAGGAAATGGGAAGAGGAAATGAGAATTGTTCATCCCCAGTCCATCTCTCCGGACTGCTGCATTCGAAATCGGAAGAAGGGAAGGAGGAAAAGGGAGGTTTAGCGGTGGCTTCCTCTCCCGCCGACAGCTCGGAATCACTCACCCGCCCATTCCCTTCTGTTGGGTTTCCCTCCTATATGGGGGAAGAGTCCAATGGACTATTTACCATATGGTTTTTACCATGTGAAGTTTTACCCTCCTCCTTTATAAAAGGGGATGTCTTTCCAATTGGGAAAGTAAGAGAGAGAAAACAAAGAGTGAGAAACGGAGAAAAGAGAGAGCTTGGAGAGGAATTTTCGTATGCAACTATTCAGCCCATTTCGAAGTGCCCCGATCAACGACCAAACGATCTCTGATTGAGACGATTTTCTGGTATGTGGTTCACCTCATCATAGGCTTCATTTTGTACGGTTGGATCGTCGTTTTGAGCCTCCAATCTCATATCCCCTTTGTTAGTGTTCTCTCTTAGGTTTTGTTGATTTCCACCAATTGGGTGATGAAATTTGGAGATTTGGCCAAGCTTGTTGATGCTTGATGATGTTGTATGCCTCTAGCTTTGTCTAGGGAAGATTGTACCCACTTGTTATTGTTGATAGTGGAAGTTTCTGGCTCCCGTGGTTTTTTCCCTGTTTTGGGGTTTTCCACGTAAATCTGGTGTTCTTTGTACTTGGTTATTTTATCTTCTGTTTGTTTCTGATTGTTGGTTTGGGTTGTTTGAGTTTGGCTCTCCGGTTTACAGTTCTTGTCCATCCCGATTCGTGTGTTAAAAGGGGTGTGTCTGACGTCCCCTTGCTTCCCGGCACAACAGACTGGTATTAGAGCATTTGGTTTAGGATGGAGGAAAAGAACAGTTTTCAGGGAATGATTGTGTTGAATTCGGGCAAATACTCAGATTGGAAGATAAAGATGGAAGATCTTTTGTACATGAAAGATTTGTATGAGCCGATTGTGCACAAAGACATTCCAACGGGTGTCGTTGATGTTGAATGGAAGATTCTGAATCGAAAAGCGGTAGTTACGATCAGGCAATTTGTTGATGTGAGTGTGCTCCAGCATATTGCCAATGACACGAATGCTTATGAGTTATGGTATAAGCTGGAAGGGATGTATGAGAGGAAGAATGCCCTCAACAAGGCGTCATTGATGAGAAAGCTTGTGAAATTTGAGTACAAAGATGGTGAGAGCATTGTTGTGCATTTGAGCACATTTCAGGGATTTGTGAATCAGTTAGCTTCTGCGAAAATGTCGTTAGATGATGAGTTGCAGGCTCTACTACTTCTCTCCTCATTGCCGGATAGTTGGGGCACACTTGTCGTGTCACTTAGTAATTCCGCTCCGGAAGGCAAGCTGGCTATGGAATGTGTGAAAGCTAGTCTTTTGAACGAAGAGACTAGAAGGAAGGAGATGGGTGTCTCCTCACAATCAGAGGCTAATGTGACGCAGGGTTCTGGTAACAACAGAGGAAGGAGTAAACAACGACAGCAGCAGAACAGAGACAAGTCCAAAGGGAGATCGAAGTCTCGAAGCAAGTACATTTGCTATTATTGTGAGAAGCCGGGTCACATTCAAAAGTATTGCCGAAAGTTCAAGAGGGACAAAGGCAAAGAACCTGAGAAGTCGGAGACGTCGAGAAATCAAGAAGATAAAGACACCGCTGCTCTTACAATCAGTGATGACATAGTGGAGTTGTTTGTGGCGGTTGATGAAGGTTCCTTGAATCTTGCAAGTGATGAGTGCACTTGGATTGTTGATTCAGCTGCTTCATATCACATTACTCCACACAAGGAGTACTTCTCGTCTTACACCTGTGGAGATTTTGGCCGTGTGAGGATGGGAAATGATGGCGTGTCCAATGTTGTTGGCATGGGCACAGTTTGTTTGTTGACATCCACTGGTTGCAGTTTGATTTTGAGAAATTTTCGCCATGTTCCTGATATCAGATTGAATTTGATATCTTCTGAGATACTTGATGATGATGGGTATGCTCAAAATGCACAAGGCGGTGTTTGGAAGTGCTCCAAGGGAAACTTGATTGTAGCCCGGGCAAAGAAGCAGAATACCATGTATATGATGCAAGCCAAGATTTGCAGAGAAGAAGCAAATGTGATTGATGATGGTGCCGGAGAGCTATGGCACAAGCGGCTTGGACACATGAGCGAGAGGGGTTTGCAAATGCTTTCCAAGAAGGACATTCTCCCGGATATGCAAGGTATTTCTCTCAAACCTTGTGTTGATTGCCTAGCTGGAAAGCAACATCGAGTAGCATTTCATACTCGACCTCCATCTAGAAAAAAGCATGCATTAGATCTTGTTCATACTTATGTGTGCTCTATGGATTGCAAGTCACATGGTGGTGCACAATATTTTGTCACTTTTATTGATGACTATTCTAGAAAATTGTGGGCTTTTGTGTTGAAAAGCACAGATCAGGTTTTGACAGTTTTCAAGGAGTTCCAAGCTAGAGTTGAACGAGAGACTGGTTTGAAGTTAAAGTGTGTCAGATCAAATAATGGTGGAGAGTACATGGGTCCGTTTGAGCAGTATTGCAAGAGTCAGGGCATCAGGCTTGAGAAAACAGTTCCGAAGACGCCACAGCTGAATGGGCTTGCAGAGAGGATGAACAGAACCATAGCAGAAAGAGTCAGAAGTATGTTGTCGACTACAAAGCTGCCAAAGTCCTATTAGGCGGAGGCAATGTTGACTGTTGTGTATCTCATCAATCGCTCGTCTTCAGTTCCTCTTGATGGTGATGTTCCATAGAGGGTTTGGACTGGGAGAGATGTTTTCTTCCAGCATTTGAGAGTCTTTGGATGCCTAGCATATGTTCATGTTGCTAGAGATCAGAGATCCAAGCTTGATAGCAAGACAAAGCCATGCATCTTCCTAGGGTACTCAGAGGATGAATTTGGGCACAGACTGTGGGACCTTACAGACAAGAAAGTGGTCAGAAGCAGAGATGTTGTGTTCATGGAAGACAAGACTATTGATGACTGGAAGCTCCAGCGACCGTCGTCTTCCTCTCCTGCTCCAGTCACCTTTGATCCCGTTTTTCCTCAAGTTGTGCAGAGTAGTTCACTTCAGAATCAGCAGGAAGATGAGCATAATGATGGTGATGTTGATCCACCAGAAGTTCCACAACCTCAACAAGAGGAGCCCCCTATCTAACCTGAAGTTGAGTTGAGAAGATCCACTAGAGAGAGACAGACTTCCTCACGATACTCAACCAGGGATTATGTGTTGTTGACTGATTCAGGAGAGCCTGAATGCTATGAGGAAGCTATGTCAGATGTGCATCAGAAGGAGTGGTACAATGCCATGCAGGATGAGATGAGTTCCTTGCATGAGAACCACACCTATGACTTGGTGAAATTGCCTAAGGGCAAGAAAGCTCTCAAGAATAAATGGGTTTTTCGTTTGAAGTCTGGAGAAGATGGTACACCTCCCAGGTTTAAAGCCAAAGTTGTGGTGAAGGGTTTTGAGCAGAAAAAGGGTGTAGATTTTGATGAGATTTTCTCTCCAGTTGTGAAGATGTCATCCATCCGGGTTGTTCTAGGCATGGCTGCTAGCATGGACCTAGAGGTCGAGCAGCTTGATGTGAAAACCGCCTTCCTTCATGGTGATTTGAAAGAAGAAATCTACATGGAGCAACCTGAAGGTTTTGAAGTCAAGGGAAAAGAGAAGATGGTTTTCCGTCTCAGAAAGAGCTTGTATGGTTTGAAACAAGCACCTCGGCAATGGTACAAGAAGTTCGAGTCTTTAATGATCGACCACAAATTCCACAAGACACATGCCGACCACTGCGTGTTTGTGAAGAATTACGCCGAAGGTGACTTTCTGATTCTCTTGCTTTATGTGGATGATATGCTTATTGTTGGTCGGGATACCAACAAGATTGCTAGTTTGAAAACCGCGTTGAAGAAGTCCTTTGCTATGAAGGACCTTGGCCCTGCAAGACAGATTTTGGGTATGCAGATTACCCGTGATAGAAAGAATCAGAAGTTGTGGATATCACAAGAAAGATACATTGAGAAGGTGCTGCAAAGATTCAACATGGACAAGGCTAAACCCGTGAGTTCTCCACTTGCAGTGAACATGAAGCTGAGTTCTGATCAGTGTCCTACAAGTGAGAAAGAGAAACAAGAGATGAAGAAGGTGCCTTATGCTTCAACCGTTGGTAGTCTGATGTATGCCATGGTTTGCACTAGGCCAGACATCGCCTATGGAGTTGGGGTTATCAGCAGGTTCATGAGTAATCCTGGAAAGGAGCATTGGGCTGCAGTGAAATGGATTCTCAAGTATCTCAGAGGCACTTCGAGAGTGTGTTTGTGCTTTGGTCCGGGAAAACCTATGCTTGATGGTTTTACAGATGCAGACATGTCAGGTGATATTGACACGAGTCGATCCACATCTGGATATCTGATTACATTCGCAGGGGGAGCAGTCTCATGGCAATCGAGACTGCAGAAGTGTGTTGCTTTGTCAACGACAGAAGCAGAGTATATGGCTGCAATTGAAGCTGGTAAGGAGCTGATATGGATGAGAGACTTCCTAGAGGAGTTGGGAGTGGAGCAAGCTAGCTACCCACTCTATTGTGACAATCAGAGTGCCATCCACCTTGCCAAGAATATCGCCTACCATTCTTGAACCAAGCACATCCGGAGAAGGTATCATTGGCTTCGAGAAAGAGTAGAAGATGATGATTTTGAGCTCATGAAGATCCACACAAATGACAACGGATCAGATATGCTGATGAAGACTTTGTCAAAGGAGAAGCTCATCAAGAACCGCTCAAAGGCGGGCTTGCTCGAGCCCCCCATATAGGATTGAGGGGGAGCTATCACTACAAAAAAAAATTAGATAAGCAACTGCAAAATCCCGTCGCCAATAGTCAATTTACCGTCGCCAAAGTTCATTAGCGACGGCATAGCGACTGGAAAACAGCCGTGGCCAATAGTCCCATGGCAAATTATCATTGGCGACGGCTAACAGCCATCGCCAACTTATTTTCGGAAATTAAAAAAAAAAACCTCAGCCTTTTAGCCCGGTTCTCATTAGAACCGGGCTAAAAAGTCCTCTGTTTTATAAAAAAAATAATATAAAATTCACCACATTCTTATATATTCTTACAAAAAATAATACTCGTATAACACTAAAAATTAACAAAAATTACAGATACCTTTGTTCACACAGACAATTGGTCATATATTATTACAATAAAATAGAAATAACTATTAAAAATTACAATAATAACCTTTTATTCTCAATCCACCTCTTGAAAGTAAGATAGCTCAAAATCTTTCAAGGTCATATGACCACTGCTTTGGAGCAATACGCTTTTGGGCTTCAAAAGTCTATAAATTATATCTGAAACATTCAACAACAAATCAAAGCAAAGCAACATGAGAATTTATTTTATCACTTGTGCAAGATTTGATATCCCTAAAAAGATAGCATAGATTTTCGGTCCAAAAGCATAAAGAGCTCTCCACGAAGGTAGTAATCAGTTACCAAACAAATGTGTGTTTTAGTCTGTATAACTTCCAGAAATTAGATTCTCAATGGCTCAACAAGCTCAAGTGAATATATCATACATAAATTAAATTTAGTAAATTATCAAGGATTATTATTTGAGACAAGATCTGATGGGTCAGGCAGGTTGTGTAGGAATCGGGAAATGGGAACGAACTTACGAACAACACAAAGCAATATTTGAGAGATAAGTTGGCATCGAAAAGATAGACCATAAACTCCATATACTAATGCATATATACTTTATTTAAAAATCCAAGGCATTCCTTAGTTTAAATCTGTAAAAAAATATACTAATGCAAATATACCACCTACATATATAAAGGCTAAAAATTCTATTTGTTCTCTCATTTTCTGTTATTAATAGCCTTAAACAAATTCATATATCATGAAGATAATAATCCATTGAGGGTTAAATATTACCTGGATTGTATGAATGAATATGGATAGGCTGATTATACATTTCACAAAATGCTTGGATCTCCACATTATTCTCATGTACACCTGCCATTGAGACTAAAATTAAAGGAACTTTATCAAAAAAAATATCACACATCACACAAAATATGGCAATGCTTTAACATGCCTAACATACAACGGTTTAAATAAATTGTAAGAGCAAGAAGTTGACTAAAGTCCTTAACAAAAACGATCAATAGACAAAACCCCACAAGAAAGTGATTCATTTGCAAAACCAGCCCTTTTGTTTTGAACATCCCAAACCAAGCAAATTCATAAGCCACGTGGGCTGGAGATTATCATAATTCTAAACGAAGCTTTAATTCAGCCCAAGTTCAGGAGCTTCCACTTAGAAAAACTGCTCCTAGCTAGTGCTAATTTTTGGAAACAGAAATCTTTGCACAAACATTTAATGACATGGGGTTCAACACTATTGCAGTTTAAAACTCATTATCCTCATTTTTTTAAATTAGATTTAAGATAAATCAATTTAATGACCCAGGAATGCAGCATCAATTATGTACTTGGAAGGCAACTATAATAACCATTACCTATAATTTTAAGATAGTTGGTTTATGGATTTAATTTGTCCTATTAAAACTAAAAATCTCTCATACAATGGTTAATGGAAGTAAGATTAATCACATTCATTCAATCTTGTGAAGGGTACCTCATGGAATAATATTTAAAGTTTAAACACAATTAAAGAATACTGGGAATAACGACAAGGTAAAAGAGATTTTGAAATACAAATACTTGTATCACTTGCCTTGAGAGGAATGGTGCCAATCGGTAGCTTAGTCGTTAAAAGTTCCCTTAGGTGTCTGATAGCCTCGTGGCTGCAGGCAAATCAAGAACATTCGTCGAAGCTTTGAACAAGAAAGTCAGTTTAGTCATGATGAGAATCATGAATGAAGTGAGTGGCAGAATATACCTACATAACACGAGCAAACTCATACTCGTCAAAATCAGCCACTTGACTCAAACTGGAACCCAAAAACACACCACCAATAAGAGGTAAACCCAACCAAAAACCTAAATGTCCAAAGATAAAGCTCAGAAATTAAACAAAGGCTAAAAACTGGGAATGTGGAATCAAGTTGAATTGTTGGTTAGCAGCTAGTAATGGAGAAGGAATGAAGGAGCTAGGAACAAATGAACACATACAATGAACACAAATGAACACGTACAATGAACACAAATGTCCATGTAATGATTTTGATCCCAATGTCCATGTAATGATTTTGATCACAGAATTCAAAGCAAAGATGTAAATAGAGATATCATAAAACACATTCATTCCACCATAGCAGGGTTAATTCATTACAGGTTGTTTTCCTTTCATCATGAAAACATCATTTTCATTTTAGGCAAACTATATAAATAAGTCACAGACTTCCCGTTCTTCATCAGCTTTTTCTTCTTCTTTAAAGCAAGGTCATTCAGTGCCCTTCCTGCCCAAAATCTATCAGATTCCAATCTGACTTTAAAGCAAAAACACCAAACTTTCTACCAATTAAGCCAATTAGCATCAGTAGCTACAACACCTAGAACTCCTCTCATTTAGGCATTTCGTCAAACACCTAGCAGGCAATCAAAAGGCAGTGTGGAGTTGCTACAGATACTAGATACAGAACAACAAAAGGCATTTTAATCCAACTCCTACAACAACAAACCATAATCGAAACAAAAATCAACCCAAATCGAGAACCCACAAGCAGCAAAACCTAAGGTGGTTCATACCAAAATCGAACCCCAAACCGAGTAAATTGAAAACCCACAAACGAAATTAAAGACCCAGAAATCAAAGAACTCCCCACAAACGAAATTGGGGGCCGAATTCACAAAAACAGTGAACACGGACGACGAGAGGAGATAGGGTTTGATGCACATCAATGAAATCGAATGGAAGATAGAGGTTTGCCTTGGATTTGCGCTCATTGCCCTAGTCGAATCCTCCTTCTTCTTGCTCTTGTCACGCTCACAGGACCACCGCCGGGAGGGCAATCCAGTAACTCTTGGGGTTATAGAGGCTAGTCACCACCCCCACCTTCCTCGGATAGGGTTAGAAGACGCCAAGTGAGAAGACGGCAAGGGAAAGCGGATGCTCTTGTAGCTGTGTGCTAGGTTTAATTCAATTCACATTTATTTTCCTTTTAAAAAAATTAAAAATTAGCGACAGCAGGTCTAGCCGTTGCTGGTCCGTGGCAAAAGACACATTAATGGCGACTGTAATTCCGTGCCGTTGCAAACAGCCGTAGCAAATTGAATTTTTTTTTGTAGTGTATGTTGGGTTTCCCTCCTATATGGAGGAAGAGTCCAATGGACTATTTACCATATGGTTTTTACCATGTGAAGTTTTACCCTCCTCCTTTATAAAAGGGGATGTCTTTCCAATTGGGAAAGTAAGAGAGAGAAAACAAAGAGTGAGAAACGGAGAAAAGAGAGAGCTTGGAGAGGAATTTTCGTATGCAACTATTCAGCCCATTTCGAAGTGCCCCGATCAACGACCAAACGACCTCCGATTGGGACGATTTTCTGGTATGTTGTTCACCTCATCATAGGCTTCATTTTGTACAGTTGGATCGTCGTTTTGAGCCTCCAATCTCATATCCCCTTTGTTAGTGTTCTCTCTTGGGTTTTGTTGATTTCCACCAATGGGGTGATGAAATTTGGAAATTTGGCCAAGCTTGTTGATGCTTGATGATGTTGTATGCCTCTAGCTTTGTCTAGGGAAGATTTTACCCACTTGTTATTGTTGATAGTGGAAGTTTCTGGCTCCCGTGGTTTTTTTTCCTATTTTGGGGTTTTCCACGTAAATCTGGTGTTCTTTGTACTTGGTTATTTTATCTTTTGTTTGTGTCTGATTGTTGGTTTGGGTTGTTTGAGTTTGGCTCTTTGGTTTACAGTTCTTGTCCATCTCGATTCGTGAGTTAAAAGGGGTGTGTCTGACGTCCCCTGGCTTCTCGGCACAACACCTTCAACCCCGAAGCACAAAAACGATCAAAGAAAGAAGGTAAAGGAATGCTCACTGAGGGGTTTGTCTCGCCGGAACGGAGCTCGGGGAGGCGGCGTCCGGGTGCGTCGAGCCGGATTCTTCGATTAGAAAGACCTGGGGAGGGTTTGGGAACATTAAAGTCAAAGCTTTACTTCAAAAGGAGGCGAAAGGGGCGGAGACGACCACTTACCGTTTGCAAATCGGAAACAGGGGAAGGGAGGAGTCAAGGGCTGCAGCGGCGGCGCCGGTGACACTCTGGAGGCTCTGGATGCTCAGGAGGCGTTCTGTGGTGCTAAGGAGGTGCTTGGTTGCTGCTGCTGCTCGAACTCGGAGAAAGAAAGAGGTGGAGTGTGATTGGCTCGGCTCCTAGGTCCGAAGGAAAAGAGCAGGGGATGTTCTCTCGGCTCCTGCCCAGATGAAGGATGGAAGAGGAGATGGGTGCAGCTGCAGGCGTGAACCGAGGGAGGAGAAAGGGAGTGGTGGGCGCTGGCGAGCTGCAGTGGCTGTGGGTGGCGACGGAGGGTGGACAATACGTGAGGGAGGGCCTGGTGTTGCCCAGCTATGAAAACGAGAGGGAAGAAAGAGAGGATAAGGTCAAGTCTTCAAATGAGGGAGAATGGGGACGAAGATGTTTGCATGTTTGATGAAGTGTTGCTGTAGGAAGCAAGGAAAGGGAGCAGGGAAAGGTTCTTGGGGTAGAAAATGGGTTGTTTGGTGGAGGTTTCAAAGAAAGGGGAAATTGATTTGAATAAAGAATGGGTGGAAGAAAGGAAGAAAAAGTTTATAGTTGTTCATTTTACATGCAAGAGGACAAAGACAAATTGTTTGGTTGTTGAGCAAAATTAGAATAGGGACAATTTACTAGCAAGGGAAGGGTGTTTTGTAGGGCCATTACTCTGTTGACTCAAAAGAAATTTCCAAACCCCATTTGGAATACCCGAATAATGTTCACCTTATTTCGATTCGATCAAATTTGATTGCCAAAAATCCGAGGAAGATGTCTCCATGTCAAGTTAGTTTTCAAAATTTTATTTTAAGTTGGAATTCCGTTCCATGAGTTTTAAAATCCGAGTTAGCGGGTTTTCCGTTAAATTCCTCTTTTAAATTCATTTTGATTTTCATTTCTCCGAAAAAATAAGAATTAAAAATCCGAGCTTTTACACATATACCACTTGCGGGTGGAAATTGCTACGTTATAACATTGAGCTGGCCAGCGTTCGCCATATTGAGAAGGGTGTGGAAGTAGAAGAGGGATATGTCATTGACATTATTTGAGCCATCTAAGTATTTTCTGCAGATTATATTATGATAAGCATGATTGCGTGTTTAAATTTCGTTATGCATTAGAGCATCTTTATTAAGAATAGTGTATGTGTATGTTTGCTTGTGGGCCCCAGAATGCGATTAGGCTTCCGTCTGATTTCGCCCCGCGTATTGTTGTTAGGTCTATTTTACAGATATGTTTGCTCTATGCTTCTATGATGTGGTAAACCTTCTGGGCGATTCCAAAGAAAATGTCTAACTTCACTAATTTGGCTTAAGAGCTTTTGATAATATGTTTTGTGATTTCGATTTTGACTCGACCTTGCCATGCAAGTTGTACTTTACTTTCCGCATTCGCGGTTTCTTTCCAAATGAATTTCCACAACTTAGTCTCTATGACAGGTTAAGGGTACCCAACGACACTTCTCGATTGTTTTGGGTTCGAAATCCCCACTTTAAAAGATTGACCCTATGAGGTTTGAAACCTCGATTCGGATCTAAATTGCAAGATCCGAACAAAAGTATCCAACCTTCGAAACGTAACCCAAATATTTATATTCGAGTCGTTACAACCAGCGGAGGCCAAACTGACTGATGGTGAGGGCGAATGCCAGGATCCGATGAGACGTCGGTGACAGAGGAGGAATGCCGGACACAGGTGTGAGAGGAAAGATCCGAATGGCAAGGGCAAACGATAGGTTTTAATATTTATGGTGTTCTGCCTTTTTCTTTCTTTATTGTTTTGAGATATTTTTCTTTGTTTTTACCTTTTTTTATATCTTTTATTTTCGGTTTTTATGTCTTTTAATTTAGATATATTTTCAGTTTTTATTTCCCTTTTTATTTTATTAAATCACATATTTTATTTTCGGTTTTTATGTCTTTTAATTTGCAATTTTATTAGGTATTTTTATAATAAACATAGGTACAACAACGACAACGTGCCCACTATATCCCGCTTGAAGCAGGGTTTGGGGGTTCGAGTTGTACGCACCCTTTCCCCGACTAGGTCGAGAGGGTGTTTCCTAATGACCTAAGACAAGTCCTCGAAGACAGGACAAGACTCCACACCAGAAACAACCATAAGAAATAAAGGAAAAAAGACCACACACAAGAATTAAGAAAAAGATGCGCAAAAACAGGACGAGACAGCAGGAAAGCGCGATGCTGAAAACACTGCACCCTACTAGTTTTCGACAATTCTAATACTGCACCCTGTTGCGTGACATCTCCTTTGTGAGTCCCATAATGGCCAGGTCCTGTCGAATCACTTCACGTCAGCTCTTCTTTGGACGACCTCTGCCCCGCCGGACACAGTCGATAGTCAAATGGTCACATCTGCGCACCAGCGCACTCGGATCTCTCCTCTGAACATGTCCATACCATCGCAGTCTCGCTTCCCGCAACTTAGCCTGAATACTGGCCACTCTTACCCTTTCTCTGATAGCCTCGTTTCTGATTCTGTCATGCAAAGTGACCCCACACATCCATCTGAGCATCCTCATCTCCGCCACCATTAGTTTCTGTTTCTGTGCCTTACTTGTCGCCCAACACTCTGCCCCATATAACAAAACTGGTCTCACCACCACTCCGTAGAACTTACCCTTGAGCTTAAGTGAGACTTTTCCGTCACATAGGACTCCTGATGCAGCCCTTCATTTCTGCCAACCTACTTGAATCCGGTGCTTGACATCCATGTCGACCCCTCCATCGCTCTACATCACAGATCCCAAATACTTGAAACTGTTTTTCTTCGGAACAAGATCCCCACCCAACATAACCCCCTCGTCACCCACTTCCTCTTCGCCAAATCTGAAAACCATATATTCCGTCTTTGTCCTGCTCAAAAGAAAGCCCTTCTATTCAAGCTTATCCCTCCATAAATCAAGTTTGCTGCTGACCCCTACCCTAGTCTCATCCACCCTGACAACATTATCCGCAAACAGCATACACCACGGGATCCCACCTTAGATACTTCCTGACACCACATCCATGACTACTGTAAAGAGAAACGGGCTCAAAGCCGAGCCTTGGTGCAAGCCCACTTTAGGTATGTTTGCAAAAAAAAAAAAAACAATGCCATTTTGCCGCCGCCGCCTCCTCCGGCCGCCGCAAAAAGAAAAAAATAATAGAAGAAGAAGAACAATAATAAGACGTCAAATTGCTTGAACAAAGCCTCATTTGCCTTACTTGACACCTGACCTCCACCCCTCTTTCGGGTGCATCATCGACAACTCTTGAATCTCCTACCAGCACCAACAGTCTTGTATCATATGATATCTATACTAGCTCTATACAGTTCAAATGTATGGTTGATTGCAATAAAAATCATAACAAATTTGTATTATATGACTATTGAGTCACATACACGGGCGCAGGCTGTTCAGGAGCAGTAACAATGTCCTGTACAGCACTTGTTCCGAGATCCTCTAGAGTAGAACTGTCCCCGTTCCTGTCTTTATGATTAGCATCCTCACCTGAATCATCCTCTGCTTTCCCAACTGCGACGCTATCAATTTCATCAGTGTCATCCTGCACTTTTGACTTGCTATCACAGAGCTCATCGCTGTTTTCCGAACTGCCAGCAGCAAAACCCACTGGGTCTTGTATCTTGACATGATCTATAGGGGGGCTTCTACAAATTTTATCTTCATCTGTATCCTGGGTGAGGGTTGGGTCCGTAGGCAACTCCACATCTGGACTGGTTTGTGCAGATATGGCTGAGAGTATGTCATGTTTTGGCTTAAGATCCACCCATTTCCCATCCACCCAATCCCTGGAAACCCTTAGGTCCTTTCTGAGTACATCAATCGTCAACTTCTCGCCTGCCACAGTATTATGAAGTGTTAGTTGGTAGCTAAGGATATAAAAGAAAGGATCATAGGATTTTCCTCCTGCTCTAGAAAGAGGACAGGTAGATTGAAATCGTCAACTTCTCGTCTGCTTTCTAGTGCATTTGGCACAACAAACTCAACTCTATAGAGAGGTCAAAATCTGAAACTATAGAATAGGACAGTTTGGGCAAACATATTCAAACTCCATCAACATAATCCAAGTGGGTGAATATACATTGTTCAAATTTCTTGTACCTCTCCCCAGTCGTTTGATTAGGTCTTTCTTTATTTAATGATGAGCAAGCCATACACATTGATCTTCTTTTACGTTCAGAGAACATACTCATAAAAAATCGTTAAGGCATATACCTGAAAGATAAACCTGAACCTTTTCTTCACCACCGGTTACTCTAGTTACAACACCTTCCCACCAGCCATCGTTCCACCATGCATCCACAGGAATCCCAACTTCATCCATAGAGACTGAGAAATCGTTGAGGAGAGGTTGTGGCCTAACAACAGGTCGTCCAGGGCATCTCATTCCAAGTCTATCTGGTGCAGCTAACCTAAAAGCTTGGACCCATTCCTACAATAGTACAGAAAAACAATGGTAACTTGTGTGTATTTCCAGGACATTCTAGACATCCATCTCAAAAGGAAACAATGCCTGGTTGCAATAAAGTATACAGGAAAAACAGTAAACAGCTTGGGTGCAAAGTTTCATTTGCAGCTTTTTTTTTTTTGGAGGAAGTGTAGATTTTGTTGTACTTTTCTACTTTGACTTATGGTCAAGCTCTCTTTGGTAAATTTTCTTTCTTTCCATAATTCCATTTAATACTAAAAAATAGAGTATCCACCAATGCGATGGGGTAAAAGTCTGTGGTTAGTAAGTTTCATCTGCATCTATTTTTATGAGAAAGAGTAGACTGTTGCTTGGGATGGACTCATGGACATGTTCTTTCGTAAATTTTCATTATTTCCATTTAATTAAAAAAAAAAACAATAACGAAGTATCCACAGATGTGACGAGGAAAACCCCATCGTTAGTTGTCTGCAATTAACAGCAATCATTATCCAAAACAGTGAGCAAGTAGAATCATAAGGATTACTAAATACTTTACTTCAAGGTTGAGTAAAGTAAATATTAGTAAAATACGGAGTATATTCCAACAGGTCACGCCTTTAGGTTTACAATCTCACAATAAAACTAATCAAGACATTCTGGGAAAACTGTCCTGAATGATAATAATAAATCCTAACAAGGAAAAATCATCAGAAGCCTGAATTTATATCCTTCCCTCAAACTACCATGTCCTTATTCAGCAAAAATAAAGACAACTATGAAAAAAAGATTTACTGTGAGATTGTAAACCTCACTTGAACAGGAAACAGATTTTCCCAAGTGAAGGTAAAGTCACTAATCCAATTTTATAATGGAACATAATAGTAAGCATTTTAGTACTAGAGCAGAATAGATTTAGCGTCATACCTCAAGCTTTCCACACCCTTCATCATCATCCACGTCATCATATTGTACTTTCATCTGTTTCTGCAAAATCTCTAATACAGTGCACCTAAACCAGCAGCCTCGGATGCCACTATCTTGGCACAACAATTCTACCTTCACACCAACCCTCAAAAGCCAACCATGCCAGCTTCGGAATTCAAGATTCTTAATGTTCTGACAAAGAGAATCAAACATCATTCTCTTGGCTTGCTTTCCAAAACTCTTGGAACCAGAATGAACAGTTAAGAAACTTTGCTGCTCTGGGTAATTTCTGCTCCTTTTAGCTCCTTGCATAACATTTTCTCCATCATCAAAACCATTGATATCATCTGCTTGTAGGGCGTAGCATAACGAATCTTGCTTCACATAGGTGCCAGGTTCCAAAGCGGATAGGATTGGCTGACTAAAATAACCCCTCAATTTACTCAACTCAAATGGCTTGATTTTGTTAGTTCTAAATTGTCGAAAGCAAAGGTGTACATTGGGCAACAAGTTATGAGAAAAATGATCAAGATACTTTTCATAGTGCTCACGAGTAAGTACTATAGCAGGGCCATCAACACATTCAGTACTTATAACCTGAGCATAAGCAGTGAAGAAAACTTCTTTGGTATGGGCATTTCGTATCCGAACAGTACCCTTGACTTCCTGACTATGATGAAACCATCTAACTTTCACTTTCTTTTGCCCCTTCTTGTCTTCATACATATCTTCTATGTATGCAACATATCGATTCTCTTCTTGAGCCATCACAAATACAAAGGTTTGAATCTGGTTTCATGAGCCCAGAAAGAAATAATAGGAGCAACAAATTTAGATGGCTATAAAATATTTAGCAGAACATCAATTCAACGATATAATGATACTTACTGAAATAGTTGTTTCATTCCTGCAGAATGCAGAGTAGTGTTTTAGATGCTTACTACACATCCATGAGGTCCCTAGCCACCTGATATCAGTATGCGGATGCCTAAATCCTTTTGTATGATGATTCTGGTAAAAGAAAACCAGGTTATTGTCATTACATGAATAGGGATCAATCATCAAAAAGAAACTTGCAGAAGGCATACCATTTTAAGCGTTATGTGGATTTGTTGATCATCTAATCCAGTGGCATGCAATTGAGAAGATCCCATGGCACGTGCAGAGCCTCCTCTTGGCGAATCTGTTACATGTAAGATAATTTTAAATGTCTGCAGATATAACCTTCACTCTCTTGATCTCTTGGACTTGCGCATCCCGGAGTATTAAGCAATTAATTTGCTCATCTTAGGTAACATCATTGAAAACCCAAATTTTTTTTTTTTTTTTTGGGAGGGGGGGGGGGGGGGGGGGGAGGTTGAAAGTGTCATAAACACCAGAAATTACTTACAACTAACAATTCATGCAGAAATGAAGCAGTGGAAACATGCCAATAATGTCCAATATTTTGGAACAATACTGGAGAAAACCGAACATGCAAAGGCAAATGCTGCGGAACTATATTTGGCATGAATATAATGTGGAAAACACAGCTCTTGGTTCTTAGATAGTAAACCCTTTACTAGAGAAAATAAGAAAAGTCATAGAGTGATATTCTGATTAATTTGGTAAACAGAAGTCTTCGAAAAGCATCAACACTATTTTTTGCAACCAGAGTTTCTTTACACCACCAAAAAGATTACAAAATCATTTCCCTCAAATGACAAGGTTAACTACCCCAAAATTAACCAATAACGGAATGACTTAATTGACGATGAGTATGAATGTCTACCGGTTGCCTGACGTGAGAAGCACTCAGCTTATCTCATATTCTCACGTACGATGCAGCTTATCGATACAATGTTGTATATTGCCTTAAAGACCAATACATTTTTGTAAAAGCTGATCAATATGAATCATTTTGCTTACATCAACAATAGAATTCCATATTTGAAACTCAGATAACAAAAACGAAAACAAACAACACCGAAAATAACAAAAAGATACTACTACACACTGAATAACGGAAATACACACGCAACCAAGCAAGCAAACGAAAAATTTATGGCGAGGATTAATCTCACCTTGCAACTTCTGCTTACAAAGCATGGATGTAAGCCAGTCAACAACCTCTCTTCTCGATCTCCATTTAAACCCACCACCGGCCGCACTTTCAGACCCATAAACACTCAGAAATTCATCAGCCACAACGTAAACCATATGCCTCAGGCTTCTTTCGGTGCCCACCACTGCAAGTACTGACTCCCCGGAACAATCCTTGAGTATATAGTGAACTACACGGCTTCCTCGCTCCTGTGAAACAAATTCCTCTTTCCATTCTACAAAAGGCTTAGTATTTCTAAGCATCTTCGCTAGGGTAATTTACCACAGTCCCAAAGAAACCCTAATTCAGCAACTACAAACAGCCGCTACACTTCCCAGTGACTGACATTAGACAAACAGGTCCAATCAAAGTTAAAATCAGGGATAGTTGAATCAAAACCCTAAATTAACGTTGACCGCCGCAAACCCCCAAATCCCTGTGCCGAACCCAAACCTAGAACCCTACAGAACCATACAAAAAACGCCAGGAAAATAGATGGATTAGACGATCTAGAACCGACGCCGACGAAATACCAGGTTGGCTACGAGTCAGAGACCCAAGAAAGATGAGTATTTGACTTGGGCGCCACGTGCTGTAGAAACCATGAAAGGGGACGAAACGGGTACGCCGCCCAGTAGCGGCTTTTGCACAAACAAGACAGAAGCTTTGATCGGATACCAGAGGTTGAAGACGGAAAGACCCGCCACTGATTCAGCTTGTTGATGTTCTTGTTCTATACAGGTGAGTGGGAAGCTGAGGAAAGATGCCCTACGGATGGCAGGTGGAGTGGTTGAAGGGTTTTGGGGGGCTTGAAGCATGCCATGTAATGTGAGTAACTGCAGAGAGAGAGAGAGAGAGAGAGAGAGGTGGGGAGGAAGGAGGAGAAGAAGAAATGGTTGGTAATGGGTAGGCAGAGCAAGGGTTGAAATTGGACCCTGATGATGAATGGTGATATGATCAAATCAGTTGGTCACAGAGATTTTTACGAGGGTGGTGGAAGGCCCAAATTAGATATGCAGTTAGGAAGTATGTGATGCCCATCTGTGAAATTGCGTCAGGGTTCAGAAAGCAACAGAAAAGAAGAATCCAAGTACTATGTTAATATAGACGATCGGATGCATTCCCAATTTCCCATCATTCCATAATTTTCTTGTTTCATAAAGGTGAAATCGCTCACCTCGGGCGCCCCTCACCCCCGGTCCGAAGGGGATTGTGAGAGGAGGTAAATTATGGTGACTCAATGGATCACAGAGGCCAAGACCAGTGCTCACTGCGCACAAGGAGCCCCTCATTTGAGAGGTTGCTCCCACACTGCCGCTGGTGAGACTCGATTCTTGGTCTCTTGTTCCAAATGTCACCCCTGTGACCAGTTGAGCTAAACCCATGCGGACATCATTCCATAATTTTCCATCCTATATCAAGTGGTTTGGGCCACAGAATGAATCGTTGTTATTAGTCTTTATTTAATTTTATTTAGGGTTTGTTAAATACACTTGTAACTAGGGTATGTTTTCTGACTGATTTTTTAAGAGGTGGAGTGGGGTGGAGATAGGGGAAATGGGGTGGAGATAGGGGCAAAGTACCTACCTTGGGGAGGGGAGGTAGGGGATATGGAGGAGGTGGATCTCCTTAATGAGGGTGAAGGTGGTGATGGAGAGGGGGGGAGAGAACACGCCCCTAGTATGCATGTCCGTGAAGAAGAAAAACCCCACCCAGAGAGATGGAGAGAAAGCCCTACCAAGCGCCGCCCCCAAAAAATTTGTCAAAAGCCCAGAAAATAGAGAGTTTCAACAATCAGGAAAAATGAAAGCCGATCAATCTGCAATCCCATGGCAAATATCAAAGCAAACAAAGAAAGTTTGGGAAACAACAAAATCAAGCAGTGATCTGCTCAAAAAAAAAGGAAGAAAAAAAGAGGATTCGTGCTCAGATCAAAAGCAAAAAATCAGATCTGGGCAAAGGCAAAGCGAAGAAAGAAGGCGATTAAGGACAAGAGATTGGAGGAATCGAGACTCTGAAGATCAAGAAAGGGGCTGCATGCAAAGCGAGAGAGAGGAGAGATGGGAAAAGGGAAACACAAGGGGCCGACTGATGAAAGTTTGGGTTAGGTTTCAACAATTTTGGAATGGTGGTCCTTGACGGGGCCAAAACCTCTGGCTGCGAATCTGCTCCTGGGATGAAAGTCGGAGATTAATGCCTATTACCGGTGATTCCTGCCAGCTTGGCACCAACCCCAATCTCTGGAGACTTCCGTTGAAGACTGCAGAGGCTGCGGGAAACCCGAAATGGAGCAGAGAAAGGAAGAACAGGCGGGACGACAGTAGCAGGGAAAAAAGAAGCAACAACACAACCGGAAAACAAGCCGAGCACAGGTACAAATTTGAATTCTTTACTAATCGAAAAACAATAGAAGTAAGAAAATTAGAAAAGAAGTATTGGAAACTGAAAATGAACTGGCGGATCGCCTATAAAAAGAGCAGACCCCAACCCAACAGCATCAGAACGCTCTCTATTCTCTACCCTTTCTTTCTCATGCCAACAAACTCCCCACAAATGGAAAATCGGAAAACCTTCAAAGAAGCCCTCTACAAAGAGAATCCAGGCTCCTCCCAAGAGAAGGAAAAGACCAAAAGCTCAAAGCCGCAAGATGAACTGAAGCAGAAGGATACAAACTCCAAGCAGGAGGTATCCCAAACTGACCTGAAAACCACTGGTCCTCCTTTCAACTCCGGGAAGGTTACACCAAAGAAGAACATTGATCTCAAGGCTTTCCTCGAGAAGATGCCAAAGGTGAAAGCCACGATTGAACAAGTGAAGAAAATCGCTATGTTTGGCTTCCTAAAAGGTGATCAATTTGACCTGGAAAAGCTCAACATCAAGCTGCATAAGGATTGGAGCTTCTTGTCAGGAAGATTTGAACTCTTGGAGAAAGCCAACAAGTGGTGGTTCGAGATCAGGTTTGCAAACCCGAAGGACCGAAGGCGCATCTGGAGAGGCAGGCCCTTCCACATCCACAGCAAACTGCTGATCTTGAAAAAGATGGTCAGCCACCTTCAATTCAATCACTGAGTCCACATCTCATGTGGATATGTGGATTAGAATACCACAACTTCATGCTGAGTACATCAGTTTTGATGCACTCAAGACGATCATTGAGATCAATGACCTGGGATCGTTGGTGAAACTCGACCCATATACAGAGAGAGTTGAAAAGGTGAGGGTACCCGAGGATGTGTATCAACGTTGACGAAACCAAGATTGAAGACGACATGATTGTAGTGCCTGATGAGTTTGCTCAGCCACACTACTACAGGGTGTGGTTTGAAGAGTACCCTAAGGGTTGTGGCTACTGCGGCAGTCTTGATCACCTCTTTAAAGACTCCCCACTGCGAAGCCACCTGAAAAAAAGTACTGAAGCAATGTCAAGCAAACAAAGAACTTTCAAGAAACATGACAACACAGAAAAGGTCCCAAAGCAAAGGGATGAGGAGGGATGGCAGCAAGTCCAGAGGAAAAGAAGAAGTGGAGCGGAGGTAGGAAGAGAAGGAAACTAAGGAAACGAAATGAGAAGAGGAAAGGGTATTGCAGTCACCTATGTGACCGATTCCTCCTCTGCTGAGTCTCAAAATCGAAGGAAGCAAGTTCCAATGAGGCTGAAGGAAAGAAGGAGCAAAAGATGGAACAAGGAAAGAGATCGGGGAAGACTAATTTGAGAAAAGATGGGGAGGCGATCCACAACCAACAGACCTTGGAACAAGCATCCAAAGCCACCAGCAACAAGGAATGTAGTCCACCAAAGGACAAAAACATAGAGGTGGAAGCGAAGATGGAAAACCAAAACGAACAGAATGTGCAGATGGAAGTTGAGGTGAGCAATCCTAAGGAAGAGACAAAGACAAACATGAAGGAGAAAGCCAAAGAAATCACTCGTGACCAGAGCCAAGAGGAAACGATGAGGTACGCTGCTATGATAGAGGAATATCTCATGAGGAATGATGATGCTGGAGAGGAAAACATCACAAAAGAGCAAGCTGAAATGATTGTAGGGCTGACTGACCCTCCTGATCATCAGAAAGCATACAATATGTCAGAGATGAGCTTCCACTCCATGACATCGGATAACTCCATAGTGGTCAAGATGAGCAAAATTGAAATGAAGAACCCGAAATCATACTCCAATGACTATGGAAAAAGGAAGGAGGCAGCTACGGCCTTAGACACTGCTACTTATGCTCTGAAGGGGTCTAAGGCAAAAAAAGTGAAGACTTAGATGGATAGCAACCTCATCAAGATCATGAACCTTCCACCTAGAACCGAACACCAAATTAAGTACCAAAAAAATAACCTAGATTCGTATGTAGTGATGATCTCACCACCTCTCGATCTTCACGTGGAAGTTTTTGATAAGATAGAAAATAGAGGTAGGACTAGATGGTGTTATTAGGTTGACAAGTAGACTTTTGGTAATCATTTCACGACTAGGAGATGTACTTTTGTAAGTTCGATCTTTATGAGGAATGAAAGTCTGAAGGGAGAATATTATTATTACTATTATTATTGTGAAATCCCAATGACTTGCACGAATAAAATCCGGAAAATGAAACCAATACAAATCCTTTATGCATATCCTGTCAAAGGATTTAGTTTCAAAACTAACTGGGAAAATAAAAGGCACTACGGAGGGATTGAAAACCACAATGACTTATTCTTGACCTTTGATCTTATAAAGATGAATAAGGAATATAAGGAAAACAAGACTGAATTTACATGGCCACTCATGATATATGTTTGCAGGCACAAAGGAAAACTAGAAGGAAATACGAACAACAAAGAGAGAAAGCATATGGAAACAAGTAGCAGAGAAGAAAACTTACCGAACATACAAGTTTGGAACAGAGCAAAAGATCAGGCAGATTTGACGATCTCTAGTAGATGTAAATGCAACTTAAACTATAACCCATGTTCTTGGAATGTTTATATAATTCTAGCTACTAGACATAAACAGATCCACTTAAACTATCTGTTGTTGCCCTTATGCTCATCTAAGCTTCTGATTTGGGCTTTCTTAACCCCCTGAACTATGTGTATCCTGGAACTGATGAACATTCTGCAAATGTTAAAAGAAAATGTAAATGACATTAGGTATGAAACACCAATCAAGGAACTTGAAGAGAAACGACCAACTGATAATCCAAGAGCAACAACCGAGACAACTGATACCCATCAAACAATGTCCAAGTACTATCTTTCCTTATCTTTGACCATGATACTTGCTGTGACTGGAATCCCCCAATCTTTCGAACTGGATATAATCAATTTAAATTCAATCAATTTGGATGAATTGAAACCCATCAGCCCTAAGAGGATCACTATGTGCTTGAAAACGAATAAATGGGAAATACGAATTAATATCGCTTTGAGTCTACCTAATCCTCTTATTCTGTTATGTGTGTCTCATGCTTTCTATGAACTGAAAGGTTTGGATGCTATTTATGAGTCACTGGATTCACCCCTCTTGCCTGAGCTGACATTGGTAGGAAAGAATGAAAGAAATAATAACAGCTAACTCTGGCTGTATGTTTGATGTGAATAGGGAAGAGAATGCTACCCATAAAATGGGGAAGAAAAGAAAAAAGACAAGAACCGGCAATGGAAAGAAGGAAGACCATAGAAGGAGCATAGAAGGAATACTCAACCAGAAGAACCAAGAAAAGATTAATACCCTCAGAAACCTCTTCTTTGGAACTGTGATTCCCAGAAATATGTATAAAACTTCAGGTATAAAACAGGAAAACACGGAAGATAGAGTAGACAACTTAACATCCGAGAAACATTTAGGTATGACAAATTGTATGTCCCTCATTGAGTTATTGTTGCTCAAAAGGCCTGAAAATTACAGACTCAAAGCCTTATTAATTATTCTATGTTGTCTACATACAAAAATGGATTGACACAGAAAATGGAATTGAATGTGAAATCAATGAGTAGACCAGATGATGCTCAAAATGAAAGAGTGAGCCACAACAAAGAAAAGAGAAATGCCACTACACAAGCACATCAAAATATATGGTGCAATGTATTCTACAGGGCCCATGAAGCTTGGTATCCAAGTCGGAATTCGGAAAACAAGGACATTATAAACAATATCGTGTATAAAGTGAATCTTCGAAAGGTAGTACCTATCTGCTAGTGGTTTGATCTAAACTTCGATAGCCGAATCGACATTGGTAAATCCTATTACATCAAGCGACCTGATCTTCACTTCATCTTTCATAGAAGAACTTCTGGTGCAATGCATTCTACCTGCAAAGCGAGTATATATTTTGACCTACGAAAAGATCATGGAACATAAACCCACAAATCAAATAGGTTAATATGAGATTATGCTCATGGAACATATGCGGGATAGGCCGCAAAAACCTATGGACGGAAATAGAAGCATTCTGCAAAATTGAGAAAATTCAAATCATAGCTTTACTAGAAACAAGAACTGAACGACAACCAAATGAGACAGTTTGGAAAAAAGCCGGGTTTGATCATATGATTTGGGCCCCGACAATAGGAAGGGCTGGAGGACTATGTGTCCTATGGAAAAGTCATAATCTTCGGAACGAATCACTAGAAATGGTACATACGGATCAAAAGATTCATCTTAATCAGATATGAAAATAAACATAGAAAGATTACTATCAACATCGTCTTCGTCTACGGACCCCCTCATGAGAACGAAAAATCATATTTTTGGACCGAACTACAACGATACGTCCAAAACTTGGACTACCCAATCATGATCATGGGTGATCTAAATGAAATACAGAATAGCTTAGAAAAAGAAGGAGGGGTGGAACCACACCTGAACAGATATAGAATTTTAACAGAATTAAAAGATAGATATTTATTACAAGATGTGCCTACGATTGAAAACTCCTTTACATGGAGGAAAAATAGATCAAATAACAATAACATCATGGAAAAACTTGACAGAACCTTAATACAAGAGCAAATACTCACTTGGTTCCCTAACATCACAACAAAAAATCATGCATTTACATCATCAGATCACTGTCCCATTGTAACAGAATTAGATAACCAAGAACAATTCAAAGCCTAACCATTTAAATTTGAAAAAATGTAGACTGCACGAAAAGACTACCGACATGTGGTCCAACAAGCTTGTCGATCACATGTTGCGGGTTCACATATGTACAATCTGATGAAAAAAACCCAAATACTTAAGCGATTAACTAAAGAATGGAATAAGAAAACATTTGGAAATATATTTCGCCAATTAAAGGAAATTGATGACTCTCTCACCACTTTACAGAAAAGGAACGGAATATCCAATAATGGAAACGACAACCAAAAACAGAATAGATTAATAAATAAAAGAGATAAAATCTTATCTTACCATAAAATGTATTGGAGCCAACGAACAAAAATAAAACATCTCAAATTGACTGACACGAACTCAGGGTATTTCCACCGAATGACATCAGGAAGGAGAAATAGAAAATTCATAAAAGAAATTCAAAATACAAATGGTACATTAGCCACAGAAGAAGGAAATATTACAAGAGAAATAAAAAACGACTTTGAAAAAAGATTTAGGAGGCAACCCATCAACCATAACCTCCTAAATGATTACCTCTCGCTCATCAACACAGAAATCACTGAAGATGACAATTTGAAGCTAACTGAAAAGATATCAAACAAGGAAATAAAAAATGCGTTCTTCTCGATTGGAAAGGATAAATCCCCAAGACCTGATGGAATGACAACAGAATTTTACCAAGAATACTGGGATATTGTAGGCCCATCAGTCATAAAGGCAATCAAAGGATTCTTATACTCCGGTCGAATCCTAAAACAAATCAACCACACTTTTATCACAATGATCCCAAAATGTGACAACCCGACAACTACAAACCACTTCAGACCAATAAGCATGTGCTCAACAATTTATAAAGCTATAGCCAAAATCATTGCAGAAAGAATGAAACTGATTTTAAAGAAAATTATTCACCCCCTCCAAGGAGCCTTTGTATCTGACAGGGCGATCCAAGACAATGTCTTAATAGCCCATGAAAATCCCTTTTCTATCAGGTATGAAAATCCCTTTTCTATCATTCGCGGATGATATGATGATATTCGCTAAGGCAAACCAAGACTCGTGTCAAGCAGTGAAGAATATTATTGACAACTATTGTTCCATATCGGGACAAAAGGTCAATTTCAACAAATCGGCCTTTCAAACTACACCAAAAGTGCCGAACAGTACAAAACAACTAATCCAAAGCACGATCCATATCACAAATCAGATAGCACTTGATAAATACCTCGGCTGTCCAATTATCAATGTCGAGTCAACCGAAACACATTTGAAGAAACAGTAACCAAAACCAAACAACAACTCACAAAATGGAAAGCCAACTCCCTTTCACAAGAAGAAAGGGCGACCTTAATAAGATCAAACCTGGCAACTAAGCCAAAGATATGAACCAAGCACTACAAATGAAATTGCTTTGGAAAATCTAAGCAGAGTCGTGTAATCCGTGGATCCAAGTAATCAAAGCAAAATATTTGAAAGAAACCCCTCTTCTTGAATACCAGCGAAAAGCTAACTCATCCTGGCAATGGGCCAAACTAATGGAGCTAAAAGAAGAATTTTGTAAAGGACTAATATGGCAAATAGGAAATGGAAAGATGATCAATTTTTGGAAAGACATCTGGCTAGACGGAAAACCACTACAAGGTTGACAAAATCCCAACATCACAATCAATGAAAACGACAAGGCGGAAAAATACATCGATATCAACAAGAAATGGAATATTGATGAACTATCCAACATCCTCCAAATGGATGTGGTCAACAAGATCGATAACATCTACATACCAGAACACGAAATAGAAGACAGATTATACTGGCAACCGAGTAAACATGGTTGGTTCAGCACGGCAAGTGCCCTAGCATGCATCACAAAGCAAAACACAGAAGAAAGTAGTGACAAGACATGGATATGGACCCTAGACACATTCCTGAAAGTCAAAAACTTCATCTGGAAACTTGCACTAGACGAAATCCCGATGAAAACAAGACTAGCAAACAAAGACATTCATGTCCTACTATCTTGCGCTTTGTATGATCGGACGGATGAAAGCCCAGTCCATCTCTTTACCGAATGCCACCATACCCTACAACTGATTCACAAAATTGACCCAAACATTGAAAAAGTGATTCAAGAAATTGACACTAGAAACAAATCGATCAAAAACATTTTATGTGAAATTTTTACTAAACTCAACCACGAGCAGAAAGGAAGACTTGCGATGACATGGTGGAGCCTATGGACAAGCAGGAATCGGAAAGTATTTGAAAACCTCAATACAACATCCATACATATTATGGAGAATTATACCAAACAACAACTACAGAATTGGGCTATCTCCAAATTGACCTTCGAAGAGGAGTCCACATACCACAACCAGAAAACTCGAACAACTCAACCACGGAGAAGAAGAAATTTGAGATGGAGCAAACCAGATGAGGGATCCTTCAAAATTAATTTTGATGGATCCAAACTATCTTCGGGTGAAGCTTCTGCAGGTTTCATTATTAGGGACCACAGTGGGACAGTCATTGAGTGTGGTGGCTTCAAATGTGGCCACATCTCAGCACTAGCTGCAGACGCTTTGGCGATCCGAGGAGGCATCGCCAAGGCAAAGGAACTCCGACTGCCCAACATCATGATTGAAGGCGACAGCTTGACCGTCATCGATTGTTTGCGAGGTCTGTGGTGCTGCCGTGGGAGATCGAGATGCTGATTTCTGACACCCTGCTCCTACTCCAACATTTTTCTAGTGTGCAATTCAGCGATGTCTTCCGGGAGGTGAACTCGACCGCCGACAGGATCGCGCGTCTAGTCCACACAACGCACTCGCGGGACCTCCTTGCTGATTCGGCTATGCGCGTTTTCATCCGCAAGGATGCCCTTGGATGGTGGTCCAACAGGGCCGGACCCCATCCAAATCTTTACCTTATCAAAAAAAAAAGTATGCATGTTCGTGCTACGCACAGGTATTCCAATAGGTTAAACTTGTTAACTATGTCAAGGGTGGTTGAACAAGAAAGAATCTTAGGGTAGTACCCGATGGTTCCCGGTTCGGTTCCCGGATATGACCACTCTTTACTTACTAAAATCAAGGATTAGACTTGTTAATCATGTTTTTTTTTACGTTTGGATTGAGTCCTTTCAAGTTTCGAGTAAAACGGGTGTTGGTTAGACCCAAGGTAACTAAAACCTGAGTTTGATATGATTTTGGGTCAATTTCTAGTTTGCCAAAATTTTCTCGTTTAAATAAAATTTGTATTTTGACAACTTTGCAATAATTTCAAAATGCTAAAGCCAAATACATTATTGTTGTGTTGTTGTTTTTGGGCCCTATAATTATTAGAAAATGTCATCCAAAGTTCGAACGCTTGTATATTGGGACACTTGTGAATCTCATATCGGAAGTGAGAGGATTCTGAACCTAACATATATGTGGATTAGCTACTGCACCTAATGCCAATTGGGTTTGGGATGGTGCCCCAGCCTGGCCTATATGTTGGTCTTTCTAGTCAGGCACAACAAGACTTTCCCCCAACAAATTGGTACATCTGTATACGGTGATGGGTTAGTCGAACTCGTTGGGTAATTCCAAGGATTCACAAGTGAGAGAGGGATTTTGTTAGGAGGAAAATTAAGTATAAAATAAATATAAAATATAAATCTCAAACCGAATCACTGAACTACGCAAAAAAAAAATAAAATTACAAGACTTCCTCATGTTGTAGTGGAAGGGAATCAGGATCGTGTCCACGAGGAAGCGTGTTAGCGCTCGCCTTTCTCGTTCCAAATCACATGTAATCGTCTAGCAGAGTCCTCGATGTCGAGTAAAAGTACTCGATATCGACTACCTCAGTCGAGTAAACCTGCAACTCTGCATAACAGAAGACGAAAACAAGCAATGTCGAATACAACAGTACTCGACGTCGACTAATGTACTCGACGTCGACTAATGTACTCGAGATCGACTACAGTGGTCGAGATCGAGTGTCAGTGCAAAATAGAAACGTAAACTTTGCGATGAAATAAAGACAAAAACAACACGAAGTTGGTGGGATTGAATTTCAAGGTTCGATAATGTATAACAAAGTAATATAAAGATACTCTAGAAGGGGGGTTGAATAGAGTATGCCGGTTTTTCGCAGATAATCTCAAGACTTTTGAAGCTCGTGCAAAACCCTTTGAGATTATACATAATTCTTTCTTCTGGCAAACCTGAATCACAACAGAGTTATACAATTCGAAACAAGTGCGGAAATATGGTAAAGCAATAAGTAAAGAACGCAATGAATTATTTACGAGGTTCGACACAAACTTGGCCTACGTCCCCGCCTAGGGTTCTTCCACAACCCTAGGATTCAACCGGCTTTTATTGATTTACAAGAGTTAGGATCCTAATAGCTCACCGAGAAGCCTCTCTCGCAATCTAGTCAACTCACGTTCCCTTGGAGTCCTAGACCAATCTAGGAGAGCCCTACCTCTCTCAGCTATCTAGTACAATCCTCTTACACTTAGCGAATCAATCGCCTAGTGTCCACTTCCTGAGTTCCAAACTCTCGAGTATAACACTCACTTGAAATATATCCTATAAGCTCACTGTGTAACTCTCAAATGCTTTGAAACAAAATAAATGGCTCTTAAAAACTAGCAGAGAGCACACGAGGAAGACAGATTGAATTGAAGGCTTGAGTGTATGAATGCTTGTGTTCAACGAATGTGTGTCTGTCTTCCCTTCTTCCTATTCTTTATTTTGAACAAATCAGCGCCTAAGGATCTTCACCAACGGCTAGAGCAGATCATGGCTTGAGAGAGATTCTTCACGATCTTCTATTCTTGGAAACTCTGAAGCCATAATCTCCGATTTTATTCTCCACGTTATTCAGCCCAAGGAATGAGATATTATTCAAAAACTTGCTGCATATGTTAGTGTATAAAATATATAATAATAACATATAATAATATTCGGACATAATATAACATAAAGTACAGGTTTTGTATTTCATCAACACAGTTGTAGCTTCAAGACCTTTGACACAAACTGTCTGTCAAAGCCTTTGAAACTATTTCCGATTTTCATCAAGGGAGTGGAGTTATCAATCTCCCCCTTGATGAAAGACAAAACATGTGCATCCCTACAACTTAGTCAAGCAATTATATCATAAGCAAAATCGGACTAAGTACCTGTATGGGTTAGACAAATGTTGGATCATAAGATTTTAAAGCCGAAGAAAAACATCCAACCAAAAACAAAACAAGGTCTTCCAAGAACTTTGATTCACAGCAACTTTAAAGTTTTAAAGTCTAAACCATCAGCAGATCATCTCCCCCTAATTGTCTTTCAACAAAGGGAGGAGGGTAAAACAGTAACCAAAAGTTTTAAAGCAGTATCCAAAACCAGCAGTGGTAGGGAAATGTAGTGTTTAAGATTCATCATCAGGAGCACCATCTGTGAACAGCACCCTCAGCTCGTGCAACAGTTTAGACACCCCGCTCATCTCCAGCGAAAACTCTCTATGCAACTCCTTGATGTCCAGGCGAACTTCCTCCAAGCCCAACTCCAAGTTGTCCATGCGCTCATCAATGATAGAGGCAGTGGGAAAAGTTTTTGAGGGAGAGGCAAGACTCTAAGTCCCTTGGGGGGACTGAGTGATGCCAATCTTCTCAAACCTCTCGGAGTTGAATTTACCCATATGATGCTGTTGTTCTTCATTTTTGAAGTCGATTTTAGAAGCTTTGAAGATATGGGTCAAAAGGTTGGCAAAGGGGAAGGGAGTTCATTTTCTGGCTTTGCGAGTATGAGCCATAGATCCTAGGATCGTGTTGGGCAGATCAAGATCATGGCCATTCAAAATTCGGTATAAAAGGACCATAGCATTATCAGTTAGGAGGGAGCCAGAGTTCATTCGGGCACTACAAAAAAAAAGATATTAGCAACGGCTATTTGCCGTGGCTAAAAGTCCATTTGCCGTGGCCAAAGGGTATTAGCCACGGCTGTAGCCACGGGAAACAAGCCGTGGGGAAACATGGGGTGACAAAAGAGATTAGCGACGGCTATAGCCGTGGCTAAAGTGCTAGCCACGGCAAGTTGCCGTTGCTAAATGATTTCTGGGAAATTAAAAAAAAACACTACTTTTTAGCCCGGATTCTTCAGACCCGGGCTAAAAAGTCCCATATTTATAAAAAAAATAATACACCACAAATTCTATTATAAATACATTCCTCTAGCAGCTGAACAGTAAAATTGTAAATGTAAAATTACACAATTAAGCTAATCTACTAGAGAATGAAATCACATTAAGCTAATCTATTCTAAATACATCTCTAATGTCGTGATTACCCTGCAGTAGCATTGCTCGAAGCAGATGAGCCACTCTCTTTTCCCGAAATCCACTCAGTTATATGTACCAAAGAATCAGCTATAATCTGCACAAGTCAATCATGAACTTGAGCAGCCGGAACAGGAGCTGCAAGCATACCACTATATCAGGGTCTGAATTTGCAAAGAATGAAGCAGCTTGGCTCAAGGGAATTCCTTCATATGATCAGATCCCCTCTCACCAAATTGAAACAGAAAACCAAGGTGTTCAAATCTCTCCATTGACAAGACCTGAAATAAGCCAGCCATGTGTTCATATGCTAATATCATCAAGGACTTCCATAACAAACTGAAACATGATGGAAAATATTAGAGTAAAGCACGCAAGATGCTATGAAGCTCAAGTTCCTTTCTCAAATAGATGGTGAAACAATCATGCCCAATTTCCCCTTTTGAAAACAAAGTCTATTTCAATATCACTAATATAAAGTTAAGAAGGAAAGGAACTTCAATTCGATTTAAATAGTCTATTTTCATTGAATCGATATATTAAACACGATGAAAAGTTCGACAAGCCCTGTGAATGATTTTTTTACTTTTGACTCAGAAGGCTCATTTCAACACTACCATATATATAGCAATGTGGATGCCAGATCCTTCTGCACAGCAGCTAGCCTTTCAGGATCCAAATTCTAAGGCTTCACAAGAGCTCGCCTAAACTCTAAACAATGAAATGGCTTCATCGAGGCGTCCCGCCGGTTTCCACTCCTTAGGGAGCAGCTCTAGTGTCTTGTGGAACATTTCTGGCATTTTCCCATCTTGACCAATAAACAACATCAATTCGCCTACAATTCAAACGCAGCAGATCAGATGTGATGAAACCATCGGAAACATTATTTAAAAAACACAAACAATAACATAAAAATAGACGAACCAAACAGCCACTATCCTAGTAGCATGATTTCATGCGGACATTCAGAGACCAACTCAGCTGCTGACTCAAATTAAGATAATCTTGCAGAAGGTTATCAGGAGATGACAATAGGGGGAAAGAGAGAGATTTTGTTTAAATCTTATTGAGATAGATGAAGAATGATTCAGAAGGGGAAATAAATGGCAGCCCAAGATTTCAAGCAGAGTTGATGTTATGGGCTACACTGCAATGAGAACATGTGATTGATGTTACGAAATTCAGCACAGGCTCGAGCCCTAAAATATTCTAACAGCAAAAGTAATATAATAGATTCAACATACCAAGATTCCAAGCAGATTTGTATCACCAGCTTCTGAAGGAGAAGCAAGTTGATTCAAAAAGTGGGTCCACCGTGTACTTGCCCATAGTTTACTTATAAAAGACAACCAAAATAAGGGCGTGCACACGCACTAGAGATTCAATTCGAGGAACTTATCGATGTGGTTGCAGTTCGGTGACACGTTCAGCGTTTAGGTGTGACAACAATCCAACATGCTTGATTTTCTTCGCACCAACATCGGTTATTCCTCCACTGTAAATTTGAAGGGGTTGGAGCTTTAATACACCAGATCAATGAAAAAATAGAGCAACCTAATATAGCATTTGCAAGCAACATGAACAAGTAAATATATACCACTTCAAAAGCACTTAAGAGAAATAGAATATATTAAGATTGGAACAAGTTGGGCATCTTCAATATATACTGCTCCAGCTTGAGGGGTATTAGGGTAATTAGTCTTCAGATATATTGTGTTCAGGAACCTATGCACAATTGTTCACACATACAAGTGACAGGGCTACAAGGAACTAGCCCTTCAGACAGTTCACTCTATTTCTCTTTCCCTCACCACAACTATATCCAATTCTAGTTTGATGCCTCAACAATAATGGGGTTGTTGTATGAAGAAAACATAAGACAATGATGTTGTTGCATCATATCACGTCAAATACTTGCATTTATTTCTAACATACCCGTATCCATGACAGGAGTACTGACTTAATAACTCAGCAAATGAAGGCTGATTAAATAACTGCAAAAGAAACACGTAAAAGTTAGAATGCCCATGTCACAAAGGAAGCAAGTAAGAAAAGACAATATTGAACGTCACGAGTAAAAGACAAGTTGCCAAAAGATTATATAAGTATATTCGACAAGGCGTGAACTATTCAACAAAAATGAGATTTGTAGACTATGAGGCCTTAGAAATTCAAACAGTTATAGAGTGAACGATGCAATTTTCAAATAGATGGAAAGGGTCAAACCTTTGAAGACAGCATATCAATCTTTTCGGTGAAAGAGACAACCAGACATCCAGCATGATCAGTACATAACTTTCCCAAAACATGTGCAGCAAATAAACTAGAAGACATATGCAAAGGTTTTAGCATGAAACTTTAAATCCTCAAAGAAATTATAAGAAAAAAAAATGCATTCCCCTCATGGAACCTCAAACAAACTAGAAGAAGACATGTGCAGCAGCTCAGGGGTAAAAACATGGCTTATGACATTGTCAAACTAGTTAATGGACAACCCTAAAGCCAAAGCTAATTGATTTATTGATAATGGCTAAAAAGTAGAAATTGTCATATGTAAACAACAAACAGGAATAGATAGTGAAACTGAGCACACTAACTGTATTTTTTGCTTGTCATGTCGAAATCTAGCAAATTCAGCAAGGAGAAAGGGATTATGCTTGGAGTGTATAAAGCAACCACCACTGCAAACATTTTAAGAGAAAAAAGAGATGAAGATAAGGGAACCTCCTAGCAAGGAACAAAAGATAAGGGAAAAAAGAGATGAAGATAAAGTTTGGTACAAACCAGGAAATTCCTAGAAAGGAACAAAAGATTTTCTAATTATATAAAGCAACCACCACTGCAAACATTTTAAGAGAAATGGTAAGCATTAAACAAAAGCTAAAGAAGAAGAGCAGCAGTTAATCTACTATGACGTACCTGACATCAACTCTTCAGTTCCATATTGTATAAAAGTCCTGGACGTGTTTGAATTCTCCACACACACTCCTAAAAAAATACAGCCTAATTATAAAATATGAACGTATATGGAAGAGTGTTACATAAATATAGACACAGAATACTAAGATTTGGCATGAGAAGACTTTTAATCTTAACCAGTGGTTTTGACACTAGACGGTCATTAGATAATACAAGTCCATAACAACCATGAATTAGACATACAAAAGAGAGGATATGACTTAAGTTTCAACGTGAAATTATTCACGAGATTCAATACCCAAAGTACTCGTATGCAATTAACTAAGTACCTGTAGTGTGAATAAGTTAAATAACTCCATATCAGAGAATGAGTTTTAAGAACCCTAAATTCGCAACTGAAAGTGAACCAGTTTTAAGTACCTGTAGATCTTTGAATTAATCTGTTCGTCCATCAATATCTTTGAATTAATCTATTGGTCCATCAATTCCACAATAGTATCCAATGAAATCAATCGAAGAGATGTAGATTTATATTACCTTCCAATAGATTCCACAGGGGGCAAAGTGGCCTTCAAATCCTGCACCTGAACGAGGTCGGGCTCCTCTCCACTACCTCCTGTAACCGCAGGTAGGTTCGAAACTGACGCCGCCAAACCTGTCGATTCGAACGAGGAGTTCGTCTTCGGAACAATCGACTCTGAATCGCCCAAACCTAAATCCACCATGCCTCCGGACTTATACTCGCTCTCTCAGTCTCTCCCCCGTAGGACGAGCCTGTAGACCTCTTTCCCTAGATTCCATCCTCGCACTCTTGATAAAATCAAAGAACCACACCTTGGATCTCGAATCGTAATCGCTGGAATCTGTCTGATTTGGTAACCAAAAAGAGGAAGTACCGGAAGCGGGATGGGGTATGAGAGAGGGCAAGGTTGTCCTCATCTGTGGTGATTGAGATGAGCGAATCTACAAGAAGGAGCGGCCGCTGAGGAGGGATCGTGATGGGGATCGGGAGAGGTGAGACGTGATGAAGAAGAAGAAGGGAGACGGGAGACTGAGAGAGCGAACAAAGATGGAGATCTAGGTTTTCATGAGAAGCGGAGCGGCCGCCTTTCACTCCCTCTCTTATTTTATCATCAAATTAAAAAAAAAACTTAAAATAATACTCCGTATTGCTCACTGCCAAACCGAGCTTGCCGTCGCTAATCCGTGGCAAAAATTGTAGCATTGGCGGCGGCAAGCCTATGCCGTTGCTACCTACCGTGGCAAATATAATTTTTTTTTAGTGGGGGTAAAAGGCATCTCACAATGATGTTGAAGATGATTTTTGCCTCAAGAGTAAGAGACGAGTGGGTAAGCTGTTTTGTGGTGTTATTGGATGCTTCGGGGAGCAGGTATTTGGATCGGGCAAGGGCAACGCACTGTTCTTTTGTGGGGGTTTTAGGAGAGGGTGGACAAGGTCTATGAAGGCCAAGGAGATCAGCGAAGTCAATGGAGTTGAAGGTGATTCTAACCCCCTTGACGACTGATTCCACAGACCAACCATCAGCATTGTGTTTGGCTTTTAGGTTTATATAAAACAGACGGGTGAGTTGGGGATAGTAAACAGATTCAAGGTTTAGAAGGGTCCAGTCAGAGGTTTGTTTGAGGAGAGAGATGCAGGGTAGGTTCAAAGCTTCCAAAAACTCAAGATTAATGAAATCAGAACAACATATCTTACGAGTTCGAAACTCATCTACCCACTTTCAAGCCATCTCAACATTTTCAAACCAGGAGGAGGGAAAGGATTGGTTTACCTGGATAAGTGCAGGCGGATCGGCGTTCTTCCTGTGAGCCTTTGTGGGAGCAGTCCTCCTGATAGGCGCGTCAAGGCTTCTAAGAGTGCCTTTCCTTGTACGCTTGGGAGATGGAGGCTTTGATGCAGGAGCTTTGCGCTTCTTTGGAGACAGGGGAGGAGGAGGAGGAGAATGATAGGGAACAAGTTCTGGCTCCTCATCCTTTTCATCCTCAGACCCCGAGTCCTCAGCGGACCCTTCAACATCGTCTCCCTCAGCATCCTCGTCGTCTGCAATCTCGTCGTCCTCCTATTCCTTTTCCTCTGGTTCCTCTTCAGTGGGAACCTCCTTCTCTGCAGCTCTTAGGGCCTCTTCCTCGGCCTCCTTTTTGGCTTTATCAGCCTCCTCCTCGGTTATTTTCCTTGCTCGCTCAACCTCTTCCTCGACATTTTTCTTTCTCTGGGCCTCTTCCCCGACCTCCTTTGCAACATCTCGTTCCAAAATCTCATCAAGATCCTCCTCTTCCTCAACAATGATTTTCCTTTTCCTTTTTTTCTTGGCACTGAGTGATTTCTTCGCCGGGCGGTTTAGGGACCGCTTGATTTCAGCAATAGTGCTCTCAGGGACGGTGCTCGGGACAGTAGCTGGGACAATGGCTTGAGGAGTAGGTTCGGGTTGAGGGGAAGTAACAATGGCCTGGCGTTCCTTGGGGGTAGCGCCAAGGTGTTTGGGTGTGGAGGGCTTCTTGGATTTGGGTGCCATGGATGAGATTCGGCTAGGCTTCCAGAAAAAGGTTGAAGAAGGAGTTTAAGAGAGGGTTTAGGTAAATATGGAGAGGTAAGAAATTAGGGTAAAGTTTATGGTTTAAAAAGGGTGAGAGGGTTAAGTTGATGGGACGGGTTTAGGGTTCCAAGGATGGTAATCATCACACTGCCATTTTGAAAAAAATATGATTTCCAAAACAATTCAAATTTCAAACCATCTTGTCACACTTCAATTCAAGAGGGAATAATTCCGAAAATATATTTTCCATAAATAAAAAATACTCGGATATAAGAATTTTTGGAAAATAAGATGTGTACTGTATAAAGAAGGTTAAAAATCATAAAATACATATTTGATCAAATATCTAATAAGATATTAACCAAATATATGATCCGTTATATGTGCTTTGATGTCCACTAAAATAGCCATGTTGAAATGCACATTTTAGCTCCTTATTTTATATACTTTGCATATGTCGGTCTGGGAATATGTTGAATTTATGTAGTATATGCTTATTTGCAAGAAATAGAGGTCTACATAAGTTTTGGTTTAATATTGCAGAATTTGGAGCCATTCCGGGACAAAACCAAGAAGCAAAGACGGAAGCTAAGCCTTACTCGATATCGAGTACTTTTACTCGATATCGACCAAAGAAGTTCGAGCAAAGCCTGGTCGAGGAGGAGCTGATCGAGGAACTGAAGACAAAGCCAACTCGAGTCCAGAGCCTTACTCGACATCGAGTAAATTACTCGATATCGACAAGACCTAAAGCCATACTTGGAGTCGAGGAAGCAGCACCTGATCGAGAAGCTGAAGACCTAGACATACCGAGCATCACTTCCTCGATATCAAGTAAGTTACTCGATATCGACAAGACCAAAAGCACTTGTCCGAGCCAAGTCGAGAAGCAGTTACTCAAGAAAGCCAGGCCAGCCAAAGTCGACGACAAAATTCCTCGATATCGAGTACTTTTACTCGATATCGACCAAAATTCTCCTGGGCCGCGTTACGCGGATGGGTTGTCCGAGTCGAGTTGGGCTTACTTGGAAGCGAAGGAGTCCGAGATCTATCAAGTCTATCAAGACCTATCCATGGAGAGAGGATTTATCCACACATGAAGATATTTAGATATTTTAGATATATTTCCTTTTATGATAAATGTTCCTTTTATTAAAGTTTTATAATCCTATAAATAAAGCCTATAAATGTTTCTTTCCTTGATTAGCAAGGATTGAAAGCCTATAAATAAAGCCTATAGGGCTGGATTTTATTCATTCCATCACACAATTCAATTATAGAGAAGGAGAAGAGGTAGATAGAGAGAGAGAGAGAGAGAGAGGCCAAGAGGAGTTTGTGAAGCGAGAGCAGAATTGACTTCTTTTGGTTGTAAGCTCTATTTGGTTTATTAATGCAAGTTAGTTCTTTTCCATCAATGATGTCTGCGATTATGATGAGGCGTGAGTAGTCCACCCACTTCTACGGTTGAGGCAAGCCCGGCGATAGCCATGCGTGTTTGAGGTAAAGATCCGGCTTTTATCATGTTTTGAGCATCTACTACCTTTTATGTGTTTATTACCCATTCAATAAAGATCCATGCTAACAACTTGGATTGTAAACCTAAAATCGGTAGATACAATTAGGGTTTCTTGAAAGAGTGGTCTAATTGTTGGAAAAGGCGAAAGCTTGATCCTTCGATGCAATTTGCATGATTATCGTTATTTATCTAGCCTTATGCATGCTTGGTTATTGTCGTTGCAAACCCCAATCTTGGAAGTTTTCTTATATACATAGTTTATTTCCAAAAAAAAGCCTTTGTCTTTATTTTATTTTCGTTTTAGTTTCTGCTCTACTCGATATCGACCAACATTGGTTGACATCGACTAACACTGGTCGACATCGACTACTGACCTTCGATCCACAAAGATCGTTGTAGCTTCTGGTGTGCAGGTACCCAACATCGACCAAAGCCGTAGCCTGCCGTCTGCTCGTTCGACTTGTCCGATCTTCTGTCAACTAAACCCTAGTCGAGATCGAGCATCTGTAGTCGACTTCTGCCGTGAGATTTATCCGTTGCCCAGGATCCGCTGACACGCTTCCTCGTGGATCGATCCTGACTTCCCACTGTTATATCGGGAGGAAGTCTTGTAATCATTTGCAAGGGACGGAATCTGGTTTGCTATGCTTTATTCATATTTTAAATTGCAAGTCTCGATTTCCTTCTCACAACAAATTGGCGCCGTTGCCGGGGAAGCTATCATTCACGCCTTAGGTAGTTAAATCTCACGTCTGCTTTGAGTTACTTCACAGGTGTATGCGCCGTTCTGGTCAACCACCTGAGTTTGATGGCTTAGACGAACCGGAACGCCTTCTACACGTCCACGCTAAACTAAAAAGAGCCATGGCGGCCGCAGAAACACAAGAACAGCTGATTGAGAGGCTTCGGGCGGAACTAGCCGCCAACAATGCTGCTCTCCCCACTGAGAGAGCATGAAGGGAACAGGAAGCTGAGCGTGCGAGGCAAGCAGAAGCTGAGCTTGCCCAATATCCTACCACTGCAGAGGATTACATGCACCCGACTCTCGTCGTGCCTGAATCGGCTATTCTAATCTCTGAAAATAGCTTTGAAATTTGCACTCACTTCCTTATTGAACTAAAAAAAATGCTTTTCATGGAAGATTTAATGAATGTCCTCTTGAACATATTACCAATTTTTCTGACATGTGTCGTACTCTTGTTGAAGGTACTACTCTGGAATATGTCAAGTTGAAGGATTTTCGTTGGTCTCTCGCCGGTTCTGCATTGAAGTGGCTGGAAGGACTGAAACTGCGATCCCTCACTACATGGGCTCAAGTGGAGCATGAATTTCTCAATAAATTCTTTCCCCCTGCCAAGACAGTACTCCTCCACCAGAAGATCACAGCTTTCAAACAGAAGTCTGGGGAGCCGCTGGCAAAAGCATGGGAACGATATAAGGAACTGCTGCGATCTTGCCCTACTCATGGACATCCACCCTATGTCATTCAAGAGATCTTCTTCAATTCTCTTGACCAGACCACTAAAGATAGGATCAATCAGTATACTCGATATGAGTATCTGACGATGCCACCAGCTGACGCATGGGGTGTACTAGACAAGCTCACCAACTATGACAACAAGTATGGGGCTTCAACAAACTATGATGATGATGCCTACGCCAGGCCAGCCCCATCCATGCCTCTCTATGTTAGGGAGTAGTACTATAGAAATCAGAATCGCAAGCTCCTCAAGCAGGTCAAGTATCTTTCTGTTAACCAACCTTGCATCGAATACGGATCACAGCGGCACACCACTATTGAGTGCCCACACACAGAGCAAGTCATGATGGCAGAAACCCAGGAAGAGGTAGCTTACGCAAGGGGCCCCAATCGCTATATGGACCAAGGGTTTCAGCAATCACAATGGAACCAAGGTGCCCCTAGGAACCCCCCACCATACAGAGCTCCAGGACATCTAGAGAGAGATCAATGGAAGGACGATCTACAGATGATCCTTGATGAGATCCGCCGAAATCATGCACAGCAGCAGCAGTCTACAAGCGCCATCAATAATCAGCTCCAGAATTTCAACACAAAATTTGGAGAGCTGGATATCTGGAAGAGGAGCATAGAGACTCAATTGGGTCAATTCGCAGCACAAATTCCACGACCGACCGGGCAACTCCCTGGGCAAACAGAACCCAATCCTAAGGGGAAGACCGGACACGTCGCAGCTGTAAAGCTCAGGAGCGGGCACCAATTACGCGATCCAGAGGTCGGAAAGCAGCAAGACACAGTGGAGCAGCAACTCGACATCGACCAAACACAACTCGATGTTGACCAAGGTTTGGTCGATATCGACAAAATTCAACCCGATGTCGAGGAGAATCCAGGCCCAGAGTTGTCTGCGCAGTAGAGCAACTCGAAATCGACAACCGTGGTCGATATCAAGGAAACTCAAGTCGATATCGACAAAAATCTTGTCAATGTCGACGACTCTGCAACACCTCCGACGTCTGTTCTGGATCCAAAGCAGAAAAAGACACTACCTTTCCCTTCCAAAGCGCTAAAAGATCCCACTGCAGGTAAGTTTAAACGTTTTGTTAATATGCTTCGAGAACTGAATGTTTCTATTCCTTTTACAGAAGCTCTTCAAGAGATGTCTGCGTATGTCAAATTCCTCAAGGAGATCCTGAGCAACAAGCGATCCATCTCAGAAATCGCCAGAGAATGCAAAGTGCCCCACTTCCCTGAGAAGAGACCTGACCCTGGTAAGTTTTCTGTTACTGTAGGATTTAGACAATATAAATATGAGTCCTTGTATGATTTAGGAGCAAGCGTGAGCATCATGCCCTTATCAATCTGGCGAAAGGTGAAGATAGGGTCTATAGAGCCTGTGGATGCCAAGCTATACATGGCAAACAATACAGTGGTCATCCCTACAGGTATGGTTGAGAATGTCCCTGTCCAGGTTGGTAAGTTCTTTATTCCCACTGATTTCCTTATTATAGACTGTGCTGAAGATCCTACTAGCCCTATTATTCTTGGTAGACCATTCTTAGCTACTGCAGATGCCATGATTAGTGTCAAACAGCGATTGCTCACCTTCACAATAGGCGACGAGGTCTTAGATTTCTCTTTTGGCCCTGCAAAAGAGGAAATTTCATGGCTGGAGGTAAAAAGCATCAGCAACCACGGGATTAAGCAAACAACGGAGGAAGGCACCAGAACTCTACTCGACATCGACAAAGACTCCTCGATGTCGACCAAATTTTTACTCGATGTTGACCAATCTTCCTCGACATCGACTTCCCCTGCTGAGCACCAGACTTGCCAATAGCCTAAGTATGGGGTCCCCGTACTCGATATCGACCAGTCTTGCTCGATGTTGACCAACCCTAAGCCCGAAGATTTCTGTTTTGGGCCCGAAAAGGTAAGCTCAGGTATGAGTTCTAGTCCTCCTCAGTCCATTAAGAAATTTATAAATAATTTAAAGGGAGGTAAGGCCCCGTGGCGAGAGAATCTGCGGAAAATGAGAGCTGGAAAGAAAAAGAAGGGAGAAAAGGGAGACTATGCAAGCAACCACCTATTAGCCGAGCTTGCATACTACAATCAGGATCTAGATGATCCAGGAGAAGGGCCAAGCACAAAAGGGGCCCATGTTGTGAGCTAAATCTGCCATATTTTACAGTAACCTTAATACCGTTTTCTGCATACTTTGCATACATTTGGGTTAGATAGTACAGAATCTATGTAGTTTATGTTTATTTGCCAAATTATGGAATCTACACCAGTTTTTGTTTAAATTTGCAGAATTCGAGGCGTTTTACAGCAATTCTAAGGAAAGTCAGAAAAGCTCGGAAAACCACTACAGAAGTCCAAGGTCAAAGAAGCAGCGGAACCAGTCGAATCAAACTGAGAGCCCAGGCTACTCGATCTCGAGTAGGCCTTACTCGATCTAGACGAACATGTCCGAGCATAGGCCATTGTCGACTAGGAGCAGTGTCGAGAGCCAGACCAACACAGCTCCGGAGCCCTACTCGATCTCGAGGACCACTAGTCGAGATCGAAGACACCTCAGCGCCACACCCAGAGTCGACGAGAAGAGGAGTTGATCGACAAGCCGAGGACGAAGACGCCGAGCACGTCTCTACTCGATCTCGACAAGACCTAGTCGAGATGGACGAGCCACCTAACGCCTGTCCGAGCCCATACCGAGGAGGAGTACTCGACATCACCAGAGAGCCATCCTCGACCACAACCCTATTCGATGTCGATGAGCATTAGTCGAGATCGACGAAGCCCAGGAACCCAGATCCGAGCCATGCCGAGCAGAGTCACCCGAGAAGTCCAGTCGACGACGAATCCTAGTCGACATCGACGAGCCCTTGTCGAAGTCGAGTAGACCCGTATCTCGAAACACGTCGACGTGAGCAGTCCGAGTAGAGTTGGGATTCCTTGGGCACGAAGGAAGTCGAGAAGGCCGAGAATCTATCCAATCTATCAAGATACATCATGGAAGAGGAGGTCTATCCACTTTAAGACATTTAGATATATTTAGATTTAATTTCCTTATTGCTTTTATTTATCCTTAAGCATTTTAGATATAGTTTTAGATATAGATATAGATATTCTATCCTTGATTAGCAAGGAATAGAAGGCTATAAATAAAGCCCATGGGGCTCAGTTTTAGAGATAAAAAATTCAGAGAGGGAAGTAAGTAGGAGAAGTAGAGAGAGAGAGTGAGCGGCCGATTGGAGTTGTGAAGCGAGAGCGGAATTGGCTTCAGGCGGTTGTAAACTTTGGTTTATTTCAATGCAAGTAGTTTTCTTTCAATCAATGTCTGAGGTTGCGATGAAGCGCGAGTAGTCCACCCACTTCTAGGGTTGGGGCGAGCCCGACGATAGCCATGCGTGCTTGAGGTAAAGATCCGACCTTTATCATGTTTTGAGCATTTTCCTACTTGTTTATGTGTTTATTACCCGTCTAATGGAGATCCATGCTAACAACTTGGATTATAAACATAAAATTAGTAGAGACAATTAGGGTTTCTTGAAAGAGTTGTCTAATTGTTGGAAAAGGCGAAAGCTTAGTCCTTTGATGCGATTTACATGATTATTTGTTTGGTTCTGCCTTATGCATGCTTGGTTATCGTTGTTGCAAACCCCAATCTTGGAAGCCTTTTATATTAAGTTTAGTTCGAAATCCCAAAGCAATTGTTTTTACTTTCTTTTACTTTCGTTTTATTCTCTGTCTCCTCGATATCGAATAGCACTCGTCGATATCGAGTACTGATTCTCGATCTAGCATCACTGTAGCTTCTGTGTGCAGGTACACGACGAGACGAAGCGAAGTCGACTAAGACCTCTGCTCGACATCGAGTAGACCTTGTCGACATCGACGAGCCCCTGTAACTGCTGCTGCGCTGTGTTCGACTGTGCCTGACCCTTATCGACTAACCCTTAGTCGAGGTCAAGTACCACTGTTGTCGACGTTCGTTAGATTCCACCCCTACCTAGGATCTGCTGACACGCTTCCTCATGGATCGATCCTGACTTCCCGCTGCTGCATCAGGAGGAGGTCTTGTAATTATTTGCAAGGGACGGAATCTGGTTTGCTGTGATTTATTTATATTTTATTATTGCAAGTCTCGATTTCCTCCTATCAACAGCCCACATTGAGGGTCCTTGAGCACAAGCAGAGAAGTCGGCCTAGCGACTCTAAAATCTAGAGCATGTATATAAAACTTTTTAAATTCTTTGGAAATTTTGATTTTGGTTTTGGGTTTTTGTTTTTTAGTTTAGAATACTTCATGTGGAAAATCTTGTCTTTGTGTTAAATCTAACACTTTTAGGTCGGCAAGCATAAAAGGACCACGAAAGGTGGAATAAGAAGTCCCTGAAAGATAGTCGAAATCGAATAGGCCAGTCGAGAACGACCAAGAGGAGCAGCCCAATTTTACTCGATATCGAGTAGGCCAACTCGACATCGACCAAGTCAAAAAGCTCCTAGACTTCAGCATTCCACTCGACGTTGAACATTTACTCGATATCGACAACATTCCTCGATATCGACCAACCCAGTTCCTCGACTGACTCTGTTTTTACCTTCCTCAGCGCGTTATTCGGTGAGTTCCTTCCTTTACTCTTGTTTTATTTGATTTTCATACAGTGGGGAAACTGTATATTTTACGTATGGGGTAGGGGAAGAGATCATTATCAGTATTTATGTTTTATTCTTGTTCTTGGTTTTACATGGTGAAATTTTGAGTAAAATTTTAAATTTTTGTACATAAGGCTAAAACTCAAAGTTCTATAAGACATCTCCCATTACTTGTAAATTGTTCAAAGAAATAGTGTCATGGAAGCTATATTGAACTCGACGATGCAAAATTGGATTCATTAGAGGTATAGCATGAAACTGCCTAGTAAAGGGAAGTCACAATGAAGTGCATAATTTATTGAAAACCATGAAAGGAGGTAAAATTTGATGTTGCTTTTGAGATGTTGCATGATAAAAGGATGGATGACTTTATATTTCAATATAATGCTCATTGTTTATATTCCTAGCCTTACCTATGCTTATGCATCACAAAAGCCATATATATGCCTTATTTTCATACATTGCTCCACATAATCTAAATATTGCCATTCTTTACCTTATTTCATATTCGGGGATTATATTGAGAATGATGTTACATTATGAAGATGTTGTATGGTTGTTGTGTTGTTATTATCATTATTGGAGTTTGGTTGGAAATTGTTTGAAATATATGGAAAATTTAACGAGTGAAAGAAAATCCAATCACCTCAGGAGATAAAGGTAGATTGACTTTGCTTGTTGAGATAATAGTTCAGTGAGATGGGACACACAGGTGAGGAGTCCAAAGCACTAAGTATCCGGGGCCATTCATGACACCCATGTTTGCGACTTGCGAGAAGGCAGTGCTAAGGTTAGAGAGGTAAAAGCATTATTATTGATAAAAGCATTATGAAAGGTGACGATTCTTATGAAAAAGGAGTGTGGTATGAAAGTTTGGAAATACTCCATTTCCCCGGATTATTAGCACCACATTGCCAAAAACTGCCCACCTTTAGCCTTTTACCAATCTACTCCTTATTGAGCTAAAATTAAAGTCCTCTTGATTATTAATGCTTTGTCATAAAAATTATTTTACATAAACCTCCTTTTGTGCGTAGATGTTGCTTTTATTTTGCATATGCATGGATTTGTGGCACAAGTACCTTTTCAATGATGGTAATTGATTGCAGGGTTATATGAGAATGAATCTATGATGTTGAGAGTTTAACTTCTTCCCCTGAATGACCATCCAAGTTATTGCTTGGGGACAAGCAAGCTTAAGTATGGGGTGATTTGATGTCCACTAAAATAGCCATGTTGAAATGCACATTTTAGCTCCTTATTTTACATACTTTGTATATTTCGGGCTGCGAATATGTTGAACTTATGTAGTATATGCTTATTTGCAAGAAATAGAGGTCTACATAAGTTTTGGTTTAATATTGCAGAATTTGGAGCCATTCCGGGACAAAACCAAGAAGCAAAGATGAAAGCAAAGCTTTACTCGATATCGACCAAAGAAGTCCGAGCAAAGCATGGTCGAGGAGGAGCTGATCGAGGAACTGAAGACAAAGCCAACCCGAGTCCAGAGCCTTACTCGATATCGAGTAAATTACTTGATATCGACAAGACCTAAAGCCATACCTGGAGTCGAGGAAGCAACACCTGATCGAGAAGCTGAAGACCTAGACATACCGAGCAGCACTTCCTCGATATCGAGTAAGTTACTCAATATCGACAAGACCAGAAGCACTTGTCCGAGCCATGTCGAGAAGCAGTTACTCGAGAAAGCCAGGGCAGCCAAAGTCGACGACAACATTCCTCGATATCGAGTACTTTTACTCGATATCGACCAAAATTCTCCTGGGCCGCATTATGCGGTTGGGCTGTCCGAGTCGAGTTGGGCTTACTTGGGAGCGAAGGAGTCCGAGATCTATCAAGTCTATCAAAACCTATCCATGGAGAGAGGATTTATCCACAGATGAAGATATTTATATATTTTAGATATATTTCCTTTTATGATAAATGTTCCTTTTATTAAAGTTTTGGAAGCCTATAAATAAAGCCTATAAATGTTTCTTTCCTTGATTAGCAAGGATTGAAAGCCTATAAATAAAGCCTATAGGGCTGGATTTTATTCATTCCATCACACAATTCAATTATAGAGAAGGAGAAGAGGTAGATAGAGCGGAATTGACTTCTTTTGGTTGTAAGCTCTGTTTGGTTTATTAATGCAAGTTAGTTCTTTTCCATCAATGATGTCTGCGATTATGATGAGACGCGAGTAGTCCACCCACTTCTATGGTTGAGGCAAGCCCGACGATAGCCATGCGTGTTTGAGGTAAAGATCCGACTTTTATCATGTTTTGAGCATCTACTACCTTTTATGTGTTTATTACCCATTCAATAAAGATCCATGCTAACAACTTGGATTGTAAACCTAAAACCGGTAGATACAATTAGGGTTTCTTGAAAGAGTGGTCTAATTGTTGGAAAAGGCGAAAGCTTGATCCTTCGATGCAATTTGCATGATTATCGTTATTTATCTTGCCTTATGCATGCTTGGTTATTGTCGTTGCAAACCCCAATCTTGGAAGTTTTCTTATATACATAGTTTATTTCCAAAAAAGGCCTTTGTCTTTATTTTATTTTCGTTTTAGTTTCTGCTCTACTCGATATCGACCAACACTGGTCGACATCGACTAACACTGGTCGACATCGACTACTGACCTTCGATCCACAAAGATCGTTGTAGCTTCTGGTGTGCAGGTACCCAACGTCGACAAGCAATCTACTCGATATCGAGTAACCTCTGCTCGATATCGACCAAAGCTGTAGCCTTCCGCCTGCTCGTTTGACTTGTCTGATCTTCTATCGACTAAACCCTAATCGAGATCGAGTATCTGTAGGCGACTTCTGCCGTGAGATTTATCCGCTGCCTAGGATCCGCTGACACGCTTCCTCGTGGATCGATCCTGACTTCCCACTGCTATATCGGGAGGAAGTCTTGTAATCATTTGTAAGGGACGGAATCTGGGTTGCTTTGATTTATTCATATTTTAAATTGCAAGTCTCGATTTCCTTCTAACAACATGCTCTACCATTCAGCTCACAATCTTTGACATAATTCTCAACGGTCTTGACCCTGAGTAGAATTTATCTTTCGTAAAGGGAAAGCTTCCCCTACGAAGGTGCATCCTTGTTAAGCATTAAAATCTCTCGTCTAATGAAGGTGAACCTGTCCTCTGCCAAAGGCTTAGTAAAGATGTCAGCCCATTGATAATCAGTTGAAATAAAAGATACGGACACATCACCTTTTTCGACATGGTCTCTAATGAAATTATGCCTTACATCAATATGTTTGGTCCTTGAATGCCGAACATGATTCTTTGTGATTGATATGGCACTTGTATTGTCACACTTAATGGGAATACCTTTGAGGTTGATGCCATGATCTCTCATTTGTTGAGCTATCCAAAGGATTTGGGAGAACCATGCTCCAATTGCTATGTATTCAGCTTCGGCAGTGGATAGAACAACTCAGTTTTGTTTCTTTGAGTGCCAACTGATCAAGGATGCTCCTAAGAATTGGAAACATCCTGACGTGCTCTTCCTATCCACCTTAGAGCCTGCAAAATCTGCATCAGAATACCCGATTAATGTAAAATCTCTTTGCTTTGGGTACTATAAGCCAAGCTCCTTAGTGCCATTGAGATATCGAAAGATCCTCTTCACAGCCACGAGGTGAGATTCTTTAGGGTCAGCTTGAAACCTAGCACACATGCAAACACTAAACATGATGTCAAGTCTACTAGCCGTAAGATATAGTAAAGATCCAATCATCCCTCGATACTCTTTTTGATTGACACTCTTCCTAGTCTTGTCTTGATCTAGAGATAAGGTTGAGCTCATGGGTGTCTTGGCTGCTTTGGATTGATCCATCTTGAACTTCTTCAAGAGATCCTTAGTGTACTTGCTTTGGTTGACAAAGATCCCTTTCTTGGATTGATGGACTTGTAATCCCAAAAAGAAGTTGAGTTCACCCATCAAGCTCATCTCAAATTCACTGCACATGATGTCAGAAAATTCCTTGCACAAAGATGTGTTAGTAGCTCCAAACAATATATCATCAACATATATTTGAATAACCAAAATGTCCTTTCCTTTGGTCTTGATAAAAAGAGTCTTGTCGATCAACCCCCTTTTAAAACCATTTTCTAAAAGATATTTTGACAAGCGCTCATGCCAAGCTCTTGGGGCTTGTTTCAAACCATATAGCGCTTTGTCTAGTTTCTAAACATGATTAGGAAATTCCGAACTTTCAAAACCTGGGGGTTGAGCCACATAGACTTCTTCCTCTAAGAATCTATTAAGAAAAGCACACTTGACATCCATTTGATATAACTTTATGCTCATAAAAGATGCAAATGCTAATAATATGCGAAAGGCTTCAAGCCTAGCTACGGGAGCAAAAGTCTCCTCGTAGTCAATACCTTACTCTTGATTGTAGCCTTGAGTAACAAGCCTTACTTTATTCCTCACGATCTTACCATTCTCATCTAGCTTGTTCCGAAATACCCAACATATGCCAATGACTGATTGATGCTTTGGCCTAGGCTTCAAGGTCCAGACTTTGTTCCTTTCAAATTCGTTAAGCCCACTTTGCATAGTAATGATCCAGTCTAGCTCTTGAAGGGCCTCATCTACCTTCTTTGGTTCTATAAGAGAAACAAACGCGTGAAAAGCACAAAGATCTTTAAGTTTAGAACGAGTTTGAACACTAGATATAGGGTCAGAGATGATATCCTTTAATGAGTGTGATGAGGAGTATTTGAATTTTCGTTTGCTAGTCTCAGCTCCTTGATTCGTCACACCAATAGGATTGATTTGTGGTACATATGGCTCCGTGGATCTGTTAGGTTCAGTTACAACAGTTTCTGACGCTTCAACACTTTTGGATTGGTCACCAAGGTCTTTGGACGAATCTTTAACACCTTGGGCCAATTCTTCAGTGTTGAGAATCTGATCCTGCTTGTTCCTCTTTTCTGTGTTCTTGATAGCAGCATCATCACCATCCTCGTTTTCTGTATGGATGTTAAGATCTAAATCTGCAACACTTTAACTCAAAGAACCGTCATTGCATTCATCAAATATAACATGTATACTTTCCTCAACTAACTTGGTCCTTTTGTTGAAGATTCTATAAGCTTTGCTACTTGTGGAGTACCAAAGAAATATACATTCATCACTACGCGCATCAAATTTCCCAAGGTTATCTTTTCCATTATATGAATAAAACAAGCACATCCAAAGGGTTTAGAATATGATATAAGTGGTTCGCGGCCTTTGAAAAGTTCCTAAGGAGTTTTCTTTAAGATGGAACGAATAAGACAACGATTCAAAATATAGCTGGCTGTGTTAACAGCTTTAGCCTAATAGGTTTTAGGTAATACATTTTCTAAAAGTATAGTCCTGGCCATGTCTTCTAGGGTGTGGTTCTTTCGTTCCACAACCCCTTTTTTTTTGAGGTGCCCTGAGAGCAGAAAAATTATGGAGATGCCATATTTAATTAGCACAAAACAAACCAAACTGAAGTTGATCAAACTCCCTACCATGATCACTTCGAATTGACAATATGGGCTCGTTTCTTAAAGTTTGCAACTCCTTACAATGTTTTGAAAACTCAAATAAGGCCTCTGATTTTTCTTTTAAAAAAGCAACCCAAGTATATCTAGAAAAATCATCAACAACAAAAAGCATGTACTTTTTACCATTGGGAGATTTGACTCGCCTACGACCACATAAATCCATATGTAAAAGTTCAAGGGGTCTAGAAAAACTTACAACCTTTTTGGGTTTGAAAGAGCTACGTGTTTGTTTACCTCATGTGCATGCTTTGCACATATCAATACCTTTGAAGTCCACCTCAGGTAATCCTCTTACAAGCCCTTTGGACACAAACTTCTGTAGTGTATGTGGGCTCACATGACCGAGTCTCCTGTGCCAGAGCTTTGGATCGTCCGTCAAAGCCTTTAGACAGGTTAAGCTTCCTTGTGCCACTTGCTCAGCATTCACAACATAGATGTTGTTATAACGATATGAAGTTAGAACTACTTCACATGTATCTTCTCTGCGCATTAGACATCTTTTCTTGTTAAATCCAACATCATTGCCACTATGGCTAGACCAATAAGCAAATTTAGATCCATTATTGGGATAAACCATATTTGGTAAAATAGTGCCTTTAGAGACCCAAACTTGCATTATCCGTTCTTTTCTCAAATGAACAGGAAATGTATTGCGAATGATATGTGGATCCTTTCTTCTATAGGGGCAGGTCTCTTTTACATGTCCCTTTCTCGCACAATGGTGACATATAGGAGAGGTTCTGCTTCCTTTTGCCTTTACAAAAGTGGTAATGTGCTGCTTCTTTAAAAACCTTGGATTTTAACCAATACCACTTTTGTTTAGAGAGCTTTGTTGCTCACCCAACATCCTATCAAGAGTGCCTTTGGATTTGGTAAAACTTATGAGGGCTGTCTGTTGGTCTTGAATCTTATTATTCAGGGAGATCTTCTCATTCTCTAAGTCATGATGTTCACTTATTAGAGAGGAGAGATCCTACTAGAGTTCAGATTTCTCTAAGTCAAGAGTCTTGACTTTAATGTCAAGACCTGAATAAGAAGTTTCAAGACTTTTGACCCTCATAGACAGATCCTCAATAGTTCTTTCCTTGTCCACAGTCTTCTTAATAAGAGTGTTAGTTTGGGCAATAAGTTTCTCTTCATTGGAAATCATATTAGAAAGGAATTCCGATAATACCTCTTTTGGACTTGCCATAAGCTCTTTTACAGTTACCTCAAGCTTCTCATCATGGGATTCATTTCCTGAGGCCATAAGACATACATTGGCTTTCTCATCTTCGGAGTTTGAGTCAAAATCGCTCCAAGTTGCCACTATGGCTTTCTTTTTCCATCTATCACCTTTCTTGGACCGACTCTTCGTCTTTTGAGGGTAGTCTTTCACGAGATTGTCTGTTTCACCACATTCAAAACAAGACAAAGGTTTAGTCTTCTTGTTATATTTGTTGTATTGAGACTTACCTCGAAATTTAGAAGACTTTGATCCATCCTTGTTGTTGAATTGTTTCTTCATTTTAAGCTGTCCTTCACTTGGCTAGTTTCTTCGTAGGTGGCAACCAGCTTGTCCCAAATCTCTTTAGCTGACCTACAAGATGAAATACGGTTAAACTCATCAGGGCTAAGACCACAATTTAGTAAGTTAATAGCCCTGTAGTTTTTGGAGACGAGTTCAAGATCCGCTTGGATGTATTCAACCTCAGTCTTTGCAACTTTGGTTCCATTTGGACCGTCTTTCTCTGGAACCTTCAGACCATTCTCTATAATGTTTCAAAGTTCCAGATCTTGATCTATAATGAACATCTTCATCAATGATCTCCAGTGGACGAAGTTGTTTCCTACAAAGAGTGGTGGTCTACCGGTAGACCTTCCTTGTGCAAATCCTCCGCTTGCTTCACCAGACATGATCAAAACTCACAAGATTGTTAGATTGAAAGCAGTGAGTAAAGCTCTGATACCAATTGAAGGTTCGATAATGTATAAAAAAGTAATATAAAGATACTCTAGAAGGGGGGTTGAATAGAGTATGCCAGTTTTTCGCAGATAATCTCAAGACTTTCGAAGCTCGTGCAAAACCCTTTGAGATTAGACGTAATTCTTTCTTCTGGCAAACCGGAATCACAATAGAGTTATACAATTCGAAATAAGTGCAGAAATATGGTAAAGCAGTAAGTAAAGAACGCAATGAATTGTTTACGAGGTTCGGCACGAACTTGGCCTACGTCCCCGCCTAAGGTTCTTCCACAACCCTAGGATACAATTGGCTTTTATTGATTCACAAGACTTAGGATCCTAATAGCTCACCGAGAAGCCTCTCTCCTATACAATTGCAATCTAGTCAACTCACGTTCCCTTGGAGTCCTAGACCAATCTAGGAGAGCCCCACCTCTCTCACCTATCTAGTACAATCCTCTTACACTTAGTGAATCAATCGTCTAGTGTCCACTTCCTGAGTTACAAACTCTCGAGTATAACACTCACTTGAAATATATCCTATAAGCTCACTATGTAACTCTCAAATGCTTTGAAACAAAATAAATGACTCTTAAGAACTAGCAGAGAGCACACGAGGAAGACAGATTGAGTTGAAGGCTTGAGTGTATGAATGCTTGTATTCAGCGAATGTGTGTCTGTCTTTCCTTCTTCCTATTCTTTATATTTAACAAATCGGTGCCTAAGGATCTTCACCAACGGCTAGAGCAGATCACGGCTTGAGAGGGATTCTTCACGATCTTCTATTCTTGGAATCTCTGAAGCCATAATCTCCAATTTTATTCTCCACGTTATTCAGCCAAAGGAAGGAGATATTATTCAAAAACTTACAGCATATGTTAGTGTATAAAATATATAATAATAACATATAATAATATTTGGACATAATATAACATAAAGTACAGGTTTTATGTTTCATCAGCGCAACTGTAGCTTCAAGACCTTTGACACAAACTGTTTGTCAAAGCCTTTGAAACTATTTTCGATTTTTATCAAGGGAGTGGAGTTATCAGAATTCAATAATATAAAAAGCTTCCAGAATCGGGGTTTTAACGACACAACGATATCCATGTAAGAATAATGCTAAAGGTATAAAAGATCATGCCTTATCATCAAATAATTGTCGTCATTGACAAATAGAAAGATAGAGGCTTTCGCATAAACCCTAATTGTTACTAACCCTTTTTCACATAATTAATCCGAATTTGGATTAAGATCACTTTTGCTTCAATAAAACAAATAAGGATCATCTTCGACTATCGTAGAAGAATCATGCTCATAGGGGCAGAAGATGAAATCGCATTAAAAGTTGTACCTTTATCGCATTACCTTACATAGCTACCTTCGGGCTCACCTCGACCCTAGAAGTTGGGTGACTACTCGCTCTTCATAATCAAAACACACATCAATAATGTAAAGAAACTAAATTGCATTAAATTAAAGCAAAGCTTACAACCGAACAATGCTAAATCGCTCTTGCTCTTCACCTCACTCGACCAAAGCTCTCTAAACTCTCTCTACTCACTATCTATTGGGAAACACAATTGCTTGTGGATTGGATGATCCTAAAACACACCCCTAGGGCCTTATTTATAGTATTCCATCCCCTCTATCCAAGGAAAGAATAATCTATCTATATCTAAAACTATCTATCTAAAAGCTTAAGATAAAACTTGGATAAATAAAACAAATAAATCTCTTAAAGTAGAAATAATAATTCCCAATGTGGATAAATAAATATCTTCAACTTGATAGATCTTCACTTCTCTTGATAGATTTCCCATGTGCCTTCACTTAAAAGTAAACTCTCTCTCGGATCTTCACTCATTTTCGACTCGGACTGGCCCAGAGAAGTACTCGACATCGACCAAAGTAGTCGACATCGAGTAGAGTTGTGTTCTCCTCGGATTTGGACTCGAGCTCGACTAGGATTGCTAACTCGACGGGTACTCAACATCGAGTACTTTTTGTGCTCTCGAGTGGTGTTGTGCTCGATCCTGTGTTTTGAAGCTTATGTCGACCAAATGTACTCGATATCGACAACTTTTGGTCGACATCAACTAGTGCTGTTGAGTGCTTTCTCTTCTCTTCTCCTTGATACGTTCTGGTTCAACTGCTACTCCTCCTTGGACTTTTCTGTATTCGACCTGGAGATATTCCATGCTTTTTGTCTTGTCTGAAAGTCTGTAAAATGTCTCGATTTCTGCAAAATTAAACAAAAACTAGTGTAGACCTTTATATTTGGAGAATAAGCATAAACTACATATATTCTGTACTATTTCCAACCCAATGATATGAAATGTATGTAGAAGTCGATATAAAAGTAAATGTAAAACATTGCAAAATAGGCACACATCAAACACCGCATACTTAAGCTTGCTTGTCCTCAAGCAATACTCTTAATGGTCATACAGGGGAAGAAATTAAACTCTCAACATCTTGGATCCATTGTTATATGTCCCTGCAATCAATTAACATCCTCGAAAAGGTACTAGTGCCATAAATCCATGATTGTGAATAAAAGCAACTTTGCACACAAAAGGAGGGTTATGCAATAACAATTTCAAATGTGACAAAACAACAATTATCAAGAGGACTTTATTTAAGCTCAATAAGGAGTAAATTGGTAAAAGGCTAAATGTGGGATATATTTGGTCATGTGGCGCTACTCATCCGGGGAAATGGAGTATTTCCAAACTTTCATACCACATTCCTTCTTCTTTTGATTTCTCACCTTTATCTCATTCGCTCGATGCTTTTTTCGATATAAGGCTTTTACCTCTCTAACCTCAGCACTACCTTCTCGCAAGTTGCAAACATGGGTGTCATGAATGACCCCAGATACTTAGTGCTTCGGACTCCTCACCTAGTTATCCCATCCTACGGAACTATTATCGACGCAGGTAGAGTCGATCTACCTTTATCTCCTGAGGTGACCGGATTTTCTTTCACTCGTTAAATTTTCCATAACTTTGAAACTTTCCTGCCAAACTCCAATAATGATATATAACAACACAAACACCATATAATAATCTCCACAATGTAATTACATTCTCAACATAATCCCCGGATAAGGATATAAGGTAGAAAATGGGCAGTATTTAGATGGTCTGGAGCAAATATGAAATAAGGCTCAATATGGCTTTTGTGATACATAAGCATAGGTAAGGCTTAGAATATAAACAATATGAGCATTGTGACTTCACTTTACTAGGCAATTTCATGATATATCTCTAATGAATCCAATTTTGCATCGTCGAGTTTAATTAAACCTTCCATGACACTAATCAAAATTTTGATGGGGGTGATAAAAATAAACTTTGGAAAACAACTTATAAGCACATAGATGAAATATGAATTCCAAAGATACCATGCATAAACAATTCGAGAAATATGCATGAATATGCACAAATAAGGTCAAATATAATCACATATGCACAGAGTAAGTCCTTTCCCCTCCCCCCCATACTTAAATATTACAGTGTCCTCACTGTATAAAAACAAGGGTAAAGAAAGAGACTTACTAGACAGATGTGCAAAAGCTCAGAATCGAGTGCTGAAGTTGCTATAGAAGTGGTCGATCTCGAGAAGCTAGTCGATGTCGACTAAAACTACACCATATCGAGTAAAGTTGAAGCCTTCAAGGTGGTTTCTCCTCGACCATAGGCTCCGTTCCTTAATGTGGGTGGTCGACTTCGAGTAGTGTGCTCGACGTCGAGTACTTCTGCAACATTTCATACCAGAAAGACTTGTTAGACCGATAATATCCACAATAGAAAAACCCAAAAATAGTGTTTCAAAACCAAAAACCAAAAGCAAAAGTGTCTAAAAATCTAAAAACTGATTGTTTTGTTACAAGCTCTAGATTTTATAGTCGCTAGGCTGACTTCTTCCTTGTAAGCTCAAGATGGCATCTGCAGCGTCCATGTGGCCTGGGCTTCGAACAAGACTCCATTCTTATCCATCAGCTGTAATCCTCCAAAATGGATCTTGTGCACAGTGAAAGGTCCCAACTTTTTGTGATTGAACTTGTTGGGGAACCAATGATTCCGGAATTTGGAGACATAGACTTTTCTCCTACTTCATATTCATTCGGATCATCATTGGTAACCTTGCATAAGCACACATACCAAAGAAAACCTCTCCCATGTATAGATAAATCTCTTATGGAAATAGGGGATGTCCTTACCTTGGCTTACCTTCGTAGAATCGTCTTTGGGAACCTCTGAATCTGGTCGACATCGAGTAGAAGTACTCGACGCCGAGTATTATGTTGTGTCTGGTGGACTGCTCGATAGATGAGAAGAAGTTGAGTGGTTGGAAGACTTGTCGACGTCGAGTACAATACTCGATGTCAAGTACTACTCGACTTCAAGTTTGTTTCTCGATGGTGGTGTACTCGATGGAAGTGTCTGAATCTGGTCGATGTCGACTAGAGTACTCGACAATGAGTACTTCTGGTCGACATCGACCCCGTAATTAAGACATGGCAGATCATCTGAAAAATAGTTAGTCGACGTCGACTTACCTTGGTCGTTGTCGAGTATATTCTCTCTTTCCTCGGTCAGAATCGCCATTATTTCCTCCACCTGAGCTTCCATAGCCCTCTTCTCCAGTTCCTCGGGAGTCATATTTCTTACCTTTGGCTCCCCGCAAGTGATGTACCTGGCTGAGATTGATTTAACCTCTTCCATAGGACCTATATGCCTTTCAGTTTGATTAAAAGAATACTCAATTACATCATCGCCGATGTTGAAAGTGAGTACTCCCTTCCTTACGCTTATGTTGGCATCAACTATCTCTAAGAAGGGTCTTCGTGGAATGATTGGACAATCAGGGGCCTTTACCATATCGATAACTAAGAAATCAGTAGGGACAAAGAACTATCCTACCTGTACTGGTACATCGCCCACCATGCCTGTTTGGATGACTACAATGTTGTTTCCTATATGAAGTCGGGAATCAACAGGCTCTAAAGGAGTTATCTTGACTTTGTACCAGATTGATAGAGGCATGATACTAAATCTAACTTCTAAGTCACATAAAGCATTAAACTTATATTGACCAAATCCAATAGTTATCGAAAACTTACCTAGATCTGGCCTTTTCTCTGGAAGGTCCATCTTGCTGCACTCCTCTGCGATCTCAGCCATCGATCGCTTTTTGCTTAGGATCTCTTTGATGAACTTTACACATAACGACATCTCATGAAGAGCTTCTATAAAGGAATGGTGACATTGAGCCTCTGAAGCATCTTCACGAACTGCTGAAACTTCTTTTCTGCTGGGTCTTTCAAAGATTTCGTGGGGAATGGCAGCGTTTTCTTCTTCGGAGGTGCAGGAGCGTGGTCAACATCGACAAGAGGTTGGTCGACATTGATTACAGGCTGGACGACGAATTTGGAGCATGTGCTGAGTTCTAGTCGACTAGGGAATCCTCGACGTCGAGTAGATTCTGGTCAACATCGACTGGTTTGGTGGACGTCGAGTAGTACCTTGCAGCTTCTCCTTCCGTGTTCTGCTCGGGCGTTTGCATTTGTCGCCCACTCCTTAGATTCATATGAGCCACCTGTCCTACAAATTTAGATTTAGGTTTCGGTTCAGAAAAGCCATGGAGCGTACCTGAATTTTTAGGGATGGGTGTAGCCAATTGACCAATCTGGGTCTCTATGGTTTTCCGCCACATTTCTATCTCCCCGAGTCTAGAATTGATCCCGTGCATTTGAGTGTGGACGGAGCTACTGGCCTGTTTGAATTCAAAATAGTTCTGTCGCATCTAATCAAGAATAACCTATAGGTCATCTTTCTTAACTTCCCTATCAGGGTGACCAGGACCTCTGTAGGGCGGGGGGTTTCTTTGGTACTAGGGCTGGCGATAATGGCTCAAGTTCTGTTGCTGATGCTGCCCTGAGCAGTTTCCCTCCACATAGTTTGCTTCTTTATGGGTTTCTGCTATTAGTATTTGGTCGGCATGTGGGCACACAGTGGTGTTGTGCCTCGTAGACCCACATTCCAAACAAGGTTTATCTTTAGACAAAAATTTAACTTGCTTGTTGAGACGACGTACCTAATCATTGTGGAACTGTTCCCTGACGTCCGAATCAATTTCCTTTGGTGGCTCATATAGGGGTGTAGATGGGGCAGACCTTTCATACCTTTCAACTGAGGCCTAAGAACTCTCAAATGTGTTTTCATAATTTTCCATAGTCTCAAAGGTTTCCCAAGCACGCCGTGGGGTGTACTCGAGATACCTATAAGCAATGTAATTGTTGATCCGTTCCTTAGTTGGTGCATCCAGGCAATTGAAGATGATATCCTTGATCACACAGGGTGGCTTTCCATGCATAGGACAAGATTTCAGCATTAATTAAACTCGACGATGCAAAATTAGATTCATTAGAGATATAACATGAAATTTCCTAGTAAAGGGAAGTCACAATGAAGTGCATATTTTATTGAAAACCATGAAAGGAGGTAAAATTTTAAATTGCTTTTGACATGTTGCATGATAAGATGATGGAGGACTTTATATTTCCATATATGCTCATTGTTTATAATCCTAGCCTTACCTATGCTTATGCATTACAGAAAGCCATAATATGCCTTATTTCATATATTGCTCAACATAATCTAAATATTTCCATTCTTTACCTTATTTCCTATCCGGGGATTATGTTGAGAATGATGTTACATTATGGAGATTGTTATATAGTGTTTGTGTTGTTAAATATCATTATTGGAGTTTGGTAGGAAATTGTTTGAAAAATATGGAAAATTTAATGAGTGAAAGAAAATCCGATCGCCTCAGGAGATAAAGGTAGATCGACCCTGCTTGCTGAGATAATAGTTCAGTGAGATGGGACACACAGGTGAGGAGTCCAAAGCACTAAGTATCCGGGGCCATTCATGACACCCATGTTTGCGACTCGCGAAAAGGCAGTGTTGAGGTTAGAGAGGTAAAAGCATTATTATTGATAAAAGCATTATGAAGGGTGATGAATCTTATGAAGCAGGAATGTGGTATGAAAATTTGGAAAGTACTCCATTTCCCCGGATCATTAGCATCACATGGCCAAAAATATCCCACCTTTTATCCTATTACCAATCTACTCCTTATTTGAGCTAAATTAAAGTCCTCTTGATTATCAATGCTTTATCACGAATAAATTGTTTTTGCATAACCCTCCTTTTGTGAGTAGATATTGCTTTTTAAAATTTACAGATGCAGGGATTTGTGACACTAGTACCTTTTCGAGGATGGTAATTGATTACAGGGACATATGGCAATGAATCTAAGATGTTGAGAGTTTTGATTCCTTCCCCTGTATGACAAATAAAAGTATTGCTTGAGGGCAAGCAAGCTTAAGTATGGGGTGTTTGTTGTTAGCTGAATCTGCCATGTTTTACAATAACTTTTATATCGTTTTCTGCATACATTTCATACATTTGGGCTAGAATAGTACATAATCTATGTAGTTTATGTTTATTTGCAAAATTATGGAATCTATACCAGTTTCTGTTTAAATTCGCAGAATTCGAGGCAATTTACAGCAGTTCTAAGAAAGGTTGGAAAAGCTCGGAAATCAGCTACAGACGAAGGCAGTGCTGATCGAGTAGGAGCGGATCGAGGAAGTTGAAGACGAAGGCAACCCGACTCCGGAGCTTTACTCGATATCGAGTAAGCTACTCGATATCGACAAACACCTTGATGCCATACCCGGAGTCGAGGAGCTGTGCGAAGTCGAGAAGCCGAAGACCTGGAGATGTCGAGCACCAGTTACTCGATATCGAGTAAACTACTCGATATTGACAAGATCAGCAGCGCCTGTCCGAGTCAGTATCGGGGAAGAGTACTCGACCAAGCCCAGCAACACAGAAGAGGACACAAGTCTACTCAACACAAGAGTAAAGCATTCTTTGCAAAACTTTGGCTCTTTTTCAATGAAGAATTTGCAAGAAATAATATCACTATCATCAAAGAATTTGTTTACCTCACGGGTGATCTCCTCACAAAGATTTACCTCAACTAGGGCCCTTGCATAAGCAATCTTCTTCATCTCCTCGGTGACTTTGTCCAAGAACAAGGGCTTACCCACATGAGAAGCAACCTTACCTATGATTTCCAAGGTCCAATAGTCTGAAGGAAGGACATGGATTCTCACCCAAAGTGGCATGGTGGCTATGTCCCTTCTTGAGCCCGAGAATTTGTCCGGAACGTTCTTGACCAAAAGCGGCCTCTCATTGATGAAGTAAGGAATACCCTTAAGAACTTGGTTAGCATCACTTTCGGATTCAAAAGAGAAAAACATCCAATCATTCTCCATTTTAAACTTGGATTTCACACCCCATGATCTACGGAGCTCGTTTATCTTGAAAGAGCAGGGGAAGAAACCCACGTATTGGCCTAGTAGGGTCCAACCCCAAACGGAGTGCCTAGGGAGGGCCTCCAAGACCTTTATGTCAACTCAACCCACGTATTGGCCTATTAGGGTCCATCCCCAAATGGAGATCCTAGGGAGGGCCTCCGAGACCTTTATGTCGACTCTACCTTTGATAGGTGTTGTGAGCCTATTTTGCCATGTTTTATATTGACTTTTATAACTATTTCTGCATGCATTTCATACATTTGGGTTAGAATAATACCTAATTTGTGTAGTTTATGTTTATTTGCAATATATGGAGGTCTACACAAGTTTTTGTTATATTTCGCAGAAATCGAACGCACTTCGGAGCTGAAAGGGAATTTATGAAGAAGCTAAGGATGGTGCATCTGGAGTAAAGCCCACTTTTCACCATTCATCATTGTGAATCAAATTATGATGTCTTCATGAGAGTTGTATCCCTCGAGAAGAGTTTTCCAATGCATACTCATATGCGTTAATCGGAAGAATGAGGACTCGGGAAAGTGCATTTCAAGACAGATGTAGAATGCTGGAAATTGTAGAAGGGGTCGATATCGACAACTTTTGGTCGATATCGAGTTGACCACGTCGACCAGTCATGCCAAAAATCGATCAGAAAATTGGAGCCTATAAATAAAGCCCTAGGGGGCTGATTTTCATTCATTAAAGCAAAGCCGTCTTCGGGCGCAAGGAGAGAGGAGAGGGAGAGAGGAGGCAAGAGAGGAGAGAGAGGAGGAAAGAGACGATTGCATGGTTGTAAGTTTAGTTTTATTTTTAATGTCAAAGTTATTTTCTTTTATAATGTTTTGTTTCTAATTTTCTTCTTCTAGGGTTAGGGTGATCCCAACATAGATATGTGTGTTTGATTTTATGAATTTATGAATTTGTATGTCTTTATCATCATCTACCTATGTGCTTAATCCTGTGTGAGAGTTGAGGAAATTCCTTATTTGTGATATTGAAGTGAAAGCAATCTTATTATGAATTTGGACAGTAATTAGGGTTTATTTGTGAAAGCCAACTAATCCTAATTAAGAAAAGGTAGTAACAATTAGGGTTTATGCGAAAGTCTCTATATTCCTATTTGTTAATAACGAATTGAAAGTTATTTGATATAAAGCATGCATCTTTATGTGAGTTATAAATCTACACATATGTTTATTGTTGTGTTGATCCCTAACCTTGGAAGTTTGCACCTTTATTATTCTACTTTCTTTATTTTAAAGTTTTTACAGCCACTCGACATCAAACCACCATTCCCCCTCCATCCCTCGACATTGACCAAGTCTTAGCCGATGTCGATAGCAACCTCCTCACATTTTCCCGCTATCCATAAACCCCAAAACACACTAAACCTAAAACCACTGACTTCTCTCCTGACGACGAACCTGACTCTCCTATACTATTGTGGGGGTCTTGACTACTGTTGTGAGCTAAATCTACCATATTTTACAGTAACTTTAATGTCGTCTTATGCATACTTTACATACATTTGGGGTTAGCTAGTACAGAATCTATGTAGTTTATGTTCATTTGCCAAATTATGGAATCTACATCAGTTTCTGTTTAAATTTGCAGAATTCGTGACGTTTTACAGCAACCTTAAGGAAGGTCAGAAAAGCTCGGAAAACCACTACAGAAGTCCAAGGTCAAAGAAGCAGCGGAACCAAGCGAACCAAGCTGAGAACCCAGGCTACTCGATCTCGAGTAGGCCCTACTCGATCTAGACGAGTATGTCCGAGCACATGCCTTGTCGACTAGGAGCAATGTCGAGAGCCAGACCAACCCAGCTCCGGAGCTCTACTCGATCTCGACAAGCCCTAGTCGAGATCGACGACGCCACAGCGCACACCCGGAGTCGACGAGGAGAGTTGACAAGCCGAGGACGAAGACGACCTGGCAGCACTCGCTGCCAGCGACCCGACTCGCTGCAGCGGACCGCTCGCTGCCGCGGAAATCTTCGCTGCCAGCGAGACGCACCAAGACGAGGGAGCTCGTCGACTCGCTCCAGCGGAAGGGGGTTCTCGCACCTGCGGACGGACGGACTCGCTGCAGCGGAGAGGGCAACTCACGGAAGCGTAAGGGAAGACCCAACTCGATGTCGACAAGCCCTTGTCGAGGTCGACGAGACCCGTGAGCCAAGTCCGAGCCACATCGAGCACCAGCTGGCCAAGACGACGAAGTCGGCCCAGTCGATGACTTTCCTAGTCGAGATCGACCACGCCTTGTCGAGATCGACGAAGATTTCCCGAAGCCGCGTGACGCGTTGATTGCAGTTCTACTCGATGTAGAGTCCTTGGAGCCGAGGAGAAGCAAAGTCTATCCGATTTATCCACATCTATCATGAAGAAGCGAGTTTTATCCACTTGGAACATTTAGATATATTTAGATTTAATTTCTTTATCGCTTTTATTTATCCTTAAACATTTTAGATATAGTTTTAGATATAGATATAGATATTCTATCCTTGATTAGCAAGGTTTAGAAGGCTATAAATAAAGCCCATGGGGCTCAGTTTTATTCATTCAATTTCGGAGATACAGTTCCACATAGAGATTTAGGAGTTTGAAGGTTTTAAGGTTTTGGCAGTTTACGAGAGTTGATTGCCAGGACTGTAAAGGCTTTGAATTTAGTTTAATGCAAGTTGTTATTTCTTTTAAATCAACGATGTCTGTGATTGCAATGAGGCGTGAGTAGTCCACCCACTTCTGGGGTTGGGGTGAGCCCAACGAGAGCCATGTCGGCGGATTAGCAATTGCGGAAGGAGGTATTTTGTCATTATCTTAATCTATTCCCTATGTGCTTCATCTTTGATTGAGGAATTGAAGAACTCATGTTGTGAAACTTGGGTAATAATTATGAAAAGGAATAGATGCAATTAGGATTATTTGTCGCGAGATTTATATTCCTACTTGTCGGATATGGTGAAAGCCTTTTCCTTTATCGACGAAGTTACCGCCTTTTGTGATTTATATTCCGCTTGCATGGTAATCGTTGTCGCAAACCCTAATCTTGGAAGTTCCCCAAATTCATAAGGTCACAAAACCGAATCTGCATTTGTTTTTATTTTTTTCCTGCCCTTGTCGATCTCGACCAGCCTCTGGTCGACCTCGACCACTAACCTCCGTTCCTAGATCGTCGTAGCTCAATTGTGCAGGAACTCGACGAGCCCAACCCGAAGTCGACGAGGACCGTACTCGATCTCGAGTAGCTTCTTGTCGAGATCGAGTAGACGTTGTCGAGAGCTTCTGCCCTGTTCGACTAGCCTGATCTCCTGTCGACTAACCCTAGTCGAGATCTAGCATCTGTTGTCGACTTCTGTCCGTGAGATTCCGTTGCTGCCTAAGATCCGCTGACTAGCTTCCTCGAGGATTCGAACCTGACTTGCTCTTACTACATTTGGAGGGAGTCTTGAACATTATTTGCTGAGATTTGATCGGTTTGCTTTACTTTGTTTACTTATTGTTTTGCATTCTCGATTTCCTCCTAACAACAAATTGGCGCCGTTGCCGGGGAATCTATCATTCGTGCCTTAGGTAGTTAAGTCTCACGTTTCTTTTGAGTTACTTCGCAGGTGTATGCATCGTTCTGGTCTACCACCTGAGTTTGACGCCTTAGACGAACCGGAGCGCTACCTACACATCCACTCTAAACTCAAAAGGATAATGGCGGCCGCTGAAACACAAGAACAGCTGATTGCCAGGCTTACCAGGGAACTAGTCGCGAAGGATACTGCTATCGCCACTAAAGATGCTGCTATCGCCGCTGAGAAGGCAGCAAGGGAGCAAGCAGAAGCTGAGCTTGCCCAATATCCAACTACAGCAGAGGATTATATGCATCCGACTCTCGTCGTACCTGAATCGGCGATTCTAATCCCTGAAAACTCCTTTGAAATTCGCACTCAATTTTTGATAGAGCTTAAAAATAATGCTTTTAATGGCAAATTTAATGAGTGCCCTCTTGAACATATTACTAACTTTCATGATATGTGTCGTACTCTCGCAGAAGGTACAACTCTGAAATATGTCAAGATGAAATCTTTTCGCTGGTCGCTCGCTGGACCTGCACTAAAATGGCTTGAAGGGCTGAAACCAAGATCACTCACGACATGGGCCCAAGTAGAACAAGAGTTCCTGAACAAATACTTCCCACCAGCCAAAACAGCACTTCTCCGTCAGAAAATCACTGCCTTCAAACAGAAGCAAGGGGAACCGCTAGCAAAGACATGGGAACGCTACAAGGAACTGCTGCGATCTTGCCCTACTCATGGACAGCCACCCTACGTCATCCAGGAGATCTTCTTCAACTCTCTGGATCAAATCACTAAGGATAGGATCAATCACTATACTCGCTATGAGTATCTGACGATGCCACCAAGCGACGCATGGGGTGTGCTAGAAAAGCTCACTAACTACGACAACAAATATGGGGCTCCTACTAACTATGAGGAGAACTCCTACGCCAGGCCAGCACCATCAATGCCACTCTATGAGCTAGCAAAGGAGATTGACCCAGATGTCAAGGAGCATTTCTACAGAGACCAGAATCGCAAGCTCCTCAAGCAAGTCAAATATCTATTTGTCAATCAGCCTTGCATTGAATGCGGATCACAGAGGCACACCACTACTGAGTGCCCACACACCGAGCAAGTCAGGATGGCAGAAACATACGAGCAGGCAGCCTACGCTGGGGGTCCAAATCGCTACATGGGAGACCAACGATCCTACCAACCACAGTGGAACCAAGGTCCTCCTAGGAATCCCCCACCCTACAGAGCTCTAGGACATCCAGAAAGGGATCAAAAGAAGGATGATCTGCAGCTGATCCTAGAGGAGATGCGTCGGAATCAGGGCACCATCAACAACCAATTCCAGAATATCACTACAAAGTTTGGGGAATTGGACATCTGGAAAAGGGGAATAGAGACGCAGATGGGTCAAATCGCTGCACAGATCCCACGACCGTCCGGACAACTCCCTGGGCAAACTGAACCAAATCCTAAAGGGAAAACCGGACACGTCGCAGCTATCAAACTCAGGAGTGGACATCAATTACACGAGCCAGAGGCCGGAAAAAAGCAAAGCAAGGCAGAGCAGCAACTTGACGTAGAGCACGGACAACTCGATCTCGAGGAAGGTGTACTCGACATCGACGAGACTCCACTCGACAAGGACCAGAAGTTGAGCTCGGACTCCGCTGTGCCGACCAGCAACTCCAGGTCGACCACTGTACTCGATGTCGACGAGCCCGTTGTCGAGATCGACGAGCAGCTTCTGGCCGACGTCGACGACTCTGCAGCACCTCCGACGGCTGATCAGGCTACGAAACTGAAAAAGCCACTGCCTTTCCCTTCAAAGGCACAGAAAGATCCCACTGCAGGTAGGTTTACCAGATTTGTTAATATGCTGCAAGAACTGAATGTTTCTATTCCTTTTACAGAAGCCCTGCAAGAGATGCCTGGATATGTCAAATTTCTCAAAGAAATCCTAAGCAAGAAGCGATCCATCTCAGAGATCGCAGGCGAATGCAAAGTACTCCACTTCCCTGAAAAGAGACCTGACCCTGGTAAGTTTTCTGTTACGGTAGGTTTTGGTCAATATAAATATGATTCTCTATGCGATTTAGGGGCAAGTGTGAGCATCATGCCTTTATCAATCAGGCGGAAAGTAAAGATAGGATGCATAGAACCTGTGGATGCTAAGCTATACATGGCAAACAATACAGTGGTCATCCCTACAGGTATAGTTGAGAACGTCCCTGTCCAGGTTGGTAAATTCTTTGTTCCAGCTGATTTCCTTATCATTGACTGTGCTGAAGATCCTACTAGCCATATTATTCTTGGTAGACCATTCTTAGCTACTACAGATGCCAAAATAAGCGTCAAGAATAGATCGCTCACCTTCACCATAGGCGATGAGGTGTTGGATTTCTCTTTTGGCCCTGCAAAAGAGGAAATTTCATGGCTGGAGGTGAAAAGCATCAGCAACCATGGGACCAAGCAAACGGCAGGGGAAGGTGCTGACGCTGTACTCGAGATCGACAAGCCCAACTCGATCTCGACAAGGGACCTACTCGACTTCGACAAGCCTTCGTCGATGTCGACAAACACTGCAGAGCCAGAAACTTGCCAGGAGCCTAAGTATGGGATCCCTGTACTCGAAGTCGACAAACCTTCATCGATGTCGACCAACCCCAAGCCCAAAAATTCCTGTTTTGGGTCCGAAAAGGCAGGTTCAGGTATGAATCCTACTCCCCCTCAGTCCATAAAGAAAATTTTAAATGATTTAAGGGGAGATAAGACGCCGTGGCAAGAGAATCTGCGAAAACTGAGAGCTGGAAGGAAAAGGGAGAAAGAAAAAGGAGATGATGCAAGCAACAACCTGTCTGCTGAGCTTGCATACTACCAACAGGACCTAGATGATCCAGGAGAAGGGCCAAGCATGAGCGGGCCCCACAATAATGGTCCTTAAGCGCAAAAGGAGAAGTCGGCCTAGCGACTCTAAAATCTAGAGCATGTATATAAACTTTATGAATTTTTGGGACTTTTGAACGTTTTGTTTTGTTTTTGGTTTTTGGTTTTGGGGTTTTATGTCTTTTAGAATGTTTTATGTGGATAGTCTTGTGTGCAATCTAACACTTTTAGGTCGGCAAGCATAAAAGGATCGCGAAAAGTGGAATAAGAGGTCCCTGAAAAACAGTCAAAATCGACGAAGGCCAAGTCGACGACGACAAGAAGGAGCAGCCCAGACAGTACTCGATCTCGAGTAGACGTACTCGACATGGACCAGCCAGACGCTCCTCGACTTCAGATTCCACCAGACGCAGACGAAGCTCCTCGAGATCGAGTACCTTGTACTCGAGATCGACAAGCCTATCTCTACTCGACATGCACTGATCTGCCATCCTCGATATGTTATCCTGTGAGTTCCTTCCTTTACTCTTGTTTTTATTTGATTTTATACAGTGAGGACACTGTAATGTTTAAGTATGGGGTGGGGGAAGGGCTTACTTTGTGCATATTTGCTATATATGTGCATTATTTCTTTGAATTGCTGATGTGCTTATTTTGGGAATGCATTATTGATTTACGTGCTTATATGCATAATTTCCAAAAGTTTGAAAAATGACCCCAAGTTTGAAAAATGACCCCAATTGAAAATTTTGAATAATGTCATGGAAGCTTATATTGAACTCGACGATGCAAAATTGAATTCATTAGAGATATAACATGAAATTGCCTAGTAAAGGGAAGTCACAATGAAATGCATTATTTCTTGAAAACCATGAAAGGAGGTAAAATTTGAAGTTGCTTTTGACATGTTGCATGATAAGATGATAGAGGATTTTATATTTCCATATAATGCTCATTGTTTCAAATCCTAGCCTTACCTATGCTTATGCATCACAAAAGCCATAATATGCCTTATTTCAATTATTGCTCCACATGACCTAAATATTTGCCATTCTTTACCTTATCCGGGGATTATGTTGAGAATGATGTTACATTATGGAGATTATCATATGGTGTTTGTGTTGTGATTATTATCATTATTGGAGTTTGGAAGGAAATTGTTTGAAATATATGGAAAATTTAATGAGTGAAAGAAAATCCAATCACCTCAGGAGATAAAGGTAGATTGACCCTGCTCTCTAAGATAATAGTTTGGAGAGATGGGACACATTGTGAGGAGTCCAAAGCACTAAGTATCCGGGGCCATTCATGACACCCATGTTTGCGACTCGCGAGAAGGCAGTGCTGAGGTCAGAGAGGTAAAAGCATTATTGTTGATAAAAGCATTACGAAAGGTGATGAATATTATGAAAAAGGAATGTGAAAATTCAATTTGGAAATACTCCATTTCCCCGGATCATTAGCACCACATTGCCAGAAGTTGCCCACCTTTTAGCCTTTTACCAAATTTACTCCTTATTTGAGCTTAAATTGAAGTCCTCTTGATTATCAATGCTTTGTCACTTATGAATGTCTTTGCACAACCCTCCTTTTGTGAGTAGATGTTGCTTTGATATAATTGCACATGCATGGATTTGTGACACTAGTACCTTTTCGAGGATGGTAATTGACTGTTGGGTTATATAAGAATGAATCTGATATGTTGAGAGTTTTGATTTCTTCCCCTGAATGACAAATAAAAGTACCGCTTGAGGACAAGCAAGCTTAAGTATGGGGTGTTTTGTTGTGAGCTAAATCTGCCATATTTTACAGTAACTTTAATGTCGTCTTCTGCATACTTTACATACATTTGGGGTTAGCTAGTACAGAATCTATGTAGTTTATGTTCATTTGCCAAATTATGGAATCTACATCAGTTTCTGTTTAAATTTGCAGAATTTGTGACGTTTTACGGCAACCTTAAGGAAGGTCAGAAAAGCTCGGAAAACCACTACAGAAGTCCAAGGTCAAAGAAGCAGCGGAACCAAGCGAACCAAGCTGAGAACCCAGGCTACTCGATCTCGAGTAGGCCCTACTCGATCTAGATGAGTATGTCCGAGCACAGGCCTTGTCGACTAGGAGCAATGTCGAGAGCCAGACCAACCCAGCTTCGGAGCTCTACTCGATCTCGACAAGCCCTAGTCGAGATCGACGACGCCTCAGCGCACACCCGGAGTCGACGAGGAGAGTCGACAAGCCGAGGACGAAGACGACCTGGCAGCACTCGCTGCCAGCGACCCGACTCGCTGCAGCGGACCGCTCGCTGCCGCGGAAATCTTCGCTGCCAGCGAGACGCACCAAGACGAGGGAGCTCGTCGACTCGCTCCAGCGGAAGGGGGTTCTCGCACCTGCGGACGGACGGACTCGCTGCAGCGGAGGGGGCAACTCACGGAAGCGTAAGGGAAGACCCAACTCGATGTCGACAAGCCCTTGTCGAGGTCGACGAGACCCGTGAGCCAAGTCCGAGCCACATCGAGCACCAGCTGGCCAAGACGACGAAGTCGGCCCAGTCGATGACTTTCCTAGTCGAGATCGACCACGCCTTGTCGAGATCGACGAAGATTTCCCGAAGCCGCGTGACGCGTTGATTGCAGTTCTACTCGATGTAGAGTCCTTGGAGCCGAGGAGAAGCAAAGTCTATCCGATTTATCCACATCTATCATGAAGAAGAGAGTTTTATCCACTTGGAACATTTAGATATATTTAGATTTAATTTCTTTATCGCTTTTATTTATCCTTAAACATTTTAGATATAGTTTTAGATATAGATATAGATATTCTATCCTTGATTAGCAAGGTTTAGAAGGGCTATAAATAAAGCCCATGGGGCTCAGTTTTATTCATTTAATTTCGGAGATACAGTTCCACATAGAGATTTAGGAGTTTGAAGGTTTTAAGGTTTTGGTAGTTTACGAGAGTTGATTGCCAGGATTGTAAAGGCTTTGAATTTAGTTTAATGCAAGTTGTTATTTCTTTTAAATCAACGATGTCTGTGATTGCAATGAGGGGTGAGTAGTCCACCCACTTCTGGGGTTGGGGTGAGCCCAACGAGAGCCATGTCGGCGGATTAGCAATTGCGGAAGGAGGTATTTTGTCGTTATCTTAATCTATCCCCTATGTGCTTCATCTTTGATTGAGGAATTGAAGAACTCATGTTGTGAAACTTGGGTAATAATTATGAAAAGGAATAGATGCAATTAGGATTATTTGTCGCGAGATTTATATTCCTACTTGTCGGATATGGTGAAAGCCTTTTCCTTTATCGACGAAGTTACCGCCTTTTTGTGATTTATATTCCGCTTGCATGGTAATCGTTGTCGCAAACCCTAATCTTGGAAGTTCCCCAAATTCATAAGGTCACAAAACCGAATCTGCATTTGTTTTTATTTTTTTCCTGCCCTTGTCGATCTCGACCAGCCTTTGGTCGACTCGACCACTAACCTCCGATCCTAGATCGTCGTAGCTCAATTGTGCAGGAACTCGACGAGCCCAACCCGAAGTCGACGAGGACCGTACTCGATCTCGAGTAGCTTCTTGTCGAGATCAAGTAGACGTTGTCGAGAGCTTCTGCCCTGTTCGACTGGCCTGATCTCCTGTCGACTAACCCTAGTCGAGATCTAGCATCTGTTGTCGACTTCTGTCCGTGAGATTCCGCTGCTGCCTAAGATCCGCTGACCAGCTTCCTCGAGGATTCGAACCTGACTTGCTCTTACTACATTTGGAGGGAGTCTTGAACATTATTTGCTGGGATTTGATCGGTTTGCTTTACTTTGTTTACTTATTGTTTTGCATTCTCGATTTCCTCAATCAACAACTACAAATTTATTTGGTCAAGAAACCCTCTCGTCAAATTGGCGTCGTTGCTGGAGAGATATCAATTGTGCCTAACTTAGTTGTGTTTAAAGTTTAGGAACATCCCATCCCCTTTTCTTACTATCACATACACTACCACCATCCGCCTCACTGGTACGAACTAGGTGCCGAGCTTTTGCTACTAATTTGTGTTCTTGATTATGCTTTCAAAGCTTAGGTACAAAGATGGAAGACTTTTGTGAAGGGAATCCCGAATGGGAAAGATGGGTCCAATATTTGAGACAGAGAAATAGGATCGAAGTGGAGGAGGCACGATTAAGGGAAATAGCTCGGCTGGAAGACGAAATCCGAAGGCTTGAGGCTTCCATTCAGTCTAAAGGACAATGCCCTCCTCCCGACGAGCCAATTGACCCACTCGATATCAACAGCTGGGTATGTCCTTCCTCGAATTTCATTCCTACTTTTCTACCTATTGTTGATGAATCTTTTGAAGGATCCCAAGGGCTAGAAGAGAAGAAAGCGAACATTGTTGCCCATGACGTTTCAAGGTCGCTTTTACCTTACAAGGTGAAGGCAATCCCCGACAATTTTGAGCAACCGCGATTCATATTCAAGTATGGGGTCCTAGCAAAGTGGCATGAAGCTCCACAAGATGAGGAGGAAATATCTCTTCCCACTCCACCGTTTTGTTGTGGTGGAGACGCGCAAACAAATCAACATATGAAGCGAAAGAGGTATGATGATGATGTATGTATACTTCCTTTATGTCTTCCTATATGTAGGCTAGCTAGGGCTCGAGAAGATGAATGAGTGAAGCCATGGAGCGTTCACTCGGGGAGGTTTAAGCTTCTTCACATGATGCCCCCGGATGACATTCCATGCTTCCCACCACCGGAGGAGCCACAAGATCCACCTATACCTCCGGACAAAGATAAGCCAGGCTAATGCTTAAAGAGAAGTAGATCAAGCTAAAGACTTAAAATTTAGCGCTTACGGGAGGCAACCCGCTATTTGTTGTTCTGGAGGTCTACTCGATGTCGATTCATGGCAGCTCTTTACAACACTTATTTTCGAGCTTCTGCGCTTAATTTTGTGAGTTTATTCCTTTACCCTTGTTTTTATACAGTGAGGACACTGTAATCTTTAAGTATGGGGTAGGGGAAAGGCTTAGTTATATTATATTTATGCAAATTACTTTATACATGGTTACTTTGGATATGTTATTTATCTATATGCTTACATGTTATTTTCCAAAGTTTGAAAAATCACCCCCATTAAAAAATATGCAAATTGCTTTATACATGGTTACTTTGGATATGTTATTTATCTATATGCTTACATGTTATTTTCCAAAGTTTGAAAAATCACCCCCATTGAAATTTTTTTGATAAGTGTCATAGAAGTTAAATTGAACTCGATGATGCAAAATTGGATTCATTAGAGATATAACATGAAATTGCCTAATAAAGGAAAGTCACAATGAAATGCATATTTTTATGAAAACCATAAAAGGAGGTAAATTTTGATATTGCTTTTTACATATTGTATGATAACAGGATGGAGGACTTTATATTTTTCATATAATGCTCATATTTTTATATTGCTAGCCTTACCTATGCTTATGCATCACAAAAGTCATATTATGCCTTATTTCATACTCTGCTCCACATGATCTAAATATTGCCATTCTTTACCTTATTTCCTATCCGGGGATTATGTTGAGAATGATGTTACATTATGGAGATATTATATGGTGTTTGTGTTGTTGTTATTATTTGAGTTTGGCAGGAACGTTTGAAAATATATGGAAAATTTAATGAGTGAAAGAAAATCCGATTACCTCAGGAGATGAAGGTAGATCGACCCTGCATGTGTGGAGATGTTAGTTCCGCAGGATGCGACACCAAGGTGAGGAGTCCGAAGCACTAAGTATCCGGGGCCATTCATGACACCCATGTTTGCGACTCGCGAGAAGGCAGTGCTGAGGTTAGAGAGGTAAAATCATATAAGTGAAAAAAGCAAAGAGTGATTTATGAGAGGATAAGTGATGTGGAAATTATGAAAGGAGAAAGTGCATCAAAGCAAGAAAACAAAGTTTGAAGAATTCTCCCCGGATTTAGCACCACATTGCCCAAAAATTGCCCACCTTTAGCCTTTTACCAATCTAGTCCTTATTTGAGCTTAAATAAAGTCCTCTTGATTATTAATGCTTTGTCACTTATGAATGTTTTTGCATAACTCTCCTATTGTGAGTAGATATTGCTTTTATTTTGCACATGTATGGATTTGTGGCATTAGTACCTTTGCGAGGATGGTAATTGATTGCAGAGACATATGGCAATGAATCTAAGATGTTGAGAGTTTGAATTCTTCCCCTGAATGACCATTTAAAGTATTGCTTGAGGAAAAGCTAATTTGAGTGCTCAACCAATTGTAATTAGTCTTCCTGATATCGCTGAGGGTTCAAGATTTGAGTATAAGTCGAATTGGTCTTCTATTTTGCCCTACTTTGATGGATTGCCTACGGAGGAACCAAACAAGCACCTTGCTACCTTTGTGAGTATGTGTGAAAGACTTACACCCTAAGGCTTGAATGATGACCAACTGATGTTGAGAGTGTTCCCCTTTACCTTGAAAGATTCTGTAAGTGATTGGTTTTATTACCTACCCCTAGAAAGCATTACTACTTGGGTACAATATAAGAAAGCTTTCATGCAAAAGTACTTTCCTGTGACTTGCCTTAACAAACTTAAGAAGGAGCTATCCATTATTTAGCAATCACCTACGGAGAGTCTTTATGAGTATGTGGAGAGGTTCAAGAAGCTTAAGGGTAGTTGTCTGCAACATGGTATACCCGAGGATGATCTTGTGCTATATCTTTATGAAGGCTTGCTTGACACCGATAGGAGTTTCATCAATGCTACTAGTGGAGGAGATATTTTGGATAAAACACATCAGGAAGCAATGCAGATTTTTGAAGGGTTGGCTAAGGCATCGCAACAATATGGGAGACACCAAGGAGTTAGAGGACTTCATAAGTTGGATAGTTCGAGAGATGGACACAAGGATGATATCGATAGGGTTATGAAGATAGTGAACAAGATGACTATGTAAATGAATCAACCCTATCAGCCTAGACCTTGTGGTGTTTGTGGAGATCCAACTCATCCGAATGATAAGTGTCTCTTAATTCAGGAGGACACCGTTGAAGTGAATGCTATGGATTATGGAACTCGCCGCAAGTTTGGTAACAATTACAATCAGGGCTACAATTACAACTCTCAAAGTGGTAGGAAATCCGAAGGAGAATGTTAGTGTCATGATCTTTAGAGGAGGTAAACAAGTGAATGTGCCCACTAGGAATGTTGAAGAGAAGCCTAGGGAAGAAGCTGATTTGGGGCAATAAAGAGGACAAGACGGAATTGGAAACACACTGAATAGACGGCGCCTGACGCCCCTCACCACGGCGCCCGCTTCCTTCTCTAGTTACGGATCCGACTTTTGACGTTATTCAATCCCATAAGAAATCTTCTAAAGAGTTGTCTTATGAGATTTCAAGACCTGCACCACCCTTTTCTCATGCCTTAAGATACGATCGTAAGTGGAAAGACGAATAGATTCTTTATGACACCTTTGCTCATTGTGAGGTAAATATTCCACTTTTTAATTTGATTAAAACTGTGACTCACCATGCGAAATTTTTGAAAGAGTTATGCACGATGAAATGCAAGCAAAGGATGCAAAAGAAGAAAAAGGTAAGTTTAAGTGAGAACGTTTATGCTTTAATTAAAAAACGATTGCCTGAAAAGTGTGGAGATCCAGGTATGTTTACTATCCCATGTGCAATAGGTAATGCTAGCTTCACCAAAGCTATATTAGATCTAGGTGCTTCAATTAATGAATGTTATGTCTTATAACTTGTACATGTTTTTGGGTCTTAATGCATTATTTGAAACTTGTGTTACTGTACAACTCGCTGATCGTTCTAGTATTAAGCCTAGAGGAGTTGTTGATGATGTTTTGGTGAGGGTAAATGAGTTGATATTTCAATCTGATTTCTTCATTCTAGACATAGAGCAAGGTACGCTTGAAACCCCAATTATCTTGGGAAGGCCATTCTTGCGAACGGCCAAGACTAACATTGATTGTTTTGAAGGTTCACTAACTATGGAGGTTGATGGTAGAAAGATTGATTTTTCTATATTTGAGCCTATTGTTTCTTCTACCAATGATTCTGTCGATGTTCTTGACTCTAATGAAAGTAATCACAGGAATGAATCAAATGGTTTGTTAGATGCTTCTGTTGAAACTGAATTTATGAATCTTGAGTTTTCTAACAAAGATGAAATTGGATTAGGGAAAGATGACATTGAGAGGAAAATTGAAAATTTGTTTAAGTCACATGACAATGTGTCTAATTCAAATGATTATATTGCTACTCCCTATGAGAAATCGATTACTAACAATGTCGAAGTTTTTGCAATTGCAGGACGACCTCTAGGAGTAACTCATTTCTCGAAGGAATCAATGGCTGCGATTGATGGATATGTTGGAGAAATTCCTAAAGTTCCCCCTCTTGTCATGAAAAGGAATAGGGTGGAGGATCTTGATGGAATAACTTGATCAAGAAATGCATCACGTCGAGGCAAAGACGTGAAACAAATGCGCTTCTTGTGAGGCAACCCAAGGTAGTTAGGTAGTATTATTTCTATTTTGCAATTAGTTTTCAATTCAATAAAGTAGGATCTATAGTGTCACTGAATTTCGGAAGCTACGGTAAGTGAAAACCTGTGTTGGAGTTGAGTTTTGTTGATTTGGAGTGCAGAGTCACATTCTGTGGACATGGCACTGTTGTTGCAGGAGGATGGTCAAGTATGAAATAAATATAGAATAAAGATCAGACTGACTTCCCTGTGTCAGTAAATAAATACAAGACTTCCTCCTGTTGTAGTAGAAGGTTGTTAGGATCGAATCCACGAGGAAGCATGTCAACAGTTCTTAGGTAGCAACAGATTCTCACAGACAAGCAGCAGAAAAGACAAAGCAAAACAGAAACAAAAGCAAAGATAGAAAATAGCAAAAGAAAGTGAAGAACAAAGCAAGACAACATACGTACTCGATCTCGACAACTACCTACTCGAGATCGACTAGAAATAGCAAAGACAGAAACTTTGGAATCGAAAATAGAAACTCAAACCCAACTCAATATAGACCAAAACCAACTCGATCTCGACAACAGACCTACTCGAGATCGACTACAGCAAGTTGACAGAAACTGAAAAATCGACAACAAAAGCAAAAACTCTACTTGACCTAGAAAAGACCGTACTCGAGATCGACTAAGGCCTACTCGATCTCGATGAGCTCCTCCTCTGTATCGACTGGAAAGACAGAAAACTTAAATTGCAAATTTCGAACCCAAAACTCAGATTTTCGACGAAATAAATCAATATTATAAACGACTTCCAAGACCAGGGTATCAACACCACAACGATAACCATGCAAAGTAACACATAAAGGCATAAAAGATCATGCTTTCCATCAAAATAACTTTCGTTATCAACAATAGGCATATAGAGGCTTTCGCATAAACCCTAATTGTTACTAACCCTTTTCACATAATTAACCCAAGTTGCATTAAGATCACTTTCGCTTCAATAACACAAACAAGGATCACCTTCAACTCTCGCAAAAGAATCATGCTTATAGGGATAGAAGACAAATTGCATAAAAAGATCTGACCTTTACTGCATCATCTCACATGGCCACCGTCGGGCTCACCCCAGCCCCAGAAGTGGGTGGACTACTCACGCCTCATCGCAATCGCAGACATTGATGTATAAAAAGAAACTTGCATTAAACTATATTCAAAGCCTTTATAATCCCGACAATCAACTTTCGCAGAATGCTAAAACCCTAATAACTTTAGAACTCCTAAAACTTCTATGTGGAACTACTTGTCTCTCACTGAAATTGAATTGTGTGATAGAATTCCTGAAAATCCAGCCCCTAGGGCTTTATTTATAGCCTTCTTGACAGAGGATTTTCAGTCGCCTTAAATCCTATCAAATATAACCGACTAACCTAACTAATATAGTTTGGCAAGCACGGGTCGATCCCACAGAGAGTCTATGATTCGTATGCAAATCAGAGTGCGTCAACAAGAACAAGAAATAAAGGGGGGGTTTTGATGGTTTGTACTAACTAAGCAACAATAGTAAGCAAAACAATAAGTAAAACAGATTAAGTTAATGAATATGAGAGAATAGCTCAGGTCAATCAATCTCAGCAATCAAATTTGTTCATTGATCATCGAAATCGAATAGATAACTTCCTCTTGAACACTTTGTTGTGGAAAGACTAGGTCTTTTGAATCCAATTCCTTATCGAAATTAGTTAACAGGACAACCAGACTGTGAAAACCCTAATTATCAAACAACCTTGAAACTATCAAGATTCAATTCAATAATCGATTTAGCTTAAAGGAAATCAACAAAGAAAATCGACACGCACAACCATTTATTGCACCAATTGCAAATCAATTCTTTATACAAATCCCTAAATCAACCAGTTTCAGAGATTCATACTTTGCTACACAATAATATAGATAATTCAACCAGAAATTACCTATATCTAGCTATAGATTATCATGAAAAGACATCAGTTGATCAGACTAACGGAAATTCACGAAAACCCTAAACAATCTAAGCAAATAATTGATAATATTCAACGAAGAGTATTAAGAACGAAAATCTCACAATGAAATAAAAAACCTGAAGCTTCGATTAATTTCCCCGAGCAAAGAGGATTAGCTGTTCATAATCGAGAAAATAGAAAAATAAGAAAGAAACTCCATACCACAAACTCTGTTCGATCCTCGTTCGAATGAAAAAAAAAAACCAAAAACACCCAGTACAAGACTCTACTGTTCGTCCACCACTAACGTTTCATGTCCCCCTCAAATTAAAAATAAAAGAAACTAATTAACACAACGTAACAGCTTTACGGCACAAACTCGGGTGGCCATAGAACTCGGCCGAGTTTTCTTCCTCTTCACCCGAGTTCTTTTGAATCCACAAACTCGGTTTCCTTCACAGAACTCGGCCGAGTTTCCTTACATTTTGGCCCGGGTTCTTGACGGTTCCACTTCTTTGCACCTACGTTCAGCTCCTCTCTTCAGCTCTGTTGTTCAAGGCTCCGATTTCCGTCTCATCTTCTGTCATTTACACAAGCTCAGCTCCACCTTTCCACAACCACCTGACATCATGCACAAAACTTGTAGATTCTGACTCTTATTGAAATATAATGAAAACATGAAAACTACTCTAAACTCATGCATTTTACCCTACCTAAACTCATCTAAATGCCTTTATTAACACTACCTAAATATGCATGATCAAACTCCCCCACACTTGAACCATTTTTGTCCTCAAGAAAGCAAAACCAATCCAATCAAAATAGGAGACATAAGACAATAATCAACATCATCACATGTATTTGAGCAACTCAAAGGCTTAGGCACATTTCAATCCAACCTCACCGGGTACATAAAGTGTTTCACTCATCGCTCTTGTGTTTAGGCTAACTCAATTCCGCTCAAACTCAATCCAATGCAACTAAGCTCCATGAAAATTGAAATCCACATCAAAATGTTCACCGTGAGTGACATTACAAGCAATAATCATCATGAGGTCTTGTAAGGGTTGTAATGGGGCTCGGTGAGAAAATTAGGGTAGATGATGTTTTTGGCTTGTGGTGCTCATAATCCGGGAACTAAGCTCCTACCAACTAATTACAAGCTCAACCAAAACTTATCACAAACCATCAAATTCAAGCCTCAAGCACAACACAATACAAGACTTTCTTTAGACCAAACAATACTCCCAAATCATTTCCAAATGTGATGAAGAATGGTTCTTTTTATTGAAACTCTTTTTTTTTTCTTTTTTTCTTTTTTTTTTTCTCTTTTTTTTTCTTGCTTTCTCGACTTTTACTCCTAAGTGAATTTTATTCTCCTTAGGCCCCGAGAATACAAATATATACATAAATTCATAGAACCAATCATCATAATAAGCGCCAAATGATTCAACACAATACATCAATCCCATTCTCAAAGCACTCACTCAACTCAAACCATCATTTTACCAATTCTAATCCTAATTTCCGGATGGGTTAGGCTACAATTGGCTAGGGATAATTTTTGTAGAGCTACAAAGATAGGCTAATAGGCTCAGTTTGGCTTCAAACAATGGATAATATGCAAGGGAAGATAGGGAATATCATGGCTCAGTAACAATAATGCCTCAATCATGCGAAAATCACAAGTAATGATCCACATATACAGCCTTGACATAGATATCAATCCCAATTCTCAGAGGTAGTCACATTGGAGAGTATCACACACAAGAAGCAAAGAGGACATCCATAAAGCATAGTCCCAATAAGGCTAACAAAAACTCACAAGGTAAATTTTTGTTGGATTTCAATGCCACCTAAAATGTAAGAGTTATACATGGTCAATCAATCAGTTATCTCATGCTCCAATAGATCAAACAAAATAGACGAGGATCAACACTTCAAGCATATCATGGGACTTATAGTTAGATTAAGAAGACAATTGGTACAGATGAGGTTATCTAGAATGTCATGCCTACTGAATTTTTTTTTCTTTTTATATTATTTTTCTGTTTTTTTATATATATATACAAGACTAAGAAAAATAAGCATGCAATGCAAAAACAAGAAAGACATAAATACAATGCAATCTAAATATATACAATGCAATCTAAATGCAAACATGTAAATGTTCCCTCCCCCACACTTAATTCACACATTGTCCTCAATGTGAAAAATAAAAGAGAAAAGAGGAAACCACTTACAGAGTCATCTACATGTCAGACGGAGGTGGAGGTGGAAATCCATGTTTCCAACCATAAGGGTTCCAAGCATCAAATCTGGTGTTCAGCAACTGGAACTGTTCCTGCATTTGACGGAATTGCTCATCTTGTCTCTCACCCAGCAGGCGAAATTGGTCATCCATATGAGATCTCAAACCCGACACTGATTCCATCACAGTGTCAAACCTGGAATCAAAGTTAGCCTTGCTCTGCTGGCCCCTCTCCTCAGGGATGTAATCCATATTTTCCGTCGCCTCTTCCTCATCACCATCATTTCTTTCTTCTTCCTCATCCCCTTCTTCGTCCGACACTTCTTGACTTTGCTCTTTATGCCGAGGCCTCTTACGAATAGCTATATCATCAAGGCGAAGATCATTCCTCTTCACTGAAATTGACCAGTTGGCCTCCGTTGTCAAAGAAGTACGACTGACATCCGGAAGGCGCATTAACCTCTTCGAGCTTCCAATGAGCCAACAGTAGTCCTCTCTTAGCTGATAAATAATCCTCATATGGTGTAGAGCGTTGAAATCTAATGGAGTGGACTCGATATCAGAAGGTCTAGTGAGCAGAATCTGATAATGGCGGGCAAATTTGGTGACAATCCCACCCCAATACCACCATTACCTCGATGGCTTACTGTTGCTAAGTGATGCATTAGAAAACCCACTGAGTTGACTGGCCTCCTTGACAAAGCAGCTGCTATCATCACTAACTCCTTCCTCGGGAAATTTTTTTCCCCATCTGCTCGCCCGAAGATAGTGTGGGCCATGAATCGCTGGAAGATCCGAATCGCTGAATTAGTGATGCAAGAGGCCTTTGAGGATGAAGGGTTGTAGTTAGGTCCTGTAGCAATCTTATCCCAAAAATTGTTCGGGCACCAAATAGCTCGGCTTTCACATCTCGCGACGTCATCATTCACCACTAGGAAACCAAAAATTTGGTTGATTTCATTCAAAGTGAGCGTCCGCTTATGTCCTCCAAGCTGAAATGTGCATATTCCTTCTGCTACTTCCGGACCTCCAAGAGTCTGTACATCAAGTGTGCTCAAGAACTCCAGCGTGAGTCCCTTGTAAGTAGGCTCACTAAAAGATAGGAAGTCATCCCATCCTAAAGCACTTGCCAATTGCTCTACATCAGTCCGAATGCCCAACTCAGAAAGTAAATGAAAGTCCAGATGATGTTTACCCTTCCACTCCTTTTCTTTTAACTGGTGGAAAGTGGTCAGATTTGCGGGATCCCTCAGACGGAAACCAAACGACTCCGGGGTCGACTCCCCTACTCTAGTGGGAGGCTCATGAGCTACAGATCTTCGGGATGAGAAAGATGATGCATCTTTCTTTCTCTTTTGGAATATTCTCGGCGGCATGACGAATTGGTACCCCTGCACACCCTACACAACAAACACCCACAAAGCACAAAAATTATTGTCCCGGCAAGGACAACGCTCACAATAATGCAATGGTGCTATATCCAACCACACAACCACAACCAAACCTCAAATCTTCAAATCTACTGCAAGTTAACAAGAAGCAAGCCAAAATCCATCAATGCCAATGTCAATAAGCTAAACAAGACAACCAAATCAAAATTTATAGCATAGATGGAATTCAACTCAATGCTTAAACTCAATAAATCACACTTTGCAAATTGTCATCAAACATGGCCTCCCAATCTATAAACTCAAGACAAGTTTCAAACTCAATCCTCTTTCATCAACAATTATAGCACAAATAAGGTTCAATTTCACCCAATCAACTCCTAAATTACACAAATTTCTTCAATAGGAGAAAATCTAGAAATTGGGGTTTTGAAATTTTACCTTTAACTTTTCAATGGAGGAGAGAAAGAGGAGAGAGGCTGACCGGAGATTGGTGGCCGGCGCTGTGAGTGTTGCCGGCGTGGCCTGGAGAGGTCGGCTCAGGGCAGCGCTGTGGTGGATAGTTGCTGGCGGCTTGGTGCCTGGGAGAGAAGGCAGAACTCGGGAGAGAGAGAGATGGAACTCGGGAGAGCGAGAGATGGAACTCGAGAGGGAGAGGCCAGGTTCTTCAGGTTTTCTTCTCCCTCTCTTGTTTTTTTTTTAATTGGGGACGCGAAATAACTCGGGTGGAGCACAAAACTCAAAGTCGTTGTAGTATGGTGGTAAGTATTCCCGCCTGTCACGCGGGTGACCCGGGTTCGGTCCCCGGCAACGGCGCCAAATTTGACAGAGGATTTAGCACGGGTCGATCCCACAGAGAGTCTATGATTCATATGCAAATCAGAGTGCGTCAACAAGAACAAGAAATAAAGGGTGGGGGGGGGGTTTGATGGTTTGAACTAACTAAGAAACAATAGTAAGCAAAACAATAAGTAAAACAGATTAAGTGAATGAATATGAGAGAATAGCTCAGGTCAATCAATCTGAGCAATCAGGTTTGTTCATTGATCATCGAAATTGAATAGATAACTTCCTCTTGAACACTTTGTTGTGGAAAGACTAGGTCTTTTGAATCCAATTCCTTATCGAAATTAGTTAACAGGACAACCAGACCCTGAAAACCCTAATTATCAAACGACCTTGAAACTATCAAGATTCAATTTAATAATCGATTTAGCTTAAAGGAAATCAACAAAGACAATCGACACGCACAACCAGTTATTGCACCAATTGCAAATCAATTCTTTATACAAATCCCTAAATCAACCAGTTTCAGAGATTCATACTTTGCTACACAATAATATAGATAATTCAACCAGAAATTACCTATATCTAGCTATAGATTATCATGAAAAGACATCAGTTGATCAGACTAACGGAAATTCACAAAAACCATAAACAATCTAAGCAAAGAATTGATAATATTCAACGAAGAGTATTAAGAACGGAAATCTCACAATGAAATAGAAAACCTGAAGCTTCGATTAATTTCCCCGAGCAAAGAGGATTAGTTGTTCATAATCGAGAAAATAGAAAAATAAGAAAGAAACTCCATACCACAAACTCTGTTCGATCCTCGTTCGAATGAAAAAAAAAACCAAAAACACCCAGTACAAGACTCTACTGTTCGTCCACCACTAACGTTTCATGTCCCCCTCAAATTAAAAATAAAAGAAACTAATTAACACAGCATAACAGCTTTACGGCACAAACTCGGGTGGCCATAGAACTCGGCCGAGTTTTCTTCCTCTTCACCCGAGTTCTTTTGAATCCACAAACTCGGTTTCCTTCACAGAACTCGGCCGAGTTTCCTTACATTTTGGCCCGAGTTCTTGACAGTTCCACTTCTTTGCACCTATGTTCAGCTCCTCTCTTCAGCTCTGTTGCTCAAGGCTTCGATTTCCGTCTCATCTTCTGTCATTTACACAAGCTCAGCTCCACCTTTCCACAACCACCTGACATCATGTACAAAACTTGTAGATTCCGACTCTAATTGAAATATAATGAAAACATGAAAACTACTCTAAACTCATGCATTTTACCCTACCTAAACTCATCTAAATGCCTATATTAACACTACCTAAATGTGCATGATCACTTCTATTCCTTGCTAATCAAGGATAGAATCTTCTATCTATATCTAAAATTATATCTAAAAGCTTTAATGATAAATAAATGTGATAAAGGAATTTAAATCTAAAAGGAAAAGATAAATCTAAACTAGGTAAGATGTCTTCCATGTGTTGTAAATCTTCTCCATAGATAGAACTTGATAGATCTCGGCCAAAAATCGGATTTCTTCGGCCCCAAAGACTCTAACTCGACTCGGACTGTTCATGGCGACGCGTTTCCAGAAACTGGCCTACTCGATATCGACAAGGGCTACTCGATATCGACTAGGATTGTCGTCGACGGGTGTGGCTCGGCTTCTCGGGTGGATCTACTCGACATGCTCGGACCTTGGCTCCTGGGCGTCGTCGATCTCGACTAAGGTTTCTCGAGATCGAGTAGGGTGTGCGACCTTGTGTGGTCGAGCAGCTTCCCCTCGGCATGGACTCGGACTGGCGTCAGGGTTTACTCGAGCTCGACAAGAATCTCTTCGAGATCGAGTAGAGCTGCTTGGCATCTTCGTCCTCGGCTTCTCGATCAGCTCCTCTTCTTGACTTCGGGTGTGGCGTCTAGGCTTTGTCGATCTCGACTAGTGGTACTCGAGATCGAGTAGGGTTCCGTAGTTAGGTTGCCTCGGACTTGGTTTCCTCGACTAGGCTTTGTCGACCAAATCTGCTCGGACACCCTCCTCGAGATCGAGTAAGGTGTACTCGATATCGAGTAGCTCTGGTTTCAGCATGGTTTGTCCTGGTTCTGTACTCTCGAATTCTGGATTTCTGTAGTTGTTTACCGAGCTTTTCTGACCTTCCTTAAAATTGTTGTAAAGCGTCTCGAATTCTGCGAATTTAAACAGAAACTGGTGTAGATTCCATAATTTGGCAAATAAACATGAACTACATAGATTCTGTACTATCTTGGCCCAAATGAATGAAATGTATGCAGAAATTGACATAAAAGTTACTGTAAAACATGGCAGATTCGGCATACAACAAACACCCCATACTTAAGCTTCCTTGTCCTCAAGCAATATCTTTATTTGTCATTCAGGGGAAGAAATCAAAACTCTCAACATATTAGATTCATTCTCATATAACCCAGCAGTCAATTACCATCCTCGAAAAGGTACTAGTGTCACAAATCCATGCATGTGCAATTTAAAGAGCAACATCTACTCACAAAAGGAGGGTTATGCAAAACATTCGTAAGTGACAAAGCATTGATAATCAAGAGGACTTCAATTTAAGCTCAAATAAAGAGTAGATCGGTAAAAGGCTAAAATGTGGGCAATTGTTGGAAATGTGGTGCTAATGATCCGGGGAAATGGAGTATTTCCAAACTTGAATTTCCACATTCCTTTTCATAAGATTCATCACCTTTCATTATGCTTTTATCAATAATAATAATGCTTTTACCTCTCTGACCTCAGCACTGCCTTCTCGCGAGTCGCAAACATGGGTGTCATGAATTTCCCCGGATACTTAGTGCCTTGGACTCCTCACAATGTGTCCCATCTCTCCAAACTATTATCTTAGAGAGCAGGGTCAATCTACCTTTATCTCCTGAGGTGATTGGATTTTCTTTCACTCATTAAATTTTCCATATATTTCAAACAATTTCCTTCCAAACTCCAATAATGATAATAATCACAAACACCATATGATAATCTCCATAATGTAACATCATTCTCAACATAATCCCCGGATAGGAAATAAGGTAAAGAATGGCAATTTTTAGAACATGTGGAGCAATAATTGAAATAAGGCATAATATGGCTTTTGTGATGCATAAGCATAAGTAAGGCTAGGATTTCAAACAATGAGCATTATATGGAAATATAAAGTCCTCCATCCTCTTATCATGCAACATGTCAAAAGCAACATCAAATTTTACCTCCTTTCATGGTTTTCATAAAAATATGCACTTCATTATGGCTTCCCTTTACTAGGCAATTTCATGCTATATCTCTAATGAATCAAATTTTGCATCGTCGAGTTCAGTTAAAGCTTCCATGACATTAACCAAAATTTTCAATGGGGGTCATTTTTCTCAAACTTTGGAAAACATGCATATAAGCACATAAATCAATAATGCATTCCAAAATAGCCATGTAGCGGTCATTTTTCTCAAACTTTGGAAAACATGCATATAAGCACATAAATCAATAATGCATTCCAAAATAGCCATGTAGCAATCCAAAGAAATAAATTCTAAATATGCACAAATAATGTCAAATATGGCAAATATGCACAAAGTAAGCCCTTCCCCCACCCCATACTTAAACATTACAGTGTCCTCACTGTATAAAAACAAGGGTAGAGAAAGAAACTCACTAGACTGGTGTGCAGGGTCTCTAAATTTCGAATGGAAGCACCTCTTGGGCCGAGTATGATCTTGCTTCTATCCATGGACTTGAAAAGTTCAGAAGACATATACCCATAATAGAAAAACTAGAAATGTTCCAAACCAAAAACAAAAACAAAGTCTCAAAAAGTCCTAAAAAAAAATCTATGTACAAGCTCTAGATTTTATAGTCGCTAGGCCGACTTTTCCATTTAGCTCAAGGTGGCATTTGTAGGGCCCATGTAGCTTGGGCCTCAAATAAGACTCCATTCTTGTCCATCAGCTGCAATCCTCCAGAATGGATCTTGTTCACTACGAAAGGCCTCATCCGCTTCTTGTTGAATTTATTGGGAAACCAATGATCCTTTGATTTAGAGACATAGAGCTTGTCTCCAATTTCATACTCCTTGTGCTCATCATTGGATATCCTACATAAGCGCACATACCAAGGCAAACCTCTCCCATGTATAGATAGATCTTTAATGGAAATAGGAGAAGAAAGATCCATACCTTGGCTTACCTTCACAGAGACGGAATCGGGGACCACAGTGTTTGGTCGATCTCGACTAGGGCTAGTCGATCTTGACGAGTCTGCAGGTTCTGGTGGTGGGCTGCTCGAAGATGCAGGAGTCGACGAAGGGGATGGCTCGTCGACATCAAGTAGACTACTCGATGTCGAGTAGGGTTCTGCTCCTGGTGGCTCCAGTGTCGAGGAAGTAGGAGCTGAGCCAGCAGGGTGGTGGTCGATCTCGAGTAGCGTACTCGATGTCGATGAGGATTCAGGCTCTGGAGTCATCAGCGTTGAGGAAGGCGAAGTCGAGGCAGTCGAGTGGTGGTCGATCTCGAGTAGCATACTCGATGTCGAGTAACCCTCAGCTTCTGTATTGCTGCTCGATGACGCTGATGCTGGTGGAGGCTTCTGTTTCTTGCCGAGATCGACTAGGGTCCTCGATGTCGAGGAGTCTTGGTCGATCTTGACCCCATACTTAGTTCCTGTCAAGGCATCCGAAAAATAATTAATCCATAACGACGTACCTTGGTTTGTGTCGATTGGATTTTCTGCGTCCTCCTTTAGGATTGCCATGATCTCCTCCACCTGGGCCTCCATGTCCCTCTTTTCCAGCTCCTCAGGGGTCATATTTCTGACCTTGGGTTCCCCGCAGGTGATATAGCCAGCTGAGATAGATTTGACATCTTCCATTGGACCTGTATACCTTTCAAATTTATTAAAGGAATACCCAATTACCTCATCGCTGATGTTGAAGGTGAGCACTCCTTTCCTTACGCTTATGTTGGCATCCACCGTCGCCAAGAAGGGTCTCCCTAGAATAATTGGACAAGCAGGATCTTCTTGCATATCAATAACTAGGAAATGAGCAGGGACAAAGAATTTACCTACTTTTACTGGCACATTGTCCACCATGCCTGTTGGGATGACCACAGTGTTTTTGGCCATATATAGTCTAGCATCCACAGGCTCTAGGGCACCTATCTTAATCTTGGACCAAATTGTTAAAGGCATTATACTCACACTAGCTCCAAGATCACATAAAGCATTAATTTTATATGGACCAAATCCAATGGTTATAGAAAACTTACCTAGATCTGGCCTCTTCTCCAGTATGTCCAAATGGCTGCACTCCTCTGTAATCTCAGCCATTGACCGCTTTTTGCTCAGAATCTCCTTCAGGAATTTGACGTAAGACGGCATTTCATTGAGAGCTTCTGTGAAGGGGATGGTGACGTTGAGCTTCTGAAGCATCTTAATGAAGCGCTGAAATTTCTTTTCTGCCGGGTCCTTTGGAGATTTTGTGGGGAAAGGCAGCTTCTTTTTCTGATTCGGAGCCAGAACAGATGTCGGAGGTGCTGCAGCTTTCTCGACGTCGACAAGATCCTCCTCGATGTCGAGTACACCCTTGTCGATATCGACCAGATTGGGTGATGTCGAGTTGCTGTGTGGTGCATACGAGGGTTTTTGAAGTTTCTCCTCGACATCGACTAGGCCCTCCTCGATATCGACTACAGTGTTGTCGATGTCGAGTTGTTGTTCTTCGTTGTTCTGCTGCTTTCCGACCTCTGGCTCTTGCAGTTGATGGCCGCTTCTGAGTTTTACAGCAGCGATGTGTCTAGTCTTTCCCTTAGGATTTGGTTCTGAAGATCCAGGGAGCGCACCTGACTGTATGGGGATTCCCGCTGCCAACTGACCAATCTGTGTATCAACTGATTTTCGCCATATATCAATTTCCCCAAGCCTAGAGTTGACACCCTGCATCTGAGTGTAGACGGAGTTGAAGGACTGCCTAGTTTCTGAGTGATTTCTCCGCATTTCCTCCAGGATTGTCTATATATCATCCTTTTTCTGGTCCCTTTCCGGATGTCCTGGAGCTCTGTAGGGCGGGGGGTTCCTAGGGACACCTTGGTTCCATTGTTGTTGCTGAAACCTTTGGTCCCCCATGTAGCGATTGGGACCCCCTGCGTAAGCTACCTCCTTGTGGTGTTCTGCCATCCTGACTTGCTCTGTGTGTGGGCACTGAGGAGTGGTGTGCCATTGCGATCCGCATTCAATGCAAGGCTGGTTGACAGAAAGATACTTCACTTGCTTAAGGAGCTTCTTGTTCTGATCTCTGTAGTACTGTTCCCTTACATCCGGATCAATCTCCTCAGGAGGCTCATAGAGGGGCATGGATGGTGCTGGCCTGGTGTAGGGGTTCTCTTCATAAGTTGCAGTAGACCCATACTTGTTGTCGTAGTTGGTGAGCCTCTCTAGCACACCCCATGCGTCACTTGGCGGCATTGTCAGATACTCATAGCGAGTATAATGGTTGATTCTGTCCTTAGTGACTTGATCAAGAGAGTTGAAGAAGATATCCTGAATGACGTAGGGTGGCTGTCCATGAGTAGGGCAAGATCGCAACAATTTTTTGTAGCGCTCCCATGCCTTTGCCAGCGGTTCCCCTTGCTTCTGTTTGAAGGCGGTGATTTTCTGGCGGAGATGTGCTGTTTTGGCGGGTGGGAAGAATTTGTTCAGAAACTCTTGCTCTACTTGGGCCCATGTTGTCAGGGATCTTGGTTCCATCCCTTCAAGCCACTTCAGTGCAGGTCCAGCGAGAGACCAGCGAAAAGCCTTCATCTTGAAATATTCCAAAGTTGTACCTTCAGCAAGAGTACGGCACATGTCAGAAAAGTTTGTAATATGTTCAAGGGGACACTCATTAAATCTACCAAAAAAGGCATTATTTTTAAGCTCTATAAGAAATTGAGTGCGAATTTCAAAAGAGTTTTCAGGGATAAGAATCGCCGATTCAGGCACGACGAAAGTTGGGTGCATATAGTAATCTGCCGTGCTTGGATATTGGGCAAGCTCAGCCTCTGCTTGCTCCCTTGCTGCTTTCTCAGTGGCGATAGCAGCATCTTTAGCGGCCAATTCCTTTGTAAGCCTTGCAATCAGCTGTTCCTGTGTCTCTGCAGCTGCCATGGCTCTTTGTAGTCTAGCTCTGATGTGTAGAAGGCGTTCCGGTTCGTCTAAGGCGTCGAACTCAGGTGTTTGACCAGAACGGCGCATACACCTGCGAAGTAACTCAAAAGAAACGTGAGATTTAACTACCTAAGGCGCGAATGATTGCGCCCCCAGCAACGGCGCCAATTTGTTGTTGCAGGAGGATGGTCAAGTATGAAATAAATATAGAATAAAGATCAGACTGACTTCCCTGTCTCAGCAAATAAATACAAGACTTCCTCCAGTTGTAGTAGAAGGTTGTCAGGATCGAATCCACGAGGAAGCACGTCAGCAGTTCTTAGGTAGCAACAGATTCTCACAGACAAGCAGCAGAAAAGACAAAGCAAAACAGAAACAAAAGCAAAGACGGAAAATAGCGAAAGAAAGTGAAGAACAAAGGAAGACAACAGACGTACTCGATCTCGACAACTACCTACTCGAGATCGACTAGAAATAGCAAAGACAGAAACTTTGGAATCGAAAACAGAAACTCAAACTCAACTCGATATAGACCAAAACCAACTCGATCTCAACAACAGGCCTACTCGAGATCGACTACAGCAAGTTGACAGAAACTGAAAAATCGACAACAAAAGCAGAAACTCTACTCGACCTAGACAAGACCGTACTCGAGATCGACTAAGGCCTACTCGATCTCGACGAGCTCCTCCTCTGTATCGGCTGGAAAGACAGAAAACTTAAATTGCAAATTTTGAACCCAAAACTCAGATTTTCGACGAAATAAATCAATATAATAAACAACTTCCAAGACCAGGGTATCAACACCACAACGATAACCATGCAAAGTAACACATAAAGGCATAAAAGATCATGCTTTCCATCAAAATAACTTTCGTTATCAACAATAGGCATATAGAGGCTTTCGCATAAACCCTAATTGTTACTAACCCTTTTCACATAATTAACCCAAGTTGCATTAAGATCACTTTTGCTTCAATAACACAAACAAGAATCACCTTCAACTCTCGCAAAAGAATCATGCTTATAGGGATAGAAGACAAATTGCATAAAAAGATCTGACATTTACTGCATCATCTCACATGGCCACCGTCGGGCTCACCCCAGCCCCAGAAGTGGGTGGACTACTCACGCCTCATCGCAATCGCAGACATTGATGTATAAAAAGAAACTTGCATTAAACTATATTCAAAGCCTTTACAATCCCGGCAATCAACTTTCGCAGAATGCCAAAACCCTAAAAACTTTAGAACTCCTAAAACTTCTCTGTGGAACTACTTGTCTCTCACTAAAATTGAATTGTGTGATGGAATTCTAGAAAAACCAGCCCCTAGGGCTTTATTTATAGCCTTCTATTCCTTGCTAATCAAGGATAGAATCTTCTATCTATATCTAAAATTATATCTAAAAGCTTTAATGATAAATAAATGTGATAAAGGAATTTAAATCTAAAAGGAAAAGATAAATCTAAACTAGGTAAGATGTCTTCCATGTGTTGTAAATCTTCTCCATAGATAGAACTTGATAGATCTCGGCCAAAAATCGGATTTCTTCGGCCCCAAGGACTCTAACTTGACTCGGACTGTTCACGGCGACGCGTTTCCAAAAACTGGCTTACTCGATATCGACAAGGGCTACTCGACATCGACTAGGATTATCGTCGACGAGTGTGGCTCGGCTTCTCGGGTGGATCTACTCGACATGCTCGGACCTTGGCTCCTAGGCGTCGTCGATCTCGACTAAGGTTTCTTGAGATCGAGTAGGGTGTGCGACCTTGTGTGGTCGAGCAGCTTCCCCTCGGCATGGACTCGGACTGACGTCAGGGTTTACTCGAGCTCGACAAGGATCTCTTCGAGATCGAGTAGAGCTGCTTGGCATCTTCGTCCTCGGCTTCTCGATCAGCTCCTCTTCTCGACTCCGGGTGTGGCGTCTAGGCTTTGTCGATCTCGACTAGTGGTACTCGAGATCGAGTAGGGTTCCGGAGTCAGGTTGCCTCGGACTTGGTTTCCTCGACTAGGCTTTGTCGACCAAATCTGCTCGGACACTCTCCTCGAGATCGAGTAAGGTGTACTCGATATCGAGTAGCTCTGGTTTCAGCATGGTTTGTCCTGGTTCTGTACTCTCGGATTCTGAATTTCTGTAGTTGTTTTCCGAGCTTTTCTGACCTTCCTTAAAATTGCTGTAAAGCGTCTCGAATTCTGCGAATTTAAACAAAAACTGGTGTAGATTCCATAATTTGGCAAATAAACATGAACTACATAGATTTTGTACTATCTTGGCCCAAATGAATGAAATGTATGCAGAAATTGACATAAAAGTTACTGTAAAACATGGCAGATTCGGCTTACAACAAACACCCCATACTTAAGCTTGCTTGTCCTCAAGCAATATCTTTATTTGTCATTCAGGGGAAGAAATCAAAACTCTCATCATATTAGATTCATTCTCATATAACCCAGTAGTCAATTACCATCCTCGAAAAGGTACTAGTGTCACAAATCCATGCATGTGCAATTTAAAGAGCAACATCTACTCACAAAAGGAGGGTTATGCAAAACATTTATAAGTGACAAAGCATTGATAATCAAGAGGACTTCAATTTAAGCTCAAATAAAGAGTAGATCGGTAAAAGGCTAAAAGGTGGGCAATTGTTGGCAATGTGGTGCTAATGATCCGGGGAAATGGAGTATTTCCAAACTTGAATTTCCACATTCCTTTTCATAAGATTCATCACCTTTCATAATGCTTTTATTAGTAATAATAATGCTTTTACCTCTCTGACCCCAGCACTGCCTTCTCGCGAGTCGCAAACATGGGTGTCATGAATTTCCCCGGATACTTAGTGCCTTGGACTCCTCACAATGTGTCCCCTGAATGGGCCCAGCGTCTGGATGGAACCTGGTGTTTCAAATGGAAGTCGGGACTAGCAGAGGAGCATCATAATTATCTACCTGTGGACCTACCATATTGCTTGAGGATGTCAGATTTTAGTCTCTACCATTACCAGTTTCCATTGGATCCGAATGAGCATAGTTTAGAGAGACAATGGCCTATTGTTGCTGATGAGGCAACTGATGATGAGGCCATTGATGATGAGCCTGTTGAGATTACAGAAGAAGAGGTAATAGTGAGAGAAGAAGTTACTGAAGATTACACCAAGCCTATATGTGTTACTTTGGATGATCTTGAGCGTTGATTTGCTGATTTTGAGGCGACTGATGTGAGCCGAATTCGCCATGTTTTATATTATCTTTTATATCGTTTTCTGCATACATTATATACATTTGGGTTAGAATAGTACATAATCTATGTAATTTATATTTATTTGCCAAATTATGGAATCTACACTAGTTTCTGTTTAAATTCGCAGAAATCGGAGCAATTTACAGCAGTTTTGAGAAAGGTAGAAAAGCTTGAAAGTCAACTACAGAAGTCCAAGGTCAAAGAGCAGCGGAACCGGGAAAAATCAAGTTGAAAGCAAGGAAATCTACCCGACAACATGTTAGTTGATATCAACTAAAAAGCTTGTCGATATTGAGTAAAGCTACTCGATTTCCAGCAAGGTTGACCAAGAATCGAGCAAGGCTAAAAGCACAGCTTACTCGATATTGAGGAATCTACTCGATATCGAGGAAAGCCCAAGTCGATTTCCACCTCTGGAGCTGAGATCGACGAAGCTGAGCACTATGAGTCGACAAGAGAAGCTGGGAGCCGAGCAAAGTTACTCGATGTCGAGGAATTTCCTCGATATCAAGGAAACATCTAGTCGACATGTGTCCTGAAGGCCAAAAATCGAGCTACTGAGCGGAAGACGAAGAAGGTGCTACTCGATATCGAGGAATCCTACTCGATATCGAGGAAATCTCAGTGGTCGACGCCGAGCAGTCCGAGGATCTTGTTAGGTTTCTATCCCGAGCCCAATGGTGATATTTTCGAGATGAAATTCTATCAAGATCTATCAAGTGCCATCAAGTCAAGAGAGAAGATGTTTTATCTACATTAGATATAGTCCTAGTTGATTTAATTCTTCTATTCCATTATTTTATCTTAAGTAATTCGATAAATAGATATAGATATAGATAGACTTTTTTAGCTTGATTAGCAAGGATTGGAAGCCTATAAATAAAGCTTTAGGGGCTGATTTCCATTCAATTCAATTCCAGAGAAAATTAGTTACATAGAGAGAGTAGAGGAGAGATCTTGTGGCGAGAGAAGTTGGAAAGGCGAAAGCGGATTTTGCTTCGATTGGTTGTAAGTTTTCTTTAGTATATTTAATACAATTTTATTTTCCTGAAATCTTTGATGAGTTTCTTCATGATGAAGAGCGAGTAGTCCACCCACTTCTATGGTCGGGGTGAGCCCGGCGGTAGCCATGCGATGTGATGCGGTAAAGGTTTGATCGTTTTATACAATTCGTCTTTTATCCCTATGAGCATGATTCTTTTGCGAAAGTTGAAGGTGATCCTTGTTTGTGTTATTGAAGCGAAAGTGATCTTAATACAACTTGGGTTAATTATGTGAAAAGGGTTAGTAACAATTAGGGTTTATGCGAAAGCCTCTATATTCCTATTTGTTAATAACGAAAGTTGTTTGATGGAAAACATGATCTTTTATGCCTTTATGTGTTATTTTGCATGGTTATCGTTGTGGTGTTTAAACTCTGATCTTGGAAGTCTTTAGTTTATTGATTTATTTCATCGAAATCTGTGTTCTGCGTTCCAAAGGTTGCGATTTTAAGTTTCTGTTGCTTTGTCGATTCCTAGGAGTTTTTGTCGACATCGAGTAGTTTTTACTCGACATCGAGGAAATCTTGTCGACATCGGGTTGCTTCTGCTGGTCTTCGTTTCTGTTGGTCGATATTGAGTTTCTGGTGTCGATTAGTTTAGTCGATATCGAGGACTTGTTGTCGATATCGACCAAGTTCTGCGCTTTGCTTTATTTTCCGCTTTTCTTTGTTATTTCTATCCTTCTGTCTGTGAGATTTACAGCTACCTGAGATCCGCTAACGTGCTTCCTCGAGGATCAATCCTGTCTTCCCGCTGCTAAATCAGGAGGAGGTCTTGTAATCATTTGCGTGGGCACGAATCTGGTTTGATCTATTTCATTATATTTTAAACTCGATTTCCTCCTACAACTGCGAGCACTGCTGACAATCTCGCTAGTCTTTCGGAGAAGCTCTCTAGTCTTCAGAACGCGATATTGATTTCCCTTCAGGACATCAATTAGCGATCTGGACCATAGATCCTGCCTTCACAACAATTAGTCATTTGCTTCCTTCAAACCTTTTATTTTTATTTTTTTTATTCTTCCTTTTTGTGTTTTTATGCATTGAGTACAATGCAACATGTAAGTGTGTGTGTGTCTGGGGGGTGGGGGGGTGGGGGGGGGAGAAGTGAAGTGAATTAGTTAGGTTAGTTCATATTTGAATTTCTGTTTTTGAATTTTTGTTATTTCCTTTATTTTATTTCTTTTATGTTATAGAAAATGTCAAAATGAAAAAAAAAGTGAGAAATGTCAAAAAGTTAAAGAAAAAAAAGCGAGTCTTGTTTGTTGTTTTGCATATTGTGTTATCAAAGATTTATATCTAATTTGAGTTTGTCCTATTTTGACTTTATACTCACATGATCTTATAAATCTCATAGAATTCTGGAATAATTTGATCTTATCCTGAAAATTGGTTTTTATGTGAAATATGATTAGGCATATGTATTGAGCACGTGTGATCTAAGTTTGGAAGTATGCTTGAAATTCGACAAAAAAATTTTCCTAATGATTTGATCTTCCTCTGCATTTATCATTGGATATTGCAGTGGTTATTGTTGTGAGCTAAATTTGCCATATTTTACAGTAACTTTAATATCGTTTTTTGCATACTTTACATACATTTGGGTCGGCTAAATACAGAATCTATGTAGCTTATGTTTATTTGCCAAATTATGGAATCTACATCAGTTTCTGTTTAAATTTGCAGAATTCGTGACGTTTTACAGCAACACTAAGGAAGGTCAGAAAAGCTCGGAAAACCACTATGGAAGTCCAAGGTCAAAGAAGCAGCGGAACCAAGCGAATCAAGCTGAGAGCCCAGGCTACTCGATCTCGAGTAGGCCCTACTCGATCTAGACGAGCATGTCCGAGCACAGGCCTTGTCGACTAGGAGCTAGACCAACCCAGCTCCGGAGCTCTACTCGATCTCGACAAGCCCTAGTCGAGATCGACGACGCCTCAGTGCCATGCCCGGAGTTGACGAGAAGGAGAGCTGGTCGACAAGCCGAGGCCGACAAGAAGGTACTCGCTGCCAGCGACTCGACTCGCTGCAGCGGACCTCTCGCTGCCGCGGAAATCCCCGCTGCCAGCGGGCGCCACACCCGGAGTCGACAAGGACGAGGATGACCAGACGACACTCGCTGCCAGCGATTCCACTCGCTGCAGCGGACCTCTCGCTGCCGCGGAAAATCTCGCTGCCAGCGGGATGCACCAAGCCGACGAAGAAGCCAACTCGCGGAAGCGGAAGGGAAGACCCAACTCGATGTCGACGAGCCTTGTCGATGTCGACGAGACCCGTGAGCCAAGTCCGAGCCACATCGAGCACCAGTTAACCGAGATGACGAACCCGAGGAGCCAGTCGACAACACTCCTACTCGATGTCGAGGAGACCCTAGTCGACATCGACGACGAACCCAGAAGCTGTTGACGTGGCTTGACGAATCCTACTCGGAGTTGGAATCCTTGGAAGCCGAGAAGACCGAGAATCTATCCGATTTCATCAACATCTATCATGAAGAAGAGAGTTTTATCCACTTGGAACATTTAGATATATTTAGATTTAATTTCTTTATCGCTTTTATTTATCATTAAGCATTTTAGATATAGTTTTAGATATAGATATAGATATTCTATCCTTGAGTAGCAAGGAATAGAAGGCTATAAATAAAGCCCTAGGGGCTGAGCATTAGACATCTTATCTTACATTCAATTTCAGAGAGACAGTTGTACATAGAGATTTAGGAGTTCGAAGGTTTTAAGGTTTTGGCAGTTTACGAAAGTTGATTGCCGGGATTGTAAAGGCTTTGAATTTAGTTAATGCAAGTTATTTCTTTTAATTCAATTTCTGCAATTGCGATGAGGCGCGAGTAGTCCACCTACTTCTGGGGTTAGGGTGAGCCCAACGAGAGCCATGCCGGTGGATTAGTGATTGCAAAAGGAGGTATTTTGTCGATATTTTAGTCTATTCCCTATGTGCTTCATCTTTGATTGAGAAATTAAAGAACTCATGTTGCGAAACTTGGGTAGTAATTAGGATTTTTATTCGAAAGATTATAAATGCTAATTATGAAAAGGAATAGGTGCAATTAGGATTATTTGTCGCGAGATTTATACTCCTACTTGACGGATTAGGTGAAAGTCTTTTCCTTTATCCATAAAGTTACCGCCTTTTGTGATTTATATTCCGCTTACATGGTAATCGTTGTCGCAAACCCTAATCTTGGAAGTTTTCTAAATTCATAAAGTTACAGAAACCGAAACTGCGTTTGTTTTTACCTTTTTTTCCCTCGTCGATCTCGACCAAGCCTGGTCGATCTCGACTACTGATTCTCGATCCCAGATCGTCGTAGCTTACTTGTGTAGGTACTCGACGAGACGAAGCGAAGTCGACAAAGACTCTACTCGACATCGAGTAGGCCTCATCGACATCGACAAGCCTCTGCCTGCAACTGCTACACTATTCGACTGTCCGATCTTCTGTTGACTACCCTTAGTCGAGATCGAGGACCCTGTTGTCGACGTTCGTGAGATTTCACTGCTGCCTAGGATCCGCTGACACGCTTCCTCGTGGATTCGATCCTGACAACCTTCTACTACAACGGGAGGAAGTCTTGTAATTATTTGCTGAGACAGGGAAGTCAGTCTGATCTTGATTTTATATTTATTTCATACTTGACCATCCTCCTGCAACAACAGTTATCTATTTTCAAGCCCAATTATATACACGTTCATTGCTTGATAAGTTCAAATGATAGAGGCAACATGTTAGCCACATATTTACCCATGTCTACCTTATGTTATATCTTGCTTTGAAGCCAATTTGAGCCTTTATCCTTTTTCATTAACAGCTCCACAAAATTATTATTCCTAGCCTATGATGAGTCTTACCCTTATTCCATGAGAATTGAGATTTTAAGTGGGTTATGGAATCTATTTTGGAGATTGAGGAGAATGAAGCTAATGTGTGATGTTATGGTTTATGGTTTTGAGAAGATGTAATGTTATGTGCTTATTTATTCCCTCATTTTTATGCATTTGGATTTCATGTATTTTGGCTAGAGAAAAAAAAAGTAAGTCAAAGAAGTGATTTGATCTTCCTATTCATTTATCATTGGATATTCACCTAGGGGTAAAAGTAAGTAAAAAAAAAAACGAAAAAAAAGAAAAAGAAAAAAAAAGCCATTTATTTTATTTTTGCATAATGAGGAAGAATTGGATTTATGTTGTTTAGAAGTTATATTGGTTGGGTTTTGAGATTTCATGATATGTGAGATGATGATACGATGATTATGAGATGATTTTGGAGTTTTGATGATGATATTGAAAGATGTTGGGCATTTGTGAGCTTGATGTTATTGAGTTGGTTTGTGTTATTTTGGGAGTTTTAGAATCTTGTTTTCCCGGAATTGATAGCTCCATATGACCAAATACAATTCCTCCCCCTCGTGTTTCTACCAAGCCCCATTACAACTGTTGTAAGGAGGAAATCGAGTATGCAAATAAAATATAAATAAATCAAAGCAAACCAGATTCCGTCCCTTGCAAATAATTACAAGACCTCCTCCTGATGCAGCAGCGGGAAGTCAGGATCGATCCACGAGGAAGCGTGTCAGCGGATCCTAGGTAGCGGTGTAATCTCACGGACAGAAGTCGACAACGGGGTCCTCGACCTCGACCAAGGGTTAGTCGACAGAAGCTCGGACAGTCGAACAGGGCGCAACAGCTCGGCAACGGTGGTCGATCTCGACAAGGCTCTACTCGAGATCGAGTACGGTCTTGTCGACTTCGGCTTGTCTTGTCGATCTCCTGCACAAATAAGCTACGGCGACTCTGGGTCAAGGATCAGTAGTCGAGATCGACCAGGGCTTGGTCGAGATCGACGAGGGCAGGGAACAAAACGAAATAAAAGAAAGTAAGTAAAAACAAATGCTTTGGGGTTTTGAACTAAACTTTATGTAAAAGAACTTCCAAGATTGGGGTTTGCAACAACGATAACCAAGTATGCATAAGGTAGAAATCAAACAGATAATCATGTGAATTGCATTAAAGGACTAAGCTTTCGCCTTTTCCAACAATTAGACAACTCTCTCAAGAAACCCTAATTGTCTCTACCAATTTTATGTTTATAATCCAAGTTGTTAGCATGGATCTCCATTAGATGGGCAATAAACACATCAACAAGTAGGAAAATACTCAAAACATGATAAAGGTTGGATCTTTACCTCAATTATGCATGGCTATCGTCGGGCTCGCCCCAACCCTAGAAGTGGGTGGACTACTCGCTCTTCATTGCAAACTCAGACATCATCGATTGAAAGAAAACAAATTGCATTAAACTAAATTCCAAGACTTTACAATCCCGGCAATCCAACTCTCGTTGAATGCCAAAACCCTAAAACCTTCGAACTCCCTAAACTGTCTCTGTGGAACTACTTGTCTCTCTCCCTGAAATTGAATGAATAAAACTGAGCCCCATGGGCTTTATTTATAGCCTTCTAATCCTTGCTAATCAAAGATAGAATATCTATATCTATATCTAAATCTAAAATGCTTAACGATAAATAAAAGCGATAAAGAAATTAAATCTAAATATATCTAAATTCTTTCAAGTGGATAAATCTTCTCCTTCATGATGTAACTTGATAGATTAGGATAGAATCAGCAATCTTCAGGCCCAAGGAATCCCAAGTCGAGTAGGATTCGTCAAGTCGAGTAACGCGGCTCTGGAGGTCTACTCGATCTCGACAAGGGTGTGGTCGATCTCGAGTAGGGTTGACTGGCTCGGTTTCGTCGTCCTGGCTAGCTGGTGCTCGACAGACTCGGACTTGGCTCCTGGCGCTCGTCGATGTCGACAAGGACTCGTCGAAGTCGACAAGGACTTCCCTTCCGCTCCCGCGAGTTGCTTCTTTCGCTGCAGCGGGAGCGTTGATCCGCGGATGCGAGAACCCATTTCCGCTGGAGCGAGTTGGCGAGCTCCCTCGTCTTGGTGCGTCTCGCTGGCAGCGAAGATTTCCGCGGCAGCGAGCGGTCCGCTGCAGCGAGTCGGGTCGCTGGCAGCGAGTGCTGCCAGGTCGTCTTCGTCCTCGGCTTGCCTCCTCTTCTCCTTGTCGACTCCAGGTGTGGTCAGTGGGCTTGTCGATCTCGACCAGGGCTTGTCGAGATCGAGTAGGGTCCCGGAGCTGGGCTCGTCTGGCTCTCGATCAGGCTCTGTCGACAAGGTTGTGCTAGGGCATCTTTGTCGAGATCGAGTAAGGGCTACTCTAGGTCGAGTAGTCTGGTTTCTCGGCTCGATTCGACTGGTTCTGTTGCTGCTTTGACCTTGGAATTCTGTAGCTGTTTTCCGAGTTTTTCCGACCTCCCTTAGAGTTTCTGTAAAATGTCTCGAATTCTGCGAATTTAAACAGAAACTGGTGTAGATTCCATAATTTGGCAAATAAACATAAACTACATAGGTTCTGTACTATCTAAGCCCAAATGAATGCAATGTATGCAGAAATCGATATAAAAGTTACTGTAAAACATGGCAGATTCAGCTCACAACAACAACCCCTCCGAATGGAATCTTCTATGAAGCTTTCCATTGAGCGAAAGTCCTCTTAATGTCCTTATTTTTGCATTGACGTATCTGGTGGAGATTTTGTGATATAAATTTCAATATTTGAGTTGATGCTTGTATATGGAATTGAGGTGAGTGTATGCTTAAAGCGTAAACACATGTGAGTGAGAGATACACATTTTATCCTTGGTAAGGTTGGATTTTTGAGCATGTGATAATGCACATTTCTAATGGGCATTATAGGATAATTTAGTTGCATTTACATTGTAGAATATGCATGTTTTAATGATAATTTAGATTAAACTCTTTTTTGTGGAAAAGTTCGGAATCTACGCTATTTCGGTTGAATTGTGCAGAATCGTAGATCCGACATGATGGAAAGCAAGGGAAAGCTGTTAAACATGGCCAAGTGAAGTCAAGAAATCAAGCTAAGAAGAGAAAGAAAGGAGAAGAGAAAGAACGAGGGAAGAACAATGAAGAATCAAGTTTCTGGGCATATTTCGCTGCCAGCGGGATTTCATTCGCTGTCAGCGAGTGGAACCAGAATCCGAGGAGGAGCCAGCGAAAGGAAACTCGCTGCCAGCGAATGGAGTCGCTGCCAGCGGACGACCGGATTCGCTGCAGTGGATGTAAGCTTTCGCGGCAGCGAATGGAGACTCTTGCGACAGCGGAAGGGTGGACTCGCGAAAGCGGAATCGAAGAAGCTTGAAAATATTCTAAGGCATGGACATTCGCTGCCAGCGAGTGTGGTAGCGAGTGTGGTAGCGAAAATCCAACAGGAGCTTGATTGAGGCCATTCGCTGCCAGCGGAAATTTTCGCTGCCAGCGGAATCCGACGCTGAGTTAAATTAGGAAAGTTCTATCTTTTATCTAGTTTGTTTAGGAAGCTTTTATCTTTTATCTATCTTTTACCTTATTTATGGAAGATATTAGGCTTATAAATAGGATGTTCTAGGATTAAGTTTCAAAAAAATTCCAAGTAGAGAAATCACCATTGAAGAGAAGAAAGCTTAGGTAAGCCATGTTTGGCTAATTTTGTAGTTTCCGCCTACACTTTCGAGACTTGGTTGGTGGTTTGTGAGTTTCTAATTTAAGTTAATTTTCCTCTATAATTCTTTTAACTTCTTTGTGTGAAATTGATTATGTTATTGATGTTATCTTGATTAGCTACCTTGATAATATTGATTTCATGCTAGGATTTAATACTTTCGTATTTGTGTTATTTCCGTAGTAGCACGCATAAGATTGTGGATTCCGTGTTTGAAGCATGATTATGTAGGGAGTTGACATATATCTTAAACATTGATTTACCGTGTTTAATTGGTGTTATTTATATGCTCAAGTTCTTGGGACTATTTGCTATCTCTTTGTTAAATCTTGACCGTGTTAAGGTTGCATTGAGGTGTAAGGGATTAATTGGACTCGTAGGACTTTTAATCTACTTAAACCAAGACGAGAGGAATTCGTAGGAAACGATAATAACTTGAAAAGGATTCGATGATCAATAAAACCAACCAAAGTCGAGAACTTGTAGGTGGAAACGCTTTTCTTCTATCCTTTACTTGTTTTTGTCAATATTATTTTCTTTTATTTTCATTCATAAAAATCGTTTCTTTTATATTGATAAATACACAATATTTAGAAATACTTGATTCTCTAGGGTTCGACCCCTTACTTGCATACTATACTAGTTTGTTTGTTTGGGATTTATTTTTGGCGAGGTAAATCAACGACTTTCCCTCCGCCAAATTGGCGCCGTTGCCGGGGAATCAAATTTTTTCTTTGTTTTGTGTGTTTATTGATTTTTGTATATATATTTAACCCGTTGTGAATCTATCTTATGGTTCACGACACCTCGTTACTAATTGTTTACAATGGAGTTGGAGTTATGGCAATACCAAGGAGAATACTTTCACCATTACCTCGCAAGAGTGCAAGATTTAGTGGACGACCGTGCTTCACGGGGTATCCAAGATGATTTGAAAGAACAAGTACTTTGCGTTCAAGATGGCATGCTTCCCGAGATACGAGAATTCGCCCAATCTTTGAAAAACGAAGGCTTTTATGGTTTGGATTGGCCGGAATTGTGGGATATTTTCCTTTGTGTGGGTGACATGGCAAAGGTGGAAGAAGAATACATGTTGGCATCCACACCCTTACCTTTCAAACCAATGGCGGGCGTGATACATGAGGAAAGCCAAGACGCAAGTACCCATGGTTCATTCAAAGATGGAGAAGAGAGCCCGATGCCCCTTGACATGGAGTCTCATGAGTGCACGCTTGAGGAACCATGTATTTTGGCACCTACTCCACCAATAGAAATCATCCCCAATGCACCTATTGAGGAACCAAGTCCAGAGCCGATTTCTGTGGCTTTTGAGAAAGGTAATGATATTTTTGACACTTTTGTGGATTTTGGTGAATATGTAGATCCTTGGGAGCATTACTTCAACAAGCCACCAGCGGAACTGTGTTGGTGGTACTACATACCCTCGGCGAGAAGTCACGCTCGGGCATATGAAAAGTTGGAGACCTTCTTCAACATCACATCATTTGACTTCGGCTTCTTTATATGTGGTGCTCGCCTACCTAGATGGTGTGCACCGGAGTTTGATTTGTTAAAGAGGGCGTTAGCAATGTCCGAGTGAGTCTTGAATGCGCGAACAAATAAACCGTTGAGTCTATGACGATAAACAAGGACGCTTCTTGGGAGGCAACCCGAGGTAAGTTTTCCTAAATTAGTTATTTCAATTCCTAGTTATTTAATTAGTTTGGTTGTTTAATAAATTAGAAATTTCCTAATTATTTTATATGGTAGATAGATGCTTTTGGATATTTTGAGCTAACAATGCAGGGAAAAGTGAACAAGATCGAAGAATAGAGAATCTAGGCTCAATTCGCTGCCAGCGAATCATGATTCGCTGCCAGCGAGTCCAGCCGCTCAGACGACATAGGGGCTGATTTCATCCACTGACAGCGAACCAACACTCGCTACCAGCGAATCCAGCAGTGATGCCTAGTCTTCGTCCGTTTTCGTCGCATCCAATCTTATTCATTCTTCGCCATCTTCATTCATCCGTGCTCGTGGTTCGTCCGTCTTCGTTGTTGTCGTTCTTCACCGTTCTTCTTCCGAGCTTCATCATCTTCGCCATTGAAATTTTTCCACAATGTGAGTTATTCTTTGCCCATTTTTCTCTCATATTTTTATGATTTGTTGTCTTTGATTTTCATTGAGGACAATGAAGAGTTTAAGTGTGGGGGAGGGTTGCATTCATATATTCATGCTTTCATGTTTATTTATTTTTCCGCTATTTTATTGCATTGGAAAATGAAAAAAAAATTGAAAAAAAAATATCCAAAAAGAGCATGCATTGCATATATGTGTTTTTCAAATACCCATCTTGCCTTAGTTTGTCCTCTATTTTATTTTTATGAGTTTTACCATATATGTTCCATAGTATGTTTGAATTGTCTAGCCTTGTCACATATTTGAAATGATTTTTATTGGGAGCTTGACATGTTAGTTCAATTGAGAAAGTATGATTCCTAGTTTTGGGCAATATTGAAATCCAACAAAAACTTGTCCTAGTGAGAAATTTTGGCCTTATAGGGATATTTGATATATTTATTCCCTTTTGCTTTCTTGTGTGACATTATACTCTCCTTATGCAATTACCTCTTGAGATTGACATTGTTATCTATATTTGAGGCCGAATTTATATGTCTATTGCTTATGAGTTTCAAATGATAGAGGCATGATTTTCTTAGCCATATTATTATCCATATCCACCCTACATATGTATCCTTTGCTTGTATCCAAATTTGAGCCTTAGCCTTTTCTTTGAAGCTTCACAAAAATTTATCCTTAACCGATGATAAGCCTTACCCAATCCGGGAATTAGGATTAGAGTTGGTGAATGATTGATGTGATTGATGTGGTTGAGTGGAAAAGAAAATATTGTTAAGAGAGTTACGAGTTTTGGATGATTATGTAATTTTGGTTTTATTCCTCACATTGCGCATTATTGTATTTTTGGCTCTAGAAAAAAAATGAAAAAAGAAGAAGAAAAAAGTCAAAAGAAATAGAAGAAAAGAAAAGAAAAGAAAAAGATGAATAAAGAGCCTTTTATTTTCATTATGTATGTGAGAGTTGAAAAAAATGTATGGTTGAGAGAAAGTTCTTTTGTTGAGTGTTTTAAGAGTGAAAGTTTGAGTTATCTTGGTTTTGGAAGTATTTGGTTTTTGATGTTCTTCCGGTTGTTCTTAGGGATCCCTTTTTCCCGGATTTTTAGCACCACAAGCCTAAGTATTTCCTACCTTAAATTCCTTACCAAGCCCCATTACAACCTTGATAAAAGACCTCTTGATGTTTCTTATAAGTGATGGCATCCACGGTGGAGAATATGTGATATATGTGTCAATTTCTATGTAGCTCTTTGCATTTTGGATTGAGTCGAGAGATATATTATTAAGCCTAAACACAATGAGAGTGAGAGCAAACACATAATCCCGGTGAGGTTGGATGATATGTGCCTTATTTTGAATCGTTCATATACTTGCTAGGATGTTGGCTTTCATGTTCATGGCTCCTCCACTTTGATGTTGCTTTTGACAAGGTTAGTGCTTGAAGGTTATATGTGTGGGATGATGGTTTTGCTCTTCTTTATTTTGCATTGCTTGAGGACAAGCAAAAGGTTAAGTGTGGGGGAGTTTGATAATGCACATTTCTAATGGGCATTATAGGATAATTTAGTTGCATTTACATTGTAGAATATGCATGTTTTAATGATAATTTAGATTAAACTCTTTTTTGTGGAAAAGTTCGGAATCTACGCTATTTCGGTTGAATTGTGCAGAATCGTAGATCCGACATGATGGAAAGCAAGGGAAAGCTGTTAAACATGGCCAAGTGAAGTCAAGAAATCAAGCTAAGAAGAGAAAGAAAGGAGAAGAGAAAGAACGAGGGAAGAACAATGAAGAATCAAGTTTCTGGGCATATTTCGCTGCCAGCGGGATTTCATTCGCTGTCAGCGAGTGGAACCAGAATCCGAGGAGGAGCCAGCGAAAGGAAACTCGCTGCCAGCGAATGGAGTCGCTGCCAGCGGACGACCGGATTCGCTGCAGTGGATGTAAGCTTTTGCGGCAGCGAATGGAGACTCTCGCGACAGCGGAAGGGTGGACTCGCGGAAGCGGAATCGAAGAAGCTTGAAAATATTCTAAGGCATGGACATTCGCTGCCAGCGAGTGTGGTAGCGAGTGTGGTAGCGAAAATCCAACAGGAGCTTGATTGAGGCCATTCGCTGCCAGCGGAAATTTTCGCTGCCAGCGGAATCCGACGCTGAGTTAAATTAGGAAAGTTCTATCTTTTATCTAGTTTGTTTAGGAAGCTTTTATCTTTTATCTATCTTTTACCTTATTTATGGAAGATATTAGGCTTATAAATAGGATGTTCTAGGATTAAGTTTCAAAAAAATTCCAAGTAGAGAAATCACCATTGAAGAGAAGAAAGCTTAGGTAAGCCATGTTTGGCTAATTTTGTAGTTTCCGCCTACACTTTCGAGACTTGGTTGGTGGTTTGTGAGTTTCTAATTTAAGTTAATTTTCCTCTATAATTCTTTTAACTTCTTTGTGTGAAATTGATTATGTTATTGATGTTATCTTGATTAGCTACCTTGATAATATTGATTTCATGCTAGGATTTAATACTTTCGTATTTGTGTTATTTCCGTAGTAGCACGCATAAGATTGTGGATTCCGTGTTTGAAGCATGATTATGTAGGGAGTTGACATATATCTTAAACATTGATTTACCGTGTTTAATTGGTGTTATTTATATGCTCAAGTTCTTGGGACTATTTGCTATCTCTTTGTTAAATCTTGACCGTGTTAAGGTTGCATTGAGGTGTAAGGGATTAATTGGACTCGTAGGACTTTTAATCTACTTAAACCAAGACGAGAGGAATTCGTAGGAAACGATAATAACTTGAAAAGGATTCGATGATCAATAAAACCAACCAAAGTCGAGAACTTGTAGGTGGAAACGCTTTTCTTCTATCCTTTACTTGTTTTTGTCAATATTATTTTCTTTTATTTTCATTCATAAAAATCGTTTCTTTTATATTGATAAATACACAATATTTAGAAATACTTGATTCTCTAGGGTTCGACCCCTTTACTTGCATACTATACTAGTTTGTTTGTTTGGGATTTATTTTTGGCGAGGTAAATCAACGACTTTCCCTCCGCCAGCATGCAAGAACCTTGATCCCATATATACAGGTTATGCCGTTTATATGTTTGATTACATTTTCACTATTGATGATGTTGCTTTTGATCCCATATATACATGTTATGACATAGATAATGTTTTGCTTTATGGTTGCTTGAGGACAATCAAGAGTTAAGTGTTAGGGGATTTGATAATGCATATTTCATATAGGTATTTCTTATTACATTTAGGTAGTGGTTTTGTTGTTGTTTGAGTCTAGTTTCGTATATCGCTTGTGAAGTATTTGAGTGCGGAATCTACACCTTTTTAGTGTTTATTCTGCAGAATTACATTCCGACACTTGAATGAACTTTGGAAGAGCTTAAGAGACATGTTTTGGAGCATATGGAGGCTAAGTAAGAAGCTAGAGATGAGCAAGAAAGGACGACATTGGAGTTTATTGAAGACAATTGACGAAATTCAGACACTACATAGACGACGCACGCCACCCTTTGCACGGCGCTTGTCGTGGGCCGGTTTCTAGCAATTGCGATTTTGGATCCGAAACTATTATTTCCTATTATTTTTATTCTATTCCTACTACGGTTGGCCGACTCTTTGAGAGGCTTTATTAGGTTATTTCAGTTCTATTTATTGTGTGGTTGATTATTGTGAGTCAATGAACAAAATTAGAGAGAGAGAAAGAAAGAGAGAGAGAGAGTTGGCCTATGAGTTGCTAAACTTATAGTTTCTCCTGTGATTCGAAGACATGGTTGTTTGGATTGTGAGGATTTGATTATATTTGGTTATTCATATTCTTAGTTATCATCTTGTGCTTAATTATCATATTTCTATTCCTTTCTATGTCTGATCACCATGTTAGGAATTGCATCTTAGCTATGAATTCGTTGTTGTTTTCTCGATAGCAAACAAAGGTATTGAGATTGTGATGTTTCCTTGTCTTTGTAGTGGATGATTTCAATTGATATACGTTGAGGATATTCGATTAGGGATGAGTTCGGTATACGCCTATTAGTCTTAATTGCGTGGAGTCAATGTGCTAATTTGTCTTGATTACTTGAGTCATTAATGCTATTCTTTAGTGATATTGAAAAAGATGAGTGAATCTCTGCGGATCTCTCAACTTTAGTCAAGTAGACCTATGAATATGAATAATTAATAGATCAATCCAAGGACCATGAATTCCATCTATTGTTAGAGAATTGCAGGTGAAATGTTATTTCTACTTCATCCCTATACTAATAGTTATTTGGTTTATTAAGTGATTGATTGGCTAATCTGTTGGTTTTGTGTTTGAGTTTGAATATTATTACTATTTGACAAAGGGCGAAAGTGCCAACGACATTCGCCACGCGTCACTATCGCCGATGGCGAAAACCTTGAATATGTCAAACTAAAAACGTTTCATTGGTCTCTTACATGGAATGCATTGAATGGCTCGAAAGACTGACCATGTGATCACTTACGACATGGATTAAGGTTAAGGATGCGGTCCTTAACAATTTCTTCCCTCCTTCTAAGACGGAGTTGCTGCGACAGAAAATCATGGCTTTTCGAGAAAAGCTTGGAGAGGTACAAAGCGCTTATGCAATCTTTCCCTACTAATGGGCAACCTCCCTACGTAAGTCAGGGGATTTTCTATAATGCTCTTGATACACCTAGCAATGAGAGGATCAACTCATACACCGCTTATCGATACATTGAGTTTACACCGACCGAGGCATGGGCAACTATTAATAGATTGACGAACTTCGACAAAACGTATGGGACTCTTGGGGTTTCCGACAACACATATGCGAGGCGAGGCAATCAGTGCCCGTGTATGAGCTTTCCAGAGAGATTGATCCCGACGTCAAGGAGCAATTCTACAAAGATCAAAACTGTAAGCTCCTTAAACAAGTTAAATTCCTTTATGTTAACCAACCTTGCATTGAAAGTGGATCACAGCGGCACACCACCCCTGAGTGCCCACATGCGGAGCAAGTCCACCTAGCAGATATACACGAAGAAAGCGGCTTACGCAGGGGGTCACAATCGCTATATGGGGGACAAATGGTTATATCAACCATAATGGAACCAAGATACCCCTAGGAACCTCCCACCATATCGAGCTCCAAGACATCCAGAAAGGGACCAACGGAAGCTAGGATGATCTATAGATCGTCCTTGACGAGTGTTGTGAGCCTAATTTGCTAGGTTTTACAGTAACTTTTATATCGATTTCTGCATGCATTTCATACAGTTGGGTTTGAATAATATAGAATCTATGTAGTTTATGTTTATTTGCAATATATGGAGGTCTACACAAGTTTTTGTTATATTTCGCAGAAATCGGACGCACTTTGAAGCTTAAAGGAAAGTCATGAAGAAGCCAAGAATGGTGCAGCTGGAGGAAATCCCACTTTTCGCCAATCATCATTCTAAATGAAGTTCTATTGTCTTCATGAAAGTTGTATCCCTCGAAAAGAGCTTTCCAATGCATGGTCATATGCGTCAATTGGATGAACGAGGACACGGGAAAGTGCATTTCAATAACGGAGCAGAATGCTGAAAGCGCACAGATTTAGTCGAAGTCGACCAAACTGGTCAACGTTGACCAAATTTTACTCGACATTTGCTCCAGAGGACGAGATCGAGCACGAGCTGAGCATAGGACTACTCGAGACGAAAAATTATCCAAAATATTCTATCAAGTCACATCAAATTTTATCAAGAGAAGGAAGAACTATCCAAAATAGTCATAGTTTCCTTTTAGATATAATTATTTTATTTCCAAATTTTATCTTAATGTTATTTGATAGATAGATTTAGATTTAGATAGATATTTCTTTCCTAGAACAGCTTGGATTGGAGACTATAAATAAAGCCCTAGGGGGCTGATTTTCAGACATTCAAGCCAAGTCGTCTTCCGGCGCAAGGAGAGAGGAGAGAGAGAGAGGAGGAAGGGAGAGAGAGAGAGAGAGAGAGAGAGAGAGAGAGGAGGCGAGAGAGAAGGAGGAAGAAAGATTTGAAGGTTTCGTAAGTTTAAGTTTTATTTTGAATGTTAAATTTAGTTTCTTTTATTATGTGATTTAAAATCTACACATATGTTTATTGTTGCGGTGATCCTTAACCTTGGAAGTTTGCACCTTTATTATTCTATTTTCTTTATTTTAAAGTTTGTGCACAGATACCCAACATCGACCACCATTCCCTCTCCATCCATCGACATCGACCCCTCTATTCTTTGTCGACAACCACCCTCAACACCTCTTCCCGATATCCATGAACGCCAAAACACAATAAACCTAGAACCGCTGACTTCTCTCATGAGGACGAACCTGACTCCCCTATACTATAGCAGGGGTCTTGACTACAAATTTATTTGGTCAAGAAACCCTCTCGTCAAATTGGCGCCGTTGTCAGGGAAGCCATCAATCAAGACCCTTTTTAGTTCCTTTTGCTTTTCTTTATATTTGTTTTTTCTTTTTAGTTTCTTTTTACTTGTTTCTTTTTGTTTTCGCTTTTTAGGTGCGTGCGAAAAACTGATCGCACGTCTATTGACCCAATTCTCGAGCCAGGACGCTTTTTCCATCTTCAGCAGAGGCTTAGGAGAAGACTCATGTCGACATCCGAAAACGAGAATGCAGGCCAGCTCACACCAGCACAGGAGCTTGAGCAACTCCGCCAACAAATTGAGGCACTCACCACCGGAGAAGCAGAACACGCCCGACGAGAGGCGGAATATGCACAGAACCAACAGCGGTGGGAAGCAAGGGTAGATCGCGAGATCAATGTAAGAAGGGAACTTGAGGAGCGAATTGAGCATATCCCAGCCAACGCAAAGGAATATCTGCATCCTACCCTCGAAGTTCCAGAATCAGCGATCGTTCTTCCCGCTATTAATTTTGAAATTCGTCCTTCTTTTATTACTGAAATTAGAAGGTGTCAATTTAGGGGAAGAATAAATGAATGTCCTTTAGAGCATGTCACCATTTTTATAGACTTATGTGAAGCTATAGCTGATGGTGCTAATTTGGAATATTTAAAACTAAAGGCTTTTCGTTGGTCTCTTGCAAGAATAGCACAGCAGTGGCTGGAAGGATTGCCTGCGCGATCAATTCGCACTTGGAACGAACTACATGACCTGTTCCTCAACAAGTTCTTTCCTCCTGCAAAGACAGCTGCTCTCGGACAACAAATCACAGCTTTCAGACAAAAGCCAGGAGAACCATTAGCACAGGTTTGGGAGCGCTACAAAAGGCTTTTGAAATCCTGTCCTACGCATGGATAGCCGCCCTACGTCATCCAGGAGATCATCTTCAATTGCTTAGATGCGCCTACGTAGGATCGCATCAAGAACTACACCAACTATGAGTATCTTGGATACACTCCACGCCGAGCATGTGAGGTATTTGAGACACTGGCCAACTACGACAACACATATGGGACTCTTGCGGCTGCTTCTGACGAAAGATATGAAAGGTCTGGCCCATCTATGCCATTTTATTTGCCACCCAAGGAAGTTGATCCAGACGTCAGGGACCGGTTTCACAACGATCAGGTACGTCGCCTTACCAAACAAGTTAAATTCCTCTCTAAAGATAAACCTTGTTTGGAATGTGGGTCTCTGAGGCACAACACTACTGCTTGCCCACACATCGATCAAGTACATCAAGGAGAGACCCACAAAGAGGTAAGGTATGCAGGGGGACTCTACTCAGGGCCACACAAGAACCAGAACTGGGGCTACTATCTGTTGTGAGCTGAATCTGCCATGTTTTACAGTAACTTTTATATCGATTTCTGCATGCATTTCATTCATTTGGGCTAAGATAGTACAGAATCTATGTAGTTTATGTTTATTTGCCAAATTATGGAATCTACACCAGCTTCTATTTAATTCGCAGAAATCGAAGCATTTTACAGCAGTTCTACAGAAGGTCGGAAAAGCCCGGAAAACCACTACAGAAGTCCAAGGTCAAGGAAGCAACGGAACCTTGGTCGAGCAAGCCTGATCGAGAAAGCCAGACAACCCAGCTCTGGAAGTCGACTCGATCTCGACAAGCCATAGTCGAGATCGACGAAGCCCAGACACCACACCCGGAGTCGAGGAGAGAAGCTGACCGAGAAGCCGAGCAGCCCTACTCGATCTCGACAAGCCCTAGTCGAGATCGACAAGCCCTACAACGCCAGTCCGAGTCCATGCCGAGGAGAAGCCTGCTCGACCAGACGTCCCTACCTCTACTCGATCTCGACAAGAGTTGGTCGAGATCGACGAGGCCAGTGTCCAGAAACGCGTCGACGAAGTGCTGTCCGAGTAGAATTGGGATTCCTTGGGGCCGAAGGCTGAAGATCTATCCGATCCTATCATCATCTATCCAAGGAAGGAGATCTATCAACATCATGAAGACTTACCCACTTCAGAAACGGCAGACCCGATTCCGTCTCTGCGAAGGTAAGCCAAGGTATGGATCTTTCTTCTCTTATTTCCATTAATGATTTATCTATACATGGGAGAGGTCTGCCTTGGTATGTGCGATTGTGCAGGATATCCAATGATGAGCCTAAAGAATATGAAGTTGGAGACAGGCTCTATGTCTCTAAATCAAAGGATCATTGGTTTCCTAACAAATTCAACAAAAAGCGGATGGGACCCTTCGTGGTGAACAAGATCCATTCCGGAGGATTGCAGCTGATGGACAAGAATGGAGTCTTATTCGAGGCCCAGGCTACATGGGCCCTGCAGATGCCACCTTGAGCATTAATGGAAAGTCGGCCTAGCGACTATAAAATCTAGAGCATGTACATAGACTTTTTAGGACATTTTGAGACTTTGTTGTTTTTATTTTTGGTTTTGAACTTTTAGTTTTGCTATTGTGGGTATATGTCTTCTACACTTTTCAGGTCCATGGATAGAGACAAGCTATATCAACATTCATACTCGGCCTAGGAGGTGCTCCATTCGATATTTAGAGAAATCTGCACATCTGTCTTGTGAGTTTCTTTCTTTACCCTTACCTTGTTTTTTTATACAGTGAGGACACTGTAATGTTTAAGTATGTGGTGGGGGAAGGGCTTACTTTGTGCATATTTGATCATATTTGACATTACTTGTGCATTATTTCTTAGAATTGCTACATGGCTATTTTGGAATGCATTATTGATCTATGTGCTTATATGCATGATTTCCAAAAATTTAAGAAAAATAACCCCCATTGAAAATTGAAATTGAAAATTTTGAAATAATGTCATGGAAGCTTTATTGAACTCGACGATGCAAAATTGGATTCATTAGAGATATAGCATGAAATTGCCTAGTAAAGGGAAGTCATGATGAAATGCATTATTTTGTGAAAACCATAAAGGGAGGTAAAATTTGAAGTTGTTTTTGACATGTTGCATGATAAGATGATGGAAGACTTTATATTTCCATATAATGCTCATTACTTGAATCCTAGCCTTACCTATGCTTATGCATCACAAAAGCCATATTACGCCTTATTTCAATTATTGCTCCACATGTTCTAAAATATTGCCATTCTTTACCTTATCCGGGGATTATGTTGAGAATGATGTTACATTATGGAGATTGTTATATGGTTGTTGTGTTTATCATTATTGGAGTTTGGCAGGAAATTGTTTAAAATATATGGAAAATTTAATGAGTGAAAGAAAATCCAATCACCTCAGGAGATAAAGGTAGATTGACCCTGCTCTCTGAGATAATAGTTTGGAGAGATGGGACACATTGTGAGGAGTCCAAAGCACTAAGTATCCGGGGCCATTCATGACACCCATGTTTGCGACTAGCGAGAAGGCAGTGCTGAGGTTAGAGAGGTAAAAGCATTATTATTGAGAAAAGCATTATGAAAGGTAATGAATCAAATGGAAGGAGGAATGTGGAAATTCAATTTATAAAGTATTCCATTTCCCCGGATCAAAAGCACCACATTGCCAAAAATTGCCCACCTTTTAGCCTTTTACCAATCTACTCCCGCATGAGCCTAAATTAAAGTCTTCTTGATTATCAATGCTTTGTCACGAATGAATTATGTTTTGCATAACCCTCCTTTTGTGAGTAGATGTTGCTTTTACATATTTGCACATGCATGAATCTGTGACACTAGTACCTTTTCGAGGATGGTAATTGATTGCAGGGTTATATAAGAATGAATCTAAGATGTTGAGAGTTTTGATTTCTTCCCCTGAATGACAAATAAAAGTATTGCTTGAGGACAAGCAAGCTTAAGTATGGGGTGTTTGTTGTGAGCTGAATCTGCCATGTTTTACAGTAACTTTTATATCGATTTCTGCATGCATTTCATTCATTTGGGCTAAGATAGTACAGAATCTATGTAGTTTATGTTTATTTTCCAAATTATGGAATCTACACCAGTTTCTGTTTAATTCGCAGAAATCGAAGCATTTTACAGCACTTCTACAGAAGGTCGGAAAAGCCCGGAAAACCACTACAGAAGTCCAAGGTCAAGGAAGCAACGGAACCTTGGTCGAGCAAGCCTGATCGAGAAAGCCAGACAACCCAGCTCCGGAAGTCTACTCGATCTCGACAAGCCCTAGTCGAGATCGACGAAGCCCAGACACCACCCCCGGAGTCGAGGAGAGAAGCTGACCGAGAAGCCGAGGAACCCTACTCGATCTCGACAAGCCCTAGTCGAGATCGACAAGCCCTACAACGCCAGTCCGAGTCCATGCCGAGGAGAAGCCTGCTCGACCAGACGTCCCCACCTCTACTCGATCTCGACAAGAGTTGGTCGAGATCGACGAGGCCAGTGTCCAGAAACGCGTCGACGAAGTGCTGTCCGAGTAGAATTGGGATTCCTTGGGGCCGAAGGCTGAAGATCTATCCGATCCTATCATCATCTATCCAAGGAAGGAGATCTATCAACATCATGAAGACTTACCCACTTTAGAATTATCTTTTCCTTATAGATTTATTTCCATTAAACATTTTATTTATCTTTTAGCAAATTAGATATAGATTTAGATATAGAGATAGATGATTATTTCCTTGATTAGCGAGGTTTGATCACCATAAATAAGGCCCTAGGGGCTCAGTTTTATGAATTCCAAGACACACACAATTCAATTCCAGTAGAGAAGTTTAGGGAGTTCTAAGTTTTTAGGGTTTTGGCTTTCAGCGAAAGTTGATTGCCGGGATTGTAAAGGCTTTGAATATAGTTTAATGCAAGTTTCTTTTTATACATCAATGTCTGCGATTGCGATGAGGCGTGAGTAGTCCACCCACTTCTGGGGCTGGGGGTTAGCCCGACAGTGGCCATGTGAAGTGACGCTGTAAAGGTCAGATCTTTTTATGCAATTCGTCTTCTATTCCCTATGAGCATGATTCTTTTGCGAGAGTTGAAGGTGATCCTTGTTTGTATTATTGAAGCGAAAGTGATCTTAATACAACTTGGGTTAATTATGTGAAAAGGGTTAGTAACAATTAGGGTTTATGCGAAAGCCTCTATATGCCTATTTGTTAGTAACGAAAGTTATTTTGATGGAAAGCATGATCCTTTGTGCCTTTATGTGTTACTTTGCATGGTTATCGTTGTGGTGTTGAAACCCTGGCTTTGGAAGTCTTTTATTATATTGATTTATTTCTGCAAGAAATCTGAGTTTTAGTTTCGAATTTGCAATTCTAAAGTTTCTGTTTCTTGTCGACATAGAGTAAGCCTTGTCGAGATCGAGACCTGCCTTTGTTGATGTCGAGTAGGGCCCAGTCTAGGTCGAGTTGATTTTCTGTCTTCTGTTGTCGATTATCTGCTGTCCTTTGTCGATTATCTGCTGCCCTTTGTCGAGATCGAGTAGTTCTCTGTGTTTGCTTTTGTTCTTTGCTTTTGTTTGTTATTTTCTGCCTCTGTTTCTGTCTTTCTGCTGCTTGTCTGTGAGAATCTGTTCCTACCTAAGAACTGCTGACGTGCTTCCTCGTGGATTCGATCCTGACAACCTTCTACTACAACGGGAGGAAGTCTTGTATTTATTTGCTGAGAGAGGGAAGTTAGTCTGAACTTTATTTTATATTTATTTCATACTTGACCATCCTCCTGCAACAACACTATCGCCAGCCCCATAATTGGAATCCCCCTCCCTACAGAGCCCCTAGTCACCATGACAGAGAAGGTAAGAAGGATGATCTGCAGACCATCCTTGAGGAGATGCAGAGGAATCATTCAGACACCAAGCAGTCCATCAATTCCATCTACACTCAGATGCATGGTTTCAACTCTAGGCTTGGGGAAATCGATATCTGGAGAAAATCGATTAACACACAGATTGGCCAGCTGGCAACATCCATCCCCAAATAGTCAGGTACGCTCTCTGGATCTTCTGAACCTAACCCTAAGGGTAAATCTACAGAACATGTGGCTGTCATGAACCTAAGGAGTGAACGACAGATGAAAACGCCCAAGCCCAACAGAGAAGGAGAAGCTGCAGGAGACTCCTCGACGTCGATCAAGCCACTCGACGTCGACCAGAACATGCTCGACATCGACCAGCAGGAACTCGATATCGACCAGAATGCCACGCCTGCCTCGAAGTCGACCACTCTTCTCGATCTCGAGGAAAACCAAGTCGATGTCGACCAGCCTTCTGCCCCTATCGACCACCCTTCTGCACCTCCGACGAAAAAGAAGCTGCCTTTCCCATTAAAATCTCCAACGGATCCAACAAAGAAGAAGGTCCAGCGTTTCATCAAGATGCTTCAAAGGCTCAACGTCACACTACCTTTCACAGAAGCTCTCAATGAAATGCCATCCTACGTAAAGTTCCTCAAGGAGATTCTAAGAAAGAAGCGGTCAATGGTTGAGATCGCAGAGGAATGCATCCAGATGGACGTATTAGAGAAAAGGCCAGATCTAGGTAAGTTTGCTATAAACATTAGATTTGGTCAATACAAATTTAATGCTTTGTGTGACTTGGGAGCCAGTGTGAGTATAATTCCTTTATCAACCTGATCCAAGGTTAAGATAGGTGTCATAGAGCCTGTGGATGCTAAACTTTATATGGCGAACAACACGGTGGTCCTCCCAACAGGCATGGTGGACAATGTGCCAGTACAAGTAGGTAAGTTCTTCGTCCCTGCTGATTTCTTAGTTATTGATATGGCAGAGGACCCTGCTTGTCCAATCATTCTAGGAAGGCCCTTTTGGCGAAGGTGGATGCCAAAATAAGCGTAAGGAAGGGAGTGCTCACATTCAACATCAACGATGAGGTAATTGAGTATTCCTTTAAAAAATGTGAAAGGCATACAGGTCCCATGGAAGAGGTCAAATCTATATCAGCAAGGTACATCACTTCCGAGGATCCTAAGGTAAGAAATATGACTCCCAAGGAGCTGGAAAAGAGGGATATGGAAGCCCAGGTGGAAGAGATCATGGCCATCCTGAACGACGACACAAAGGACCTACTCGACATCGACAAAGGTAAGTCGATGTCGACTAACTTCTTTTCGGATGCCTTGACAGGATTCAAGTATGGGGTCGAAGTCAACCAAAGTTGCTCAACTTTGATTACCTTGGTCGACGTCGACCAGACTCAGAGCCCTCCACCTACAACAACAGCGTCGAGAAAACAACTCGAAGCCGAGGACTCCTCGATATCGACCAACTTGGTCGACGTCGACCAAAACCCTACTTCCTTGACTTCTCCTTCCTTGACCAGTAGTCCACCAGACGAGCTGAATCTCTCGATGTCGAGTAACCTTTCTCGAAATCGACCAGAACAGAAGGTTCCCGAATCCGATTCTACGAAGGTAAGCCAAGGTATGGACATCTCTTCTCTTATTTCTATTAATGATTTATCTATACATGTGAGAGGTTTGCCTTGGTATGTGCGATTATGCAGGATTTCCAATGATGAGCCTAAGGAGTATGAAGTAGGTGACAAAGTCTATGTTGCCAAATCAAATGATCATTGGTTTCCCAACAAATTCAACAAGAAGAAGATGGGGCCCTTCACCGTGAAGAAGATCCATTCAGGAGGACTGCAGTTGATGGATAAGAATAGAGTCATGTTTGAAGCACAAGCTACATGGGCCCTGCAAATGCCTCCTTGAGCCTAACGGAGAAAGTCGGCCTAGCGACTATAAAGTCTAGAGCTTGTAAATAGACATTTATTTTTTGGGATTTTTGGACATTGTTGCTTTTGGTTTTTTTTTTGACATTGTTTTTTAGTTTTATCTATTGTGGATCTCTTCCGTCTAACGAATCTTGCAGGAAAAGAAGCTGTAAATCTACTCGACGTCGAGTAGAACTCCTCGACATGGACAAAAAATATCGAGCAGAACAGAGCCTGTGGTCGAGAAGGCCACCCTGGAGGCAAAAAGTTACTCGATCTCGAGTAGACTTGGTCGATGCCGACCAACCACCTCGAAATCGACCACACTTAGTCGATGTCGACCACCTCTTCAGTAACATTACAATCGATTTCCGACGATCTGCACACCTGTCTAGTGAGTTTCTTTCTTTACCCTTGTTTTTGAACAGTGAGGACACTGTAATGTTTAAGTATGGGGTGGGGGAAGGGCTCACTTTGTGCATATTTGGTTTTATTTGACATTTTTGTGTGCATATTTTTAACTTATACATGGCTACTTTGGAATTATCATTGATGTCTATGTGTTTATATGCATGTTTTCCAATGTTTATTTCTATCACCCCCATTGAAATTTTTTGAATAGTGTCATGGAAGTTAATATTGAACTCGACGATGCAAAATTTGATTCATTAGAGATATAGCATGAAATTGCCTAGTAAAAGGAAGTCACAATGAAATGCATTATTTTATGAAAACCATGAAAGGAGGTAAAATTGAAGTTGCTTTTGACATGTTGAATGATAAGAGGATGGATGACTTTATATTTTCCATATAATGCTCATATTATTATATCCTAGCCATACCTATGCTTATGCATCACAAAAGCCATATTATGCCTTATTTCATATTATCATCCACATTTTCTAAACATTGCCCATTCTTTACCTTATTTCCATCCGGGGATTATGTTGAGAATGATGTCACATTATGGAGATTATTATATGGTTGTTGTGTTGTTATGATCATATATGGAGTTTGGCAGGAATGTTTGAAAAAAATATGGAAAATTTAATGAGTGAAAGAAAATCCGGTTACCTCAGGAGGTAAAGGTAGATCGACCCTGCTCGCTGAGATAATAGTTCGGCGAGATGGGACACAAGGTGAGGAGTCCAAAGCACTAAGTATCCGGGGCCATTCATGACACCCATGTTTGCGACTTGTGAGAAGGCAGTGCTGACGTTGGAGATGTAAAAGCATAATACTGTAAAAGCATTGAGCGATGAGAGAAAGGTGAGAAATCAAAGCAAGAAGGAATATGGTATGAAAAGTTTGGAAAGTATTCTATTTCCTCGGATCATTAGCACCACATTGCCAAAACTTGCCCACCTTTAGCCTTTTATCAATCTACTCCTTATTGAGCTTAATAAAGTCCTCTTGATTATTAATGTTTTGTCACTTATGAATTGTTTTGCATAACCCTCCTTTTATGAGTAGATGTTGCTTTTATTTGCACATGCATAGATTTGTGACAGAAGTACCTTTTCAAAGATGGTAATTGATTGCAGGGGCATATGGCAATGAATCTAAGATGTTGAGAGTTTGAATTCTTCCCCTGAATGACCATTAAAAGTATTGCTTGAGGACAAGCAAGCTTAAGTATGGGGTATTTGTTATGAGTCTAATTTCCCATGTTTTATACTTACTTTTATATCGATTTCTGCATGCATTTCATACATTTGGGTTAGAATAATATAGAATCTATGTAGTTTATGTTTATTTGCAATATATGTAGGTCTACACAAGTTTTTGTTATATTTCTCAGAAATCGGACGCACTTTGGAGCTTAAAGGAAAGTCATAAAGAAGCCAAGAATGTTCCAGCCGGAGGGAAGCCCACTATTCGCCAATCATCATTCTACATCAAGTTCTAATGTCTGCATGAAAGTTGTAGTCCTCGAAATTTTACTCGACGCATGGTCATATGCGTCACTCGGATGGTCATATGCGTCAATCGGATGAACGAGGACTCGGGGAAGTGCGTTTCAATAACAGAGCAGAATGCTGAAAGCGCACAGATTTAATCGAAGTCGACCAAACTGGTCGACGTCGACCAAATTTTACTCGACATTTGCTCCAGAGGACGAGATCGAGCACGAGCTGAGCATAGGACCACTCGAGACGATGAATTCTACTCGAGGTCGAGGAACTTGGTCGACGTCGAGGAGATTCTAGAAGCTGTCCGAGTCGAGATCGAGGAGAAATCCGAGCATTGTGGTTACTTGCAAGCCAAGATTCAAGATATTCTATCATGTCACCTCAAGTTCTATCAAGAGAAGGAAGATCTATCCACAATAGTCCTAGTTTCCTTTTAGATATAATTATTTTATTTCCAAATTTTATCTTAATGTTATTAGATAGATAGATTTAGATATAGATAGATATTTCTTTCTTAGAATAGATTGGATTGGAACCTATAAATAAAGCCCTAGGGGGCTGATTTTCAGACATTCAAGCCAAGTCGTCTTCGGGCGCAAGGAGAGAGGAGAGAGAGGGAGGAGGAGGAGGAGGACGACGAGGAGGAGGAGGAGGGAGAGAGAGAGAGAGAGAGAGAGGTGGCGAGAGAGAAGGAGAAGGAAAGATTGGAAGGTTTTGTAAGTTTAAGTTTTATTTTGAATGTTAAAGTTAGTTTCTTTTAGTATGTTTTGTTTCTAATTTACTTCTTCTAGGGTTGTGGTGATCCCAACATAGATATGTGTGTTTGATTTATGAATTTATTAATTTGTATATCTTTATCATCATCTACCTATGTTTTTAATCCTTTGCGAAAGTTGATGAAATTCCTTATTTGTGACATTGAAGCGAAAGTGATCTTATTATGAATTTGGATAGTTATTAGGCTTTGCATGCGAAAGTTGGTTAATCCTAATTAGGAAAATTTAGTAACACTTAGGGTTTATGCGAAAGCCTCTATATTCCTAACTGTGAATAACGAAAGTTATTTGATATAAAGCATGCATCTTTATGTGATTTAAAATCTACACATACGTTTATTGTTGCGGTGATCCTTAACCTTGGAGGTTTGCATCTTTATTATTCTATTTTCTTTATTTTAAAGTTTCTGCATAGATACCCAACATTGACCACCATTCCCTCTCCATCCATCGACATCGACCCCTCTATTCTTTGTCGACAGCCACCCTCATCACCTCTTCCTGCTATCCCTGAACGCTAAAACACCCTAAACCTAGAACAACTGACTCCCCTATACTATAGCGGGGGTCTTGCTACAAATTTATTTGGTCGAGAAACCCTCTCGTCAATGAGATGAGAAGCAAGCATGCTAAGAACGACCAGTCCACCAGCGCTGAAGGTTCGATAATGTATAACAAAGTAATATAAAGAGACTGTAGAAGGGGGGTTGAATAGAGTATGCCGGATTTTCGCAGATAATCTCCAGACTTTTGAAGCACTTGCAAAACCCTTTAAGATTAGACGTAATTCTTTTCTCTGGAAAACCTGAATCACAAAAGAGTTATACGATTCGAAACAAGTGCGGAAATAAGGTAAAGCAATAAGTAAAGGACACAATGAATTGTTTACGAGGTTCGGCACAAACTTGGCCTACGTCCCCGCCTAGGGTTCTTCCACAACCCTAGGATTCAACCGATTTTTATTGATTCACAAGACTTAGGATCCTAATAGCTCACCGAGAAGCCTCTCTCCTATACAATTGCAATCTAGTCAACTCACGTTCCCTTGGAGTCCTAGACCAATCTAGAAGAGCCCTGCCTCTCTCCGCTATCTAGTACAATCCTCCTACACTTAGTGAATCAATCGCCTAGTGTCCACTTCCTAAGTTACAAAACTCTCGAGTATAACACTCACTCGAAATATATCCTATAAGCTCACAGTGCAATTCTCAAATGCTTTGAAATTAAATAACAGACTCTTAAGAACTAGTAGAGAGCACACGAAGAAGACAAATTTCACTTGTAGGCTTGAGTATAAATGAGAGCTCGTGTTCAATGAATGTGTATCTGTCTTCTCTTCTTCCTTTCCTTTATAAAGAACAAATCGGCACCACCAACATAGAAGAATCTTCTCTTCAATGGCTAGGCTGATCATGGCAATCTTCGTGATCTTCTATACTTGGAAACTTTGAAGCCATGATCTCCGATTGTGTCCTTCTCAACTTTAAGCTTTAAGGAATGAGATAATATTTGAAAGACTTCCTGAAATGTTAGTATAAAATATATGGAAGCATATAATAGCATATAATAATATTCGTACATAATATAATAAAGTATAGGTTTTGTGTTTCATCAACACAACTGTAGCTTCAAGACTTTTGACACAAACTGTCTGTCAAAGTCTTTGAAACTAATTCCGATTTTCATCAAGGGAGTGGAGTTATCAATCTCCCCCTTGATGAAAGACAAAACCTGTGCATCCCTGCAACTTAGTCAAGTAATAATATCATAAGCAAAATCGGACTAAGTACCTTCATGGGTTAGACAAATGTTGGATCATAATTTTATCATGAAAAACATCCAACCAAAAACAAAACAAGGTCTTCCAAGACTTTTAGTTCACAATAGTTTTAATGTTTTAAAGTCTAAACCACAGCAGATCATCTCCCCCTTTTTGTCTTTCAACAAAGGGAGGAGGTAAAACAGTCACCAAGAGTTTTAAAATAGTATCCAAAAACCAACAGTGTTTCAGATTCAGGGCTAGGGTAGGGTAGAGTGGGGTTCAAGATTCCTCGTCCGGAGCATCATCCGTGAGCAGCGACCTCAGACCGTGCAGCAGCTTTGACACCCCGCTCATCTCCGTCATAAACTCCTTGTGTAGCTCCTTGATATCCAGACGAACTTCCTCCAAGCCCAACTCCAGGTTGTCCATGCGCTCATCGATGGAAGAGGCAGTGGGAAGAGTCTTTGAGGGAGAGGCAAGACTCCAAGTCCCTTGGAGGGACTGAGTGATGCCAATCTTCTCAAACCTCTTGGAGTCGAACTTACCCATATGACGTTGTTGTTCTTCATTTTTTAAATCAATTTCAAAAGCTTTGAAGATGTAGGTCAAAAGGTTGGCAAAGGGGAGGGGAGTTCCTTTTCTGGCTTTTCGAGTGTGAGCCATGGATCCTAGAATGGTATTGGCCAGATCAAGATCAAGGCCATTCAAGATGCGTTATAAAAGGACCATAGCATTATCGGTTAGGAGGGAGCCAGAGTTTAAACGGGTTAAGAGGCAACACACAATGATATTGAAGATGATTTTTGCCTCGAGGATAAGGGATGAGTGAGTAAGCTATTTTGAGGTGTTGTTGGATGCTTCAGGAAGCAGGTATTTGGATCGGGCAAGGGCAATGCACTGTTCTCTTGTGGGGTTTTCAGGAGAGGGTGAACAAGGTCTAGGTAGGCCAAGGAAATCAGCGAAGTCAATGGAGTTGAAAGAGATTCAAACTCCCTTGACGACAGATTCCAAAGACCAACCATCAGCATTGTGTTTGGCTTTTAGGTTTATGTAGAACAGGCGGGTGAGTTGGGGGTAATACACAGCTTCAAGGTTCAGAAGGGTCCAGTTAGGGGTTTGTTTGAGGAGAGAGATGCAAGGTTGGTTAAAAGCTTCCAAAAATTCAAGATCTAAAAAATCAGAACAACATATCTTACGAGTTCAAAACTTGTTGTAAGAGAGAATCGAGAATGCAAACAGTAAGTAAATAAAGTAAAGCAAACCGATCGAATCTCAACAAATGATGTTCAAGACTCCCTCCAATGTAGTAAGAGAAAGTCAGGTTCGAATCCACGAGGAAGCTGGTCAGCGGCTCCTATGCAGCGATGGAACCTCACGGACAGAAGTCGACCACAGGTTGTTGATCTCGACTAGGGTTAGTCGACAGAAGATCGGATAAGTCGAGCAGTGCAGCAGGAGTCACAGGCGATTTTGGTCGATATCAGTAGAGGTTACTCGATATCGAGGAAACCTTGTCGATGTCGATGAGTCTTTGTCGATCACCTGCACAGGAGAAGCTACGGCAATTCTGGGATCGAGGATCAGTAGTCGATATCGACTAGACTTAATCGATATCGAGGAGGGCAGAAAAGTAAAAACAAGCAATTTCGGTTTTGTAACTTTATGAATTAAAGAGAACTTCCAAGATTAGGGTTTGCGACAACGATTATCATGTAAGCGGGATAAAAATCATAAAAGGCTGTGACTTTATCGATAAAGATGAAGCACATAGGCGGTGACTTTATCGACAACGATTAGCATTTATAATCTTTCGAATAGAAATCCTAAATACTACCCAAGTTCCACAACATCAGTTCCTTAATTTCTCAATCAAAGATGAAGCACATAGGGAATAGATTAAGATAACGATAAAATACCTCCTTTTGCAATCGCTAATCCACCGACATGGCTCTCGTTGGGCTCACCCTAACCCCAGAAGTAGGTGGACTACTCGCACCTCATCGCAATCGCAGACATTGATGTATGAAAAAGAAACTTGCAATAAACTAATATTCAAAGTCTTTACAATCCCGGCACTCAACTTTCGCAGAATGCCAAAACCCTAAAACCTTTGACCTCCTAAAAACCTCTATGTGTAACTGTGTCTCTGAAATTGAATGAATAGAAATCAGCCCCATGGGCTTTATTTATAGCCTTCTACTCCTTGCTATTCAAGGATAGAATATCTCTATCTATATCTAAATCTATATCTAAAAGCTTTAAGGATAAATAAATGGAATAACATAATTAAATCTAAAAAGGGATTTTATATCTAAAAGCCTAAAATATCTTCTTTTAGATAAATCTTCTCTTCCATGATGGATCTTGATAGAATCGGATAGAACTCGGCAATCTTCGGCCCCAAGGAATCCCAATCCGAGTAGGATAGCTCAAACCGCGTAACGCGCTCCCAGACAGCTTTCCTCGATCTCGAGTAACTTGGACATCGACTTCAGCTTGGCTCGGCGTCTCGGGTTGCTGGTCCTCGACATGGCTCGGAAGTGTGGTGCTCTGGGTCCTCAATATCGAGTAAATAACTCAATATCGAGTAGACTGGGTTCGTCGACTAGGTTGGCTTGGGTTGGTCGGGCAGCTCTCTTCGACATGCTCGGACATGTGACTTCGGGTTTGTCGATATCGAGGAGTTTCCTCGATATCGAGTAACATGTTGCTCAGCGTCCGGGTGTCTGGTCAAGTCGAGTAGCTTCTCCGCGGTATCCTCGATCAGCTTCTCCTCGACTCTGGGCATGGGCTTCAAGGCGTTGTCGATATCGAGTAACCAACTCGATATCGAGGAGGTTGCTGCAGTCGGGTAGCTTTGCTCCTCAGCTTCTCGATCAGCTTGTCCTCGATCAGGGTGTGTCCGGGCTCCTTTGTCGATATCGAGGAAATTAAGTCGATATCGAGGAAATTATGGCCTACGTCTTTGCTTCTTGGTTTTCTCTCGAAATGGCTCCATATTCTGCAATATTAAACAGAAACTTATGTAGATCTCCATTCCTGACAAATAAGCATATACTACATAAATTCGACATATTCCCAACCCGAAATATGCAAAATATATAGAATATGGAACTAAAATGTGCATAACAACATGGCTACTTTAGAGACATCAAAACTCATCTACCCACTTTCCAACCATCTCAACATTTTCAAACCAAGAAGAGGGCAAGGATTGGTTTACCTGGATAAGTGCAGGCGGATCGGCGTTTTTCCTGCGAGCCTTTGTGGGAGTAGTCCTCTTGACAGGCGCCTCAAGGCTTCTGAGAGTGCCTTTGCTGGTGCGCTTGGGAGACGGTGGCTTTGTTGCAGGGGCTTTGCGCTTCTTCAGAGACGGGAGAGGAGGAGGAGGAGAAGGAGAGGGAACAAGTTCTGGCTCCTCTTCCTCTTCATCCTCAGACCCCGAGTCCTCAACAGACCCTTCAGCATCGTCTCCCTCAGCTTCTTCGTCGTCTGCAGTCTCGTCGTCCTCCTCTTCTTCTTCCTCTGGTTCCTCTTCAGTGGGAACCTCCTTCTCGGCAGCTCTTAGGGCCTCCTTCTCAGCCTCCTCTTCGGCTTTCTCAGCCTCCTCCTCGGCCAATATCCTTGCATGTTCGGCCTCTTCCTCTGCCTTTTTCTTTCTCTTGGCCTCTTCCTCGGCCTCCTTAGCAGCATCTCGTTCAAAAATCGCATCAAGATCCTCCTCTTCCTCTTCATCCTCCTCTTCCTCAACAATGACTTTCCCTTTCCCTTTTTGCTTAGCACTGAGGGACTTCTTAGTCGAGCGCTGTAAAGAACGCTTGATTTCAGCAATAGTGCTCTCAGGGACGGTGCTCTGGACAGTAGCTGGGACAATGGCGTTAGGAGTAGGTTCAGGTGAAGAGGAAGCAACAATGGCCTGGCGTCCCTTGGGAGTGTCGCCAAGACGTTTGGGTGTGGAGGTCTTCTTGGATTTAGGTGCCATGGAGAGATTCGGCTAGGGTTTCAGAGAAAGTCGAGAGGTAGGAGAATAAGTATTAGATTGGGTTTAGGTAAATCTGAAGTGGTAAGAGAATCGGGTACGGTTTGGGGTTTAAATAGAGTGAGATGGTTAAGTTGATGGGACGGGTTTATGGTTCCAATGAGGGTAATTATAACACTGCCAATTTGAAAAAAAATCTAATTTCCAAAATAATTCAAATTTCAAACCATCTTATCACAATTAAATTCAAGAGGGAAAATCCGAAAATATCTTTTCCAAAAATAAAAATACTCGAATATAAGATCTTTTGGAAAATAAAATGTGTACTGCATAAGTAAGGTTAAAAATCATAAAAATTATACTTGATCAAATATCTAATAAGATATTAACCAAATATACGATCCGTTAAATGTGCTCTACAATTCAACTCACAATCTTTGACATAATTCTCAAAGGTCTTGACACTGAGTAGAATTTATCTTTCGTAAAGGGAAAGCTCCCCCTACGAAAGTGCATCCCTGTTAAGCATTCCAATCTCACGTCTAATGAAGGTGAATCTGTCCTCTGCCAAAGGCTTAGTAAAAATGTCATCCCATTGATAATCAGTTGAAATAAAATATATGGACACATCACCTTTTTCGACATGATCTCTAATGAAATGATGTCTTACATCAATATGCTTGGTCCTTGAATGCTGAACATGATTCTTTGTGATTGATATGGCACTTGTATTATCACACTTAATGGGAATACCTTTGAGATTGATGCCAAGATCTCTCATTTGTTGAGCTATCCAAAGGATTTGGGAGCAGCATGCTCCAGCTGCTATGTATTCGGCTTCATTAGTGGATAGAGCAACTGAGTTTTATTTCTTTGAATGTCAACTGATCAAGGATGCCCCTAAGAATTGGCAACATCCTGACGTGCTCTTCCTATCCACCTTATAGCCTGCAAAATCTGCATCAGAATACCCAATTAATGTAAAATCTTTTTACTTTGGGTACCATAAGCCAAGCTCCTTAGTGCCATTGAGATATCGAAAGATCCTCTTCACAGCCACGAGGTGAGATTCTTTAGGATCAGCTTGAAACCTAGCACACATGCAAACACTAAACATGATGTCAGGTCTACTAGTTGTAAGATATAGTAAAGATCCAATCATCCCTCGATACTCCTTTTGATTGACACTCTTTCCAGACTTGTCTTGATCTAGAGATAGGGTTGAGCTCATGGGAGTCTTGGCTGCTTTGGATTGATCCATCTTGAACTTCTTCAAAAGATCCTTAGTGTACTTGCTCTGGTTGACAAAGATCCCTTTCTTGGATTGATGAACTTATAATCCCAAGAAGAAGTTGAGTTCACCCATCAAGCTCATCTCAAATTCACTGCAAATAATGTCAGAAAATTCCTTGCACAAAGATGTGTTAGTAGCACCAAACAATATATCATCAACATATATTTGAATAACCAAAATGTCATTTCCTTTGGTCTTGATAAAAAGAGTCTTGTCGATCAACCCCCTTTTAAAATCATTTTCTAAAAGATATTTTTACAAGCGCTCATACCAAGCTCTTGGGGCTTGTTTCAAACCATAAAGCGCATTGTCTAGTTTATAAACATGATTAGGAAATTCCGAACTTTCAAAACTTGGGGGGGGTTGAGCCACAAAAACTTCTTCCTCTAAAAAACCATTAAGAAAAGCACACTTGACATCCATTTGATATAACTTTATGCTCATAAAAGATGCAAATGCTAGTAAAATGCGAATGGCTTCAAGCCTGGCTACGGGAGCAAAATTCTCCTCGTAGTCAATACCTTCCTCTTGATTGTAGCCTTGAGCAACAATCCTTGCTTTGTTCCTCACGATCTTACCATTCTCATCTAGTTTTTTCGAAATACCCAACTTGTGCCAATGACTGATTGATGCTTTGGCCTAGGCTTCAAGGTTCAGACTTTATTCCTTTCAAATTCGTTAAGCTCACTTTGCATAGCAATTATCCAATCTGGCTCTTGAAGGGCCTCATCTACCTTCTTTGGTTCTATAAGAGAAACAAACGCGTGAAAAGCACAAAGATCTTTAACTTTAGAACGAGCTTGAACCCTAGATGTAGGGTTAGAGATGATATCCTTTAATGAGTGTGATGAGGAGTATTTGAACTTTCTCTTGCTAGTCTCAGCTCCCTGGTTCGTCACATCAACATGATTGATTTGTGATACATCTTACTCCATGGATATGTTAGGCTCAGTTACAGCAATTTCTGACGCTTCAACACTTTTGGATTGGTCACCAAGGGCTTTGGACGAATCTTGAACACCTTGGGCCAATTCTTCAGTGTTGAGAATTTGATCCTACATGTTCCTCTTCTCTGTGTTCTTGATAGCAGCATCATCATCATCCTTTTTCTCTGTATGGATGTTAAGATCTAAATCTGCAACACTTTCACTCAAAGAACCGTCATTGCATTCATCAAATATAACATGTATACTTTCTTCAACTAACTTGGTCCTTTTGTTGAAGATTCTATAAGCTTTGCTACTTGTGGAGTAGCCAAGAAATATACCTTCATCACTATGCGCATGAAATTTCCCAAGGTTATCTTTTCCATTGTTATGAACAAAACATGTACAGCCAAAAGGTTTAAAATAAGATATAAGTGGTTTGCGGCCTTTGAAAAGTTCATAAGAAGTTTTCTTTAAGATGGAACGTATAAGACAACGATTCAAAATATAGTTAGCTGTGTTAATAGCTTCAGCCCAATAGGTTTTAGGTAATGCATTTTCTAAAAGAATAGTCTTGGCCATATCCTCTAGGGTGCGGTTCTTTCGTTCCACAACCCCATTTTGTTGAGGTGTCCTAGGAGCAGAAAAATTATGGGAGATGCCATATTTAGCACAAAACAAATCAAACTGAAGTTGATCAAACTCCCTACCATGATCACTTCGAATTGACACTATGGGCTCGTTTCTTAAAGTTTTCAACTCCTTACAAAGTTTTGAAAACTCAAATAAGGCCTCTGATTTTTCTCTTAAAAATGCAACCCAAGTATATCTAGAAAAATCATCAACAACAACAAGCATGCACTTTTAACCATTGGGAGATTTGACTCGCACAGGACCACATAAATCCATATGTAAAAGTTCAAGGGGTCTAGAAGAACTTACAACCTTTTTGGGTTTGAAAGAGGTGCGTGTTTGTTTACCTCGTGTGCATGCCTTGCACATCTCAATACCTTTGAAGTCCATCTCATGTAGCCTTCTTACAAGCCCTTTGGACACAAGCTTATGTAGTGTATGTGGACTCACATGACCGAGTCTCCTATGCCAGAGCTTTGGATCGTCCGTCAAAGCCTTTAGACATGTTAAGCTTCCTTGTGCCACTTGCTCAACATTTACAGCATATATATTGTTGTAACGATATGCAGTTAGAACAACTTCACCGGTATCTTCTCTGCACACTAGACATCTTTTCTTGTTAAATCTAACATCATTGCCACTATCACATAATTGAGAAATGCTAAGCAAATTATACTTCAAACGATTCACAAGATAAACATTTTTAATACTATGGTTGGAATCACTCCCAACACTACCAATACCAACGATGTCACATTTACCTTTGTCACTAAGAGTAATTGTTCCATTGGATTGCTTCTTTACATCATGAAAGAGAGAACTCCTTCCACTCATATGCCTCGAGCATCCACTATCAATAATCCATTTTTGCTCCTTCACCTTGGTGATCTCCTGCAAAACGGACATCAACCTTTGTGGCTAGACCAATAAGAAAATTTAGATCCATTATTGCGATAAACCATATTTAGTAAAATAGTGCCTTTGGGGACCCAAACTTGCGTTATCCGTTCTTTTCTCAAATGAACAGGAAATGTATTTCGAATGATATGTGGATCCTTTCTTCTATAGGGGCAGGTCTCTTTTAGATGTCCCTTTCTCGCACAGTGGTGACATATAGGAGAGGTTCTGCTTCCTTTTGCCTTTACAAAAGTGGTAATATGCTGCTTCTTTAAAAATCTTGGATTGTAACCAATACTACTTTTGTTTAGAGAACTTTGTTGCTAACCCAATATCCTATCAAGAGTGCCTTTGGATTTGGTAAAACTTATGAGGGCTGTCTGTTGGTCTTGAGGTTCACTTCTCGTTCTCTAAGTCATGATGTTCACATCTTAGAGAGGAGAGATCTTGCTTGAGTTCAGATTTCTCTGAGTCAAGAGTCTTGCCTTTAATGTCAAGACCTGAATAAGAAGCTTCAAGACTTTTGACCCCCATAGAAAGATCCTCAATAGTTCTTTCCTGGTCCACAGTTTTCTTAATAAGAGTGTTAGTGTGGGAAATAAGTTTTTCTTAATTGGCAATCATATTAGAAAGGAATTCCGATAATACCTCTTTTGGACTTGTCATAAGTTCTCTTACAGTTACCTCAAGCTTCTCATCGTGGGATTCATCTCCTGACGCCATAAGACAGACAATGGCCTTCTCATCATCGGAGTCTGAGTCAGAATCGCTCCAAGTTGCCACCATGGCTTTCTTTTTCCATCCATCACCTTTCTTGGACTGACTCTTCGTCATTTGAGGGCAATCTTTCACAAGATGGTCTGTTTCACCACATTCAAAACAAGACAAAGGTTTAGTCTTCTTGTCATATTTGTTGTATTGAGACTTACCTCGAAATTTAGAAGACTCTGATCCATCCTTTTTGTTGAATTGCTTCTTCATTTTGATGAATCGAGAGAGGCCTCTTGTGATAAGAGCAAAAGGATCATCCTCGTCGTCATCCTGTTGTGAGCTGAATCTGCCATGTTTTACAGTAACTTTTATATCGTTTTCTGCATACATTTCATGCATTTGGGCTAGGATAATACAGAATCTATGTAGTTTATGTTTATTTGCCAAATTATGGAATCTACACCAGTTTCTATTTAATTTCCCAGAATTCGAGGCAAATTACAGCAGTTTTCAGAAAGGTCGAAAAAGCTCGGAAATCAACTACAGAAGTCCAAGGCCATGAAGCAGCGGAACCAGTCAAATCAAGCTAGGAGCCCATCTTTACTCGATCTAGAGTACTTTTCCTCGATCTCGACGAAGGTGTCTGAGCACAGGCCTTGTCGACTAAGCACTGATCGAGAAACTGAGTCAGAGACAACCCGACTCCCGGAAGCCAACTCGATCTCGAGTAAACTTTTTCAAGATCGACAACACTGTGATGCCATGTCCGGAGTCGACGAGCTGTGCCAAGTCGAGAAGCCGAGGACGGAGACGCTGAGCACCACTGTACTCGATCTCGAGTAAACAACTCGATCTCGAAGACCACCATAGCGCCAGTCTGAGTCCGTGCTGAGGAGGAGCTACTCGACAACACCAGGCCACACAGAAGTCGACATGTCTACTCGATCTCGAGGAATTTTCTTGATCTCGAGGACCCAGCACCGCGCCTGTCCGAGCATGTCGAGGAAGAGCAACCCGAGACGTCCAGCGAAGCGAAGTCGACAACAATCCTACTCGATCTCGAGTAAGTTTGGCCGAGATCGATGAATGCCATGTTTGAGCCGCGTTACGCGGTTTGCTTTCCTACGCGCTTTGGGAGTCCTTGGAACCGAAGGAGTCCGAGATTTGGCCGAGATCTATCCTACATCTATCAAGTTCTATCTATGGAGAAGATTTACCACACAAGAAGATATTTTACCTATTTTAGATTTAATTCCTTAATTACTTTTATTTATCTTAAAGCCTTTAGATATAGATTTAGATAAAGATAGATATATTCTATCCTTGAATAACAAGGAATAGGAGGCTATAAATAAAGCCTTAGGGGCTGGTTTTTCATCATTCAATTTCAGAGAGAACAAGTAAGTAGTAGTAGAGAGAGAGAGAGTTTGTGGTGAGCAAGGTGGAAAGGCGAAAGCAGATTTGTCTTGTTTGGTTGTAAGCTTTCTTTATTAATTTTAATGCAAGTTAGTTTCTTTTGTTATTTGATGTCTTTCTTGATGATGAAGAGCGAGTAGTCCACCCACTTCTGGGGCTGGGGTAAGCCCGACGGTTGCCATGTGAGGTGATGCGGTAAAGGTACAATCTTTTTATGCAATTCGTCTTCTATCCCTATGAGCATGATTCTTTTGCGAGCGTTGAAGGTGATCCTTGTTTGTGTTATTGAAGCGAAAGTGATCTTAATGCAACTTGGGTTAATTATGTGAAAAGGGTTAGTAACAACTAGGGTTTATGAGAAAGCCTCTATGTGTCTATTTGTTGGTAACGAAAGTTATTTTGATGGAAAGCATGATCTTTTATGCCTTTATGTGTTATTTTGCATGGTTATCGTTGTGGCGTTGATACCCTGGTTTTGGAAGTTCTTTATATATTGAGTTTATTTTTGTCGAGATCGAGTTGTGTGTCTGAGTTTCTGCTTCTGTCGTCGATTCTGATGTTTCTGTTTCTGCTGTTGTTAGTCGATATCGAGTTAGCTTTGTCGAGATCGAGTAGTTGATGTCTTTACTTTTATTTCTTGCTTTCGTTTGTCTTTCTTTCTTTATTTCTTGGTTTCTGTCTTCTGTTTGCTTTTCTGTGAGATTTACAACTGTCTAGGATCCGTTGACACGCTTCCTCGTGGATTCGATCCTGACTTTCTCTTACTACATTGGAGGGAGTCTTGTAATTATTTGCTGGGGCACGAATCTGGTTTGAATTATTTTTTTATATTTCATACTCGATTTCCTCCTTACAACAAATTGGTGTCATTGCCGGGGAAGCTATCATTCGCGCCTTAGGTAGTCAGATCTCACTTTTCTTTTTAAGTTACTTCGCAGGTGTATGCGCCGTTCCGGTCAACCACCTGAGTTTGACAGCTTAGACGAGCTAGAGCGCCTTCTACACATCAGAGCTAAACTACAAAGAGCCATGGCAGCTGCAGAGACACAAGAACAGTTGATCGAGAGGCTCACGAGGGATCTAGCCGCCAGGGATGCTGCTCTCGCCACTGAGAGAGCAGGCATGCAACAGGAAGCTGAGCATGCGAGGCAAGCAGAGGCTGAGCTTGCCCTATATCCAACCACTGCAGAGGATTATATGCATCCGACTCTCATCGTGCCTGAATCGGCAATTCTAATCCCTGAAAATAACTATGAAATTCGCACTCAATTCCTTATTGAAATTAAAAATCATGCTTTTCATGGTAGATTTAATGAATTCCCTCTGTGCCATATTATCAACTTTACTGACATGTGTCGCACTCTTTCTGAAGGTACCACCTTGGTATACATCCTGATGAAAGCTTTCCGTTGGTCTCTGGCTGGTCCTGTATTGAAATGGTTGGAAGGGTTGAAACCACGATCTCTCATGACATGAGCTCAAGTGAAGCAGGAATTTCTGAACAAATTCTTTCCTCCTGCCAAGACAGCACTCCTGCGCCAAAAGATCACATCTTTCAAACAGCAGCCTGGAGAGACGCTAGCAAAAGCATGGGAATGCTATAAGGATCTACTGCGATCCTGCCCTACACATGGACAGCAACCCTACGTCGTTCAAGAGATCTTCTTCAATTCTCTGGATTTGGCTGCAAAGGACAGAATCAACACATATACTCACTATGAGTATCTGACAATGCCGCCTGCTGATGCATGGGCTGCTCTAGACAAGCTGACCAACTATGACAACAAGTATGGGACTCCAGTCAACTATGAGGAGAACCCCTACCTCAGGCCAGCACCATCCATGCCCCTCTATGAGCCCCCTAAGGAGATTGATCCAGATGTAAGGGAGCAGTACTACAGAGACCAGAATAAGAAGCTCCTCAAACAAGTAAAGTATCTGTATGTCAACCAGCCTTGTATTGAATGCGGATCACAGAGGCACACCACTACTGAGTGCCCACACACTGAGCAAGTCAGGCTGGCAAAATACCTTGAAGAGGCAGCTTACGCATGGGGTCCTAATCGCTACATGGGGGACCAAAGGTTTCAGCAACCACAATGGAACCAAGGTGCCCCTAGGAACCCCCCGCCCTACAGAGCTCCAGGACATCCAGAAAGGGGCCAGAAAATGGATGATCTATAGACAGTCCTAGAGGAAATACGGAGGAATCATTTAGAAATTAAGCAGTCCTTCAACTCCGTCTACACTCAGATGCAAGGTGTCAACTCTAGGCTTGGGGAAATTGATATATGTCGGAAATCAGTTGATACACAGATAGGCAACCTAGCAGCAGGAATCCCCAGAGAGTCAGGTTCGCTCCCTGGATCTTCATAACCAAATCCCAAGGGAAAGACTGGACATATCGCTGCTGTAAAACTCAGAAGCGGCCATCAACTACAAGAGCCAGAGGTCAGAGATCAGCAGAACGAAGGAGAACAGCAAGTCGACCAGCAGCAAGTCGATATCGACAAACACTTAGTCGATCTCGAGGAACAATTGGGCAACCCTCAGCACAGCAACTCAACACCACATAAATTGGTCGAGATCGAGAAGAATTTAGTCGAGATCGAGGAAGACCAAGTCGAGATCGAGAAGGCTGCTACACCTCCCACATCTGTTCTGGCTCCGAATCAGAAAAAGAAGTTGTCTTTCCCCACAAAATCTCCAAAGGACCCATCAGAGAAGAAATTTCAGCGCTTCATCAAGATGCTTCAGAAGCTCAATGTCACCATTCCCTTCACATAAGCTTTAAATGAAATGCCATCCTATGTTAAATTCCTGAAGGAGATTCTGAGCAAAAAGAGATCAATGGCTGAGATTACAGAGAAATGCAGCCATTTAGACATACTTGAGAAGAGGCCAGATTCAGGTAAGTTTGCTATATCCATTGGATTTGGTCCATACAAAATTAATGTTTTATGTGATCTTGGAGCTAGTGTGAATATAATGTCTTTAACAATTTGGTACAAGATTAAGATAGGTGCCCTAGAGCATGTAGATGCTAGACTTTATATGGCCAACAACACAGTGGTCATTCCAACGGGCATGGTGGACAATGTGCCAGTACAAGTAGGTAAATTCTTTGTCCCTGCTGATTTCTTAGTTGTTGATATACAAGAAGACCCTGCTTGTCCAATTATTCTAGGAAGACCCTTCTTGGCGACGGTGGATGCCAACATAAGCGTGAGGAAAGGAGTGCTCACTTTCAACATCAGCGATGAGGTAATTGAGTATTCCTTTAATAAAACTAAAAGGCATACAGGTCCAATGAAAGAGGTCAAATCTATCTCAGTTGGCTACATCACTTGCGGGGATCCCAAGGTAAAAAATATGACCCCGGAGGAGCTGGAAAACAGGGACATGGAGGCCCAGATGGAGGAGATCATGGCCATCCTAAAGGAGGAAGCAGAAAATCCACTCGACACAGACCAAGGTACGTCGTTATAGACTAACTATTTTTCGGATGTCTTGACAGGAACCAAGTATGGGGTCATAGTCGACCAAGATTCCTCGATATCGAGGACTCTAGTCGATCTCGACCAAAACCGGGAGCCTCCACCAGCACCAGCGTCGTCGAGCAGCAAACTTGAAGATCAGAACTCCTCGAGATCGAGTAGAGTACTCGAGATCGACCACGACTCCGATGACTCAACTTCGCCTTCCTCGACGTTGACTCCACCAGAAGGCCAAATCTCCTCGAGATCGACCAATCTAGACGAGATCGAGCAACCCTCACCGTCCCCAGCTCCTGCATCCTCGAGCAGTCCACCACCAGAAGCTGAAAGTTACTGGAGATTGAGTAATAGTACTTGAGATCGACCAAACACCGTGGTCCCCGATTCCGTTTCTGCGAAGGTAAGCCAAGGTATGGATCTTTCTTCTCCTATTTCCATTAAAGATCTATCTATACATGGGAGAGGTTTGCCTTTGTATGTGCGCTTATGTAGGATATCCAGTGATGAGCCCAAGGAGTATAAAGTTGGAGACATACTCTATGTCTCTAAATCAAAGGATCATTGGTTCCCTAACAAATTCAACAAGAAGAGGATGGGACCTTTTGTGGTAAACAAGATCAATTATGGAGGATTACAGCTGATGGACAAGAATGGAGTCCTATTTGAAGCCCAAGCTACATGGGCCCTGCAAATGCCACCTTGAGCATAAAAGAGAAGTCGGTCTAGCGACTATAAAATCTAGAGCTTGTACATAGACATTTACTTTTTGGGACTTTTTGGACATTGTTGCTTTTTGTTTGTTTTTTTGTTTTGAACCTTTTAGTTTTTCTATTGTGGGTATATGTCTTCTACACTTTTCAGGTCCATGGATAGAAGAAGCAAGCTATATTCAGACTCGGCCCAGACATTCTTTTCGATATTAAGAGGCCCAGCACACCTGTTTTTATACAGTGAGGACACTGTAATGTTTAAGTATGGGGTCGGGGAAGGGCTTACTTTATGCATATTGGCTTTATTTGACCATATTTTTGCATTATTTCTTGAATTGCTTATACATGGCTATTTTGGAATGCATTATTGATTTATGTGCTTATATGCATGTTTTCCAAATTTTGAAGAAAAATGACCCCCATTGAAAATTTTGAATAATGTCATGGAAGCTTATAATGAACTCGACGATGCAAAATTAGATTCATTAGAGATATAGCATGAAATTGCCTAGTAAAGGGAAGTCACAATGAAGTGCATTATTTGATGAAACCCATGAAAGGAGGTAAAATTTGATATTGCTTTTGACATGTTGCATGATAAGAGGATGGAGGACTTTATATTTCCATATAATGCTCATTGTTTAAATTCCTAGCCTTACCTATGCTTATATGCATTACACAAAAGCCATATTATGCCTTATTTCATATATTTGCTCCACATGTTCCAAAATATTGACCATTCTTTACCTTATTTCCTATCCGGGGACTATGTTGAGAATAATGTCACATTATGGATATTGTGTGGTTGTTGTGTTGTTATTATCATTATTGGAGTTTGGTAGGAGAATGTTCGAAATATATGGAAAATTTAATGAGTGAGAAAAAAATCTGATCACCTCAGGAGATAAAGGTAGATCGACCCTGCTTGCTAAGATAATAGTTTGGCGAGATGGGACACATTGTGAGGAGTCCAAAGCACTAAGTATCCGGGGCCATTCATGACATCCATGTTTGTGACTCGCGAGAAGGCACTGCTGAGGTTAGAGAGGTAAAAGCATTATTATTGAAAAAAGCAATAAGAGATGATGAAAGGTGATGATTCTTATGAAGAAGGAATGTGGTATGAAAAGTTTGGAAAGTACTCCATTTCCCCGGATCATTAGCACCACATTGCCAAAAATTGCCCACCTTTAACCTTTTACCAAATCTACTCCTTGTTGAGGTTAATTAAAGTCCTCTTGATTATTAATGCTTTGTCACATGAATGTTTTGCATATACTCTCCTTTTGTGAGTAGATGTTGCTTTTTAATTGCACATGCATGGATTTGTGACAATAGTACCTTTTCGAGGATGGTAATTGACTGCAGGGTTATATGGAAATGAATCTGATATGTTGAGAGTTTTGATTTCTTCCCCTGAATGACAAATAAAGGTATTGCTTGAGGACAAGCAAGCTTAAGTATGGGGTGTTTGTTGTGAGCTGAATCTGCCATGTTTTACAGTAACTTTTATATCGTTTTCTGCATACATTTCATGCATTTGGGCTAGGATAATACATAATCTATGTAGTTTATGTTTATTTTCCAAATTATGGAATCTACACCAATTTCTGTTTAATTTCGCATAATTCGAGGCAAATTACAGCAGTTCTGAGAAAGGTCGAAAAAGCTTGGAAATCAACTACAGAAGTCCAAGGCCAAGAAGCAGTGGAACCAGTCGAATCAAGCTAGGAGCCTAGCTTTACTCGATCTAGAGTACTTTTCCTCGATCTCGACGAAGGTGTTTGAGCACAGGCCTTGTCGACTAAGCACTGATCGAGAAACTGAGTCAGAGACAACCCGACTCCCGGAAGCCAACTCGATCTCGAGTAAACTTTGTCGAGATCGACAACACTGTGATGCCATGTCGGGAGTCCACGAGCTGTGCCAAGTTGAGAAGCCGAGGACAGAGACGTGGAGCACCACTGTACTAGATCGCGAGTAAACAACTCGATCTTGAGGACCACCACAGCGCCAGTCCGAGTCCGTGCCGAGGAGGCGCTACTCGACAACACAAGGCCACACAGAAGTCGACATGTCTACTCGATCTCGAGGAATTTTCTCGATCTCGAGGACCCAGCACCGCACCTGTCCAACCATGTCGAGGAAGAGCAACCCGAGACGTCCAGCGAAGCGAAGTCGACAACAATCCTACTCGATCTCGAGTAAGTTTGGTCGAGATCGAGGAACGCCATGTCTGAGCCGCGTTACACGGTTTGCTTTCCTATGTGCTTTGGGAGTCCTTGGAATCGAAGGAGTCCGAGATTTGGCCGAGATCTATCCTACATCTATCAAGTTCTATCTATGGAGAAGATTTACCACACAAGAAGATATTTTACCTATTTTAGATTTAATTCCTTAATTACTTTTATTTATCTTAAAGCCTTTAGATATAGATTTAAATAAAGATAGATATATTCTATCCTTGAATAGCAAGGAATAGGAGGCTATAAATAAAGCCTTAGGGGCTGATTTTTCATCATTCAATTTCAGAGAGAACAAGTAAGTAGTAGTAGAGAGAGAGAGAGTTTGTGGCGAGCAAGGTGGAAAGGCGAAAGCGGATTTGTCTTGTTTGGTTGTAAGCTTTCTATATTAATTTTAATGCAAGTTAGTTTCTTTTGTTATTTGATGTCTTTCTTGATGATGAAGAGCGAGTAGTCCACCCACTTCTGGGGCTGGGGTGAGCCCGACGGTTGCCATGTGAGGTGATGCGGTAAAGGTACAATCTTTTTATGCAATTCGTCTTCTATCCCTATAAGCATGATTCTTTTGCGAGAGTTGAAGGTGATCCTTGCTTGTGTTATTGAAGCGAAAGGGATCTTAATGCAACTTGGGTTAATTATGTGAAAAGGGTTAGTAACAATTAGGGTTTATGCGAAAGCCTCTATGTGCCTATTTGTTGGTATCGAAAGTTATTTTGATGGAAAGCATGATCTTTTATCCGTTTATGTGTTACTTTGCATGGTTATCGTTGTGGCGTTGATACCCTGGCTTTGGATGTTCTTTATATATTGAGTTTATTTCTGTCGAGATCGAGTTGTGTGTCTGAGTTTATGCTTCTGTCGTCGATTCTGAAGTTTCTGTTTCTGCTGTTGTTAGTCGATCTCGAGTTAGCTTTGTCAAGATCGAGTAGTTGTTGTCTTTACTTTTATTTCTTGCTTTCGTTTGTCTTTCTTTCTTTGTTTCTTGGTTTCTGTCTTCTGTTTGCTTTTTTGTGAGATTTACAGCTGCCTAGGATCCGCTGACACGCTTCCTCGTGGATTCGATCCTGACTTTCTCTTACTACATTGGAAGGAGTCTTGTAATTATTTGTTGGGGCACGAATCTGGTTTGAATTATTTTATTATATTTCATACTCGATTTCCTCCTTACAACACATCCTCATCTTCAGAATCAGACACATCTTTGGGCTCATCCTTCTTAGACTTGAGCGCCAAGTCCTTGGTGCTTGCTGGAAGTTCTCCATCGTCCTCATTGAGAATCATCTCATGTGTGATCAAATTCCCAAGCAAGTCATCAAGGGGCAAAGTGGTGAGATCTTGGGCTTCCTTTATGGATGTTACTTTGGGACCCCATTTTTCTTTTGGGATGCACCTCAATATCTTCCTCACTTTCTCAACGTTCTTAAAGCTCTTGCCTAGAGAGTCAAGGTTGTTCGTGATTTCCCTGAACCGTGTGAACATGGGCTTGATAGACTCATCAAGCTTCATTTTGAAAAGTTCATACTTTCGAAGGAAAATACTGATCTTGGTGTCCTTCACCTGGCTAGTTCCTTCGTAAGTGACAACCAGCTTGTCCCAAATCTCTTTAGCTGACCTACAAGATGAAATGCGGTTAAACTTATCAGTGCTAAGACCACAATAAAGTAAGTTAATAGCCTTCTAGTTTTTGGAGACGAGTTCAAGATCCGCTTGGATGTATTCAGCCTCAGTCTTCGCAATTTTGGTTCCATTTGGTCCGTCTTTCTCTGGAACCTTCGGACCAATCTCTATAATGTTCCAAAGTTTCAGATCTTGATCTATAATGAACATCTTTATCAATGATCTCCAGTGGACAAAGTTGTTTCCAACAAAGAGTGGTGGTCTACTAGTAGACCTTTCTTGTGAAAATCCTCTGCTTGCTTCACCAGACATGATCAAAAACTCACAAGATTGTTAGATCAAAAGCAGTGAGTAAAGCTCTGATACCAGTTGAAGGTTCGATAATGTATAACAAAGTAATATAAAGATACTCTAGAAGGAGGGTTGAATAGAGTATGCCGGATTTTCGCAGATAATCTCAAGACTTTTGAAGCACTTGCAAATCCCTTTGAGATAGACGTAATTCTTTTCTCTGGAAAACCTGAAACACAAAAGAGTTATACAATTCGAAACAAGTGCAGAAATAAGGTAAAGTTATAAGTAAAGGACGCAATGAATTGTTTACGAGGTTCGGCACAAACTTGGCCTACGTCCCCGCCTAGGGTTCTTCCACAACCCTAGGATTCAACCGACTTTTATTGATTCATAAGACTTAGGATCCTAATAGTTCACCGAGAAGCCTCTCTCCTTTACAATTGCAACCTAGTCAACTCACGTTCCCTTGGAGTCCTAGACCAATCTAGAAGAGCCCCACCTCTCTCAACTGTCTAGTATAATCCTCTTACACTTACTGAATCAATCGCCTAGTGTCCACTTCCTGAGTTACAAAACTCTCGAGTATAACACTCACTCGAAATATATCCTATAAGCTCACAGTGCACCTCTCAAATGCTTTGAAATGAAATAACAGACTCTTAAGAACTAGTGGAGAGCACATGAAGAAGACATATTTCACTTGTAGGCTTGAGTGTGAATGAGAGCTCGTGTTCAATGAATGTGTATCTGTCTTCTCTTCTTCCTTTCCTTTATAAAGAACAAATCGGCGCCACCAACAAAGAAGAATCTTCTCTTCAACAGCTAAGCTGATCATGGCTATCTTCGTGATCTTCTATACTTGGAAACTTTGAAGCCATGATCTCCGATTGTGTTTTTCTCAACTTCAAGCTTTAAGAGCATGAGCAACCATGGGTTTTAGCAACCTTAAGGTTGCTAAAAGGTAAGCCCATGGTTGTGGACTTTACCTTAAAGTAAGAGGTGGGAAGGGGTTACCTTGATAGAGAGAGGTAACCTCTTCCCTTTTCTAATTTTCTTTTTCTTTTTTTTTTATGATAAAGTAGGTTTATATATTTTACATTTAGATTTATTAGTTATAATAGGATTTAAAATGAAATAAAAATATATTTATATTTCATTATTTTTTAAAATAAAATATCCCATTGGTTTAATTTTATTTTTTTCTATAATTTGAGCCCAATTTTATCCTATATATAACCTCATCTTGGTCTATTGTAATTGCACCTATTTTCTTAACCATGGATCACAATAATTCAAATACTCCACCCATTCCAAATATGTCTTTTGATCCAAATCTTCTCAAAAATCCTCAATTTCAAGTGATGTTGCAAATGTTTAACAATTCCTCAACACCCGAATATCCAAATTATACCCCACATAATCCTACCAATGTGTACAATCCTCTTCTTCTTTTTTCCAAACCAACAACATTTTGAGTATTCTCCGGGTGTTCAAGGGAGTGCCACTCGAAGTCCAACCGAAGATGCAAGGCAAGTCCATCAAGTACAGGAGAACGAAGAAGTTGTTGTTCACAATAAAATATGTTTTTAACTTTTTTTATTTTAATCTAAAATATATTTATATTAACTATTTACTATTTTGATTTATTTATAACATTATAAATAAAAATAATTCACAATAAAGGGAAAGATATAAAGGAAAAGAAAAAGTGAAAATAAATTTGAAAAGAGGTAAAAGAGGTTTTCCATGGTTGTAAAGGAAAACTTTTAGAAAGAGGTAGAAAAAGTGAAAATTATTTTAAACAAAAAAATAAATGAGTTGTAAAATTGTGATAGGAAGATGGAGAAAAAAAGGAGAAAGAGGTTTCCCCATGGTTGCAGATGGTCTAAGGAAGGAGATAATATTTGAAAGACTTCCTGAAATGTTAGTATAAAATATCTGGAAGCATATAATAGCATATAATAATATTCGGCCATAATATAATAAAGTACAGGTTTTGTGTTTCATCAACACAGTTGTAGCTTCAGGACCTTTGACACAAACTGTATGTCAAAGCCTTTGAAACTAATTCCGATTTCATCAAGGGAGTGGAGTTATCAAGCGCCATCCAATCCCAGCTCTACAACCTCAATACAAGAATTGATGATATGGACATCTGGAAGCGAACCATAAAGACCCAAGTGGGTCAACTAGCGTCATGCATTCCACCACCATCCGGAAAGCCCCCTGGGCATACAGATCTAAATCCTAAGGGGCAGAAGGGGCATATCGTTGTTGTACAATTAAGAAGCGGTCACAAACTATATGAACCAGAAATTAGAGGAGATAATGACGACACTACAGTAACAGTCGATATCGAGTCGGACCCGGTCGATATCGATCGGGATCCACTCGATATCGAGTCCCCACCACTCGATATCAACCCTCCTACTCCACCAGCTACACTAGTACACTCGACGTCAACTACACCAGTCGATATCGACTCACCCTCAGTAGATATCGACTCCTATGCATCACCTCGGACAGCTGTTTTGGTTCCAAAACCAAAGAAGACGCCCTCATTCCCTTCCAAGGCGCTGAAAGACCCTACAGAAGGTAAGTTTATGCGTTTTGTGAAATTGCTTAGAAGTCTTAAAGTTACTATTCCTTTTACAGAAGCTCTTCATGAGATGCTCGCTTACGTCAAATTCCTCAAGGAGATCCTAATCAACAAGCGGTCCATAACTGAGACCGCCGGCGAGTGCAAGAGAATGGATTTCCCTGAGAAGAGACCTGACCCTAGTAAGTTCTCAATCACCGTGGGATTTGGAAAACATCGCTACGAACCCTTATGTGACTTGTGGGCAAGCGTGAGCATCATGCCCTTATCAATATGGTCAATGGTGAAGATTGGAGCATTACAACCTGTGGATGAAAAGCTATACATGGCAAACAACACTGTGGTAATACCAACAGGTATGGTCGAGTATGTCCCTGTCCAGGTTGGTAAATTCTATATCCTTGTAGATTTCCTTGTGGTAGATATGGAAGAGGATCCAGCTTGCCCTATCATTTTTCTTAGGCTTTTCCTAGCCACAACAGATGCCAACATCAGCGTCAGGAAGAGGCTCCTCACTTTCACACTAGGCCATGAGGTCTTGGAGTTTTCCTTCGGTCCCAAATTGGAGGAGGTTTACCTACTGGAGGTGAAGGGCATTGGCATAGGCATTGATGAAGGCACTATTGATCACCATACTTGCCAAACACCTAAGTATGGGGTCCCTCCACTAGACATCAAGGGCATCCATTCAATATCGATGGACCCCCAGCCCAAAGATTTCTATTTTGGGCCCAAAAAGGTAAGCTCATGTACTAATTATGCCTCTCCTCTGTCCATTATTCATAATAATTACAAGGGATCAAAATCCCAAACCCCGTGGCGAGCTAACCTACGAAGGATTAGGGTTTGAAAGAAGAAAAGAAAAGATGGTCATCCAACCAACAGTCTACAAGAGGGCCCTACACTAAAGAGTCTTGAGTTAAAAGGAAAGTAGGTCGAGCTAACGACTTAAACCCTAGCGCTTATGAGAGGCAACCCGTTATTTTTATTTCCCTTTTTCTTTACTTTATATATTTTATGTCTCTTTTACTTTGTGCAAGGTTTCTTTTTTTTTAGTTAGGACAGATCAGAAAATGGACATCGAGTGGAAATTTTGACCGAACCTGTTCCATATCAAGTCATTCCACTTGATATCGACTCCTGAGGATTTCAACCAGAACACGAGGAAAATGAGTGAGTTGATATTGACTAGCCATGACTCGATATCGAGTCTGCCAATCGATATCGACTCGTATGTGCGCACTTAGATTTGATGGATTGCAGCCGATATCGAGTCATTGCACTCGATATCAACTTTTGGCAATCGACTGCAGCCCTGATTTTGACTCCACAACATGTTATTCGGTGACTTTATTTCATTACCCTTGTTTTATTTGATTTATACAGTGGGGACACTATATATTCTATATATGGGGTGGGGGGAAAGCTCATTTCATATTATATATGATATTCTTGATTTTGCTTATACATGGTGAACTTTGGGTAATATTTTTATTTTTTGTGCTCATTTGCTTAACCCAAAGTTTGTTTTATGAGACATCTCCGAAAGCTTGTAAATTTTTCAAAGAAATAGTATCATGGAATCTAAAGCAAGGCTCGACGATGCAAGAGTGGATTCATTAGGTATATTGCACAATATTGCCTAGTAAAGAGAAGTCTCACTGAAGTGAGATATTTTTCTTGAGAAAACCACAAAAGTGAGGTAAATTTGATGTTGCATTTGACATGTTGCACAATAAGAGAATGGAGTACTTTATATTTTCCACATTATGTTTATTTTATAATCCTAGCCATACATATACCTATTTGCATCGCAAAAGCCATATATGAGCGTTACATTATCATTATATCCTTTTTACTCCACATGTACTAAATATTTCCCTTTCTTACCCTATTTCCTTATTCGGGGATTATGTTGAGAATGGAAGTCATTTTTGGAGATATTATATATATGGTGTTTGTGTTATTATTATCATTGTTGGAGTTTGGGAGGAAATTGAATGTTTATGGGAAAATTGAATGAGAGAAAAAAAATATGGTCACCTTAGGAGATAAAGATAGATCATTCCTGTCTACGTTGAGATGTTAGTTTCGGAGGATTGGATACCAAGGTGAGGAGTCCAAAGCACTAAGTATCCGGGGCAATTCATGACACCCATGTTTGCAACTCGTGAGAAGTCAGTGCTGAGGTTAGAGAGGCAAAAGAATATAACTGAAAAAATCAAAGAGTGATTTATGAGAGGATGAGTGATGTGGAAATTTCATACGAAGGGAGAAAGTGCATCAAGGCAAAGAAAGCAAAGTTTGAAGAAATTTTCCCGGATTTAGCACCACATTGCCCAAAAATAGTCCACGGTTTATTAATGCTTTGTCACAAATGAATTGTTTTTATAACCCTCCTTTTATGTGTAGATGTTGCTTTTATTCACATGCAAGAATTTGTAACATTAGTACCTTTTCGAGGATGGTAATTGATTACAGGGACATATGGAAATAAATCTAAGATGTTGAGAGTTTTGATTTCTTCCCTTGTATGACTATTAAAAGTATTGCTTGAGGACAAGCAAACTTAAGTATGGGGTGTTTGATGTGAGCCTAAATTGTCATGTTTTACACTAACTTTTATATCGATTTCTGCATGCATTTCATATCATTTGGTTAGAATAGTACAACATCTATGTAGTTTATGCTTATTTGCCAAATTATGGAGTTTACACTAGTTTTTGTTTAATTTTGCAGAAATCGAGGCATTTTACAGCAGTTCAGAGAAGGAAGGAAAATCATGGAAAAGCTCGAGGTCCAATACAGAAAGTCTACGAGCAAGTAGAAGATGAGCCAGGCCACATCGAGCAGAAAAGAGAAGAAGAAGCACTAGACAAGGACTAGTCGACGTCGGCCAAGTTGGTCGATCTTGAGCACTTTGGTCGAAGAATCACCCAGTTGAGCACACGAGCAGCAAAGTCACTCGAGGAGCACAAAAGTCCTCGGCGTGGAGTACTCTACTGGATGTCGAGTACCCGTCGAGTCCAGAATTTTACCCGAGTTCGAAAAGAAGTCTGAGGAGAAGACCACCTACTCGATGTGGAGTACTCCCTAGAATCAATCCGAGTCGAATTCAAGTGGAGTCCGAGATATGTGGATTACTTGCAAGTGAAGGCACGAGGGAATACATCAAGTCAAGAGAAGATCTATCAAGTTGAATATCTTTTATCCACTTTAGTTATAATTACCTTATAGATTTATTTGTTTTGCTTTAAAAATTTGTCATTTATCTTTAGAGAGATAATTTTAGATATAGATAGAGTATTCTTTCCTTAGATAGAGAGGACAGGTAAAACTGTCGCCGAACTCAAAACGCGTCGCTGCTGGAACATGTTGCGGCCGTTGCACTAATCTAGCGGCTGCTGCAACTGATGCGGCGGCCACTGCATCTATCTTTTCCGGAAAATGCAGTTTGATTCAGCACTCTTCGTCAACAGGAAAGTCGTAGCTCCCTGAAAGATCTTTCGAACGCATGGTCATAATAGTCAATCCAACAAAAGACGCTACCAGAAAGTGCAAAACAAGTTCAGCATATCTGGCGACAACTTCTGCAGACTTGTTCTTTGTTTAGGCTCTCTTCTTCTTCTCAGAACCTCTTCGGATCTTCATGTAAGCTTCTTTGATCAACTAAAAATCCTCATCCAATGCATTATCAACCCATGTCTCATCCTCGGATCCACAACTTCCAACTTCTCTGTTTTAACATAATGAAGATGATCAAGAACATAGTTAGTATGAGTTTCCCAAGCAAGATATGCTTTGGGATCATTTGTACCATCAAAAGTCTCTAACTTGATCTTAACATCTCTCTGTTGGATGGCATGTGCATTATTAAGAATAGGACGACAAAAATTAGGGTTAGAAAGATCATCAAGATTAAGATTTACCTCTTGGTAAGTGTCATTTAGGTGAGGGATGTCGCGCAAATCGTCATTGTCACAACTATCTTCCCAATCTTCTCCAACAAACAAAGGGTTAGTGTGGGTGCCCCTTTTTGGCCGTTGGGGATGGTGATGAGGTGGTGTAACATCTCGATTGTAGGGTTATCCATTAAAAGAAGTTAATGGATCTTCGTTGGTTTCTCCTGCAAATGTGTTAGGCGTACTAGCTTTAGGCTTAAAATGTAACACATTGGCAAGAGGAACCTTACCGCTATGTGGGGGTGTAGAAGTAGATGCTTCATTCACCTAAACCTCTTCCAACTTTTGATCCACCATGTTCAGGACGAGTGTAGTAAATTGACCATGCTGCAAAGCCAATCGCTCGTCCAATTTTGCAAAATTGTCTCCGCGGCGGCCTCAATTACAAAACTCATTTGGCGATCTAAAATGGTGCTAGGGGGAATGGGTGTGAAGAAGTTTTCGTCGTCCTTCGACATGTTCATGTTGAAGCAAGAGAAGCACAAGTAAAAGGAACAATGGAACGGAAACCAAGCAAGGCAAGCCCTTTTGATTCTAAGAGTGATTCAAGTTAGAAATCAAGATGGTGAGAAAACAAGGCACTATATTCAACCAATTCTCCCTAGACACATAATGATGAAATATTGATGGTAGCAAGAAGGTGATCAAATTGCAAATAAAAATCAGCCATAACTCGGATAGAAAATATAGCAAGTCTAGAACAAGCGGCTAAGAGATAAAAGACAAAGAACAACAATGTGATTAAAAATCAGCAATGATGTATATCAAGAAGGATTTCAAGTCCAAAATAAATATGAAATATGAATCTCAAACCGATTTTCGATGTCCACGCAAATAAATTACAAGAAACCCTCTCGTTGTAGTGGTAGGGAATCAGGATCAAATCCATGAGGAAGCATGTCAGCGCTCGCCAAAATAGTTCCTTGAAAACAGCCCTCGAAATCGACTTCAGAAGATCACTTGATATCGACTCAGAAGACTCGATAACGACTGGTCAGTCGATGCCCTGAAAAATCCTGCACAAAATAAGACAAAGTACTCGACGTCGAGTGAAAGGAAAATCGATGTCAACTTAGGGTTGACTCGATGTTGAGTCAGAGACTCGATGTCAAGTCAGGGACTCGATGTCGAGTTGTCTGTTCAGGGAAAACCGTAACCTTGCAGAAAATTAAAAGTCAGAAAAGAAAGTCTGAAGAATATAGGACGGATGAGGAAAATATGTGAACACAAAGATCGCAAATTGATTTGTTTGATTCAATAAACTAAATAAACTTCCAAAGTCGGGGATTCATGCCACAACGATAACCATATAAGAATTATGCCAAGTTATAAAATATTATGCATTTTCATCAAATAAGTTTCGTTATTAACAAATAGGTGGGCATAAACCCTAATTGTTGCTACCCTTTTTGAATATTAATCCAAATTCATATTAAGATCACTTTCATTTCAATAATACAAATAAGGATTTACCTAATATTGTCATAGAAGAATCATGCAAATACGGATAAAAGATGTAATCGCAATAAAGATCATACCTTTGAGCATAGACTTACATGGCTACCATCGGGCTCACCCCGATCCTAGAAGTAGGGTGACTACTCCCGCCCAATCATCATAAAAAACATCATAATCATAATGAAAATAACTTGAATTAAACTAAAATAGAAAGAGTAATAACCGAACAAAGCCAAAAACCGCTCTCGCACCTTCCAACTCCAATCGGCTCTCTCTCTACTCTCTATTGCCTAAAGCTTGTGTGTTGAAGAATGAATAAAACCTAGAACTTAGGGCTTTATTTATAAGCTCCAACCCTTGCTATCCAAGGAAGGAACAACTCTCTCTATATCTAATTTCTATCTTTCTAAATCGAAGGATAAAACATTGATAAATAAATTAAATGGAAACAAATAAAATATCCTATGTAAATTAGAAATTCACCAAGTAGGATAGATGTACAACTCTTATAGATAAAAGATCTCTTGCTTAGTGTGAAAGCAATCTTCACTCGGATTCAACGTCGGACAGGTTCCATAGGCCACTCGACATCGAGTCAAGGACTCGACGTCGAGTCATTTCTTGAGTCTCTATTATGCCTTGCACTCGATCTCGTGTATCTAGGGGTATGTGTCGAGAAGATTCCACCCGACGTCGAGTGTGGGACTCAACGTCGACTCATCACGTCGAGTGGTCTGCTTCTCCTTTGCTGCTGCTCGATGTATGCCCTAACTTTCACTTGACGTCGAGTCATTCTGTCGATGTTGAGTGACTCATCGAGTGGTTTTCCAGCTTGAATTCCTCTTCTCCGAATTGCTCTGAAAATGTCTCGATTTCTGCAATATTAAACAAGAACTAGTATAGATCTCCATAATTGACAAATAAGCATAAACTACACAATTCATGTACTATTCTAACCCCAGAATATAAAATGCGGATAAAAATCGATATGAAAGTAAGTGCAAAACATGGCTAACTGAGCGCACATCAATGTAATAATGGGAATGCAATCAGAAAGGTAATCAAGTGCACACACTCCATCAACTATTATCTGATGGTTGCAACACAGTTCGGAGAGAGATGGGTGTGACCAAGGCTCCTGTGTCGGCACAACACAAAATCACACAATCAATGGGTTCTTTGAGATGCTTTAAACCAATTAGATCATTAGACATATAGCAAATAATATATGCAAATAGAAGCAAAATAACAAAGTGAATAAGTTACTAACTCAAATAAACACAAGGATTCTCTCTCTCTCTCTCTCACTCTCTCTTTTTTTTTCCAAAATTTCTGATTTTTTTGACCTACTGTCGCTAAAAATACATCAGCAATATGCGACAGAAATTAAAAAAATATGTGAAAAAAATTAAGCTAAAATGATCTAAAAGTAAGAAAAAATAAATAAATAAGGGAAATAGGGTAAACAAGATGGAAAATTAGGGTTGTTTTGTGGTGCAAGTGCATGACATATGTTAATCCAAGAATCACATTCATAGGCATGACAGTATTTCTCGTATTCAACTACAGTTCTCCTTTGTTCTTCTTTTTTGTGTTTGGATTATGTGTTTGGGTGATTGTTTGGAATGAATTAATTTTAGTAAGAACGAAAGAACTTAATAGCATGAAAGCAAATGTTGGAATAGAGAATTCCTAAGCCATTCTCCCCTTGCAAAGGATTAACATGGCTGAATAAAATAACAATAATTAATTAAACAAACCTTATATATAGAGAAACGTCAACTACTTAGTGGTTAAGGAAAATCCTTAAAGATATTTTCTCTTTTTCACTTTTATTTTCTAGAAGAAAACAACAATAATAATATAAAATATTCTTAAATAAAATAAGGGAATGCCGCCAGCCCCTATGCTCTTGAGGTCAATTAACGGTGGCTTGGTCCTTGTCTTCATGAGCTTAGATTGAGGTCTTAAACTCAAATCCTGGGTTGGTGGTCTAGTCTTGAGCAAAGTGATCCAAGGTGGCATGAATCGTTTCTCTATAGTCCCTTCGTAATGAATGAGGAGTACCTTAGTAGAATCTTGAATCTTCTTGGTCCTTGCACGAATGATAGAACCCTCAAATGGCACATTCATGTTTTCATCAATGTCACCGGGAGTCATTGATAATGCATATTTTATATAGGCATTATAGACATGTCTTAGGTGCATTAGGTATTTATATTGCATGTTATTAAGTTTATTCATATTCTTGGTCATTTGGTATTTGAAGTGCAGAATCTACGGTTTCTAGTGTTTGTCTGTAGGTTATAAGACCCGGCCTCGAAAGGTGGAGAAAGAATGGAGAAAATGGACAAAGAAGAGTTAAGGAACAAGAGCAGAAATGGAGAACATAGAGAAATCCCATCATTAAGGTTTTGAGAATTTAGAATTAGCTTTTGAGGTCTTCATGAGAATCATAGTTCTTGGAAAGAGCTTTCCAACGCGTATTCATATGCGTCAATCGGATGAAAGATGACTCCAGAAAGTGCGTTACAAGTTTAGTATGCGGAAGCTGTCAACACTGTACGGACGGCGCCCGCCGCCATTACCACGGCGTCCGCCGTCTCGTCTGATCCGGATTTGCGATACGCGGCCCAATCTATCTTTATGGAAACTCTTATCTATCTTTCCTAGGGTTTTTGGCCGACAAAAGGAGGCCTATATTAGACATATTTCAGCAGCTTTCATTCACAACTCACAACTCATAGACCTAGTTTCATATTCAATTGAGAGAGATGAGAGGATTTAAGTATAGGGATTCAAGGTTTGTTATGCTTGCTTAGAATTCTTGTGTTTTTGTTATGATTTAAGACTTGGTTGATTTTTTTTATTAGGAAATAATTCGAGAGCCGGATATACCCAACAACTAGAGAGGCCGATAAAGTGGGCAGACGGCGAACCGTCTAAACGTACAACGAAATAAACAGAACAAGGTGCAATACAAACATAGGAAAGAACACAAATACAATCGAATTAAGCGAACCTAAACCTAATACGCTAGGGACAACATAGACTAAGAGCCGACGCCAAGCACCACAAGCAGTGACACCGTTGGCCAGCGGTACATCAGGAATCGCGGTGGGCAGTGAAGACGAATCTCCAAGGAAACTTCCGTATCGTGGAGTCGCCACGATACACACGCCTCGACCCCAGCTAGACCCGACACCGGATGAAGAAGCCGGCGATGATGGTGATTTTATTGAAGCCCAGATGAAGAAGCATCAAGAAACCCTTTAGGGATTTTATTTAAGCCCTTTTGGGATTTAATATCACCCTTATCGGGTGGGTTTATTCCAATGGATCAAAATAAATTAAACAACCAAAAGGATGAGCTTAATTTATAAGATTCACCCACGGTTTTTTTAATTGAATGCCCATTTGGGGCAAAACCCAAATCGGCACAATAGATTGCACGCAGCAAGCTCCTGCAACCATCGGTCATAGAAGCAAGCCTGCGTGCGGAATGTCGTCGAACCAAAGCCAGTGATGATGGTGAGCCCGTATAGAGGGCATCAAGCATCATCGACAACCACCGGAGATCAGGAGCCCGACGTGGAAGAGATCACGATGAGCGGAGGAGAAGGAGGTTTGAAGGAGCCCGACAATCGAAGGCCAAAACTCACCTGAAAGCCAAAATTGGCAACCAAAACAAATAATTCGGAAGATGCGAACCCAAGAACAACCACCAAAACAGGCCGATTGGGATTGAGGAGGGCAGATTCGAAATCTAGGGTTCGAAAGGGGCTAGGGACCACGACGAAACGCGGAACAAGAAAACTTTAGGATGACGAAGGAGGTTGTGAAGAGTCGGAGTGGTGGTCGGAGGGAGACGGTGGTGGCCAGTGATGATGGTGAAGCGCTTGCGGGATGGAGGGTTGATGGGGCTATTGGGTTCATGGTAGAAAGAGAGTTTCTCTCTCCGTAGAGAGAGAAATCTCTTAAGACTTGGTTGATTGATTGTGAGACTTGATTTCTATATTGTTCATGAGTTTATTTATCATCTTGTTCTTCATTGTTTATATTTGTGATTCTCTCTATGACCGCGCATCTAGTTAGAGTTCACATCTATGCTATGATTCCATTGTTGTGTTCTTGATAGCAAACAAAGGTATTGAAGTAGTGATATTTCTTTGTCTTTGTAGTGGATAGTAACAATTGATCTATATCGTTAGATGTTGATTATGCCGATTCGGGTTGTTCCAATTGTGTCTTAGTTGCATTGAATTGATATGCCAATTGGTCTAAGCACTTGAGTTCTTAATGCTATTCTTTAGTAATATTGAATAAGATGATTGTATCCCTGCGGATCCATCAACTTTAGTCAAGTCGATATAGGCTTAGGAATAATATTGATATCAATTCAAGGATCAAGTAAACCAACCAATGTTGCGAATTGTAGGCAAACCCCACTCTTATCTTTTGTCTTCTCTTTTTTCTCATTCACATCTTTACCTTAGTTTAGTTGCATTATTTATCTTCATTCATATTCCTATTCCATCTTTAGTGTCATATATGATAAACATATATTGCATTGAAGTACTTGTTTCTCTGTGGGTTCGACCACTTACTTATCTGATATACTAGGTTGCTAGTTAGTTTATTTGTTTGGGTTATTTCTTTGACGAGGTGAAATCTAATGACGTTTTCCTTCCATTAGTCATCGTCTTTTGTATTGCATCATGTTTTGACCCGGCACTGTCGTGGCACTATTGTTGTATTTTGGTTTTTAGACTTATGATGGTTTGATTGCTAAATGAATTTTCCCGGCTTAGGCTGTAAGACAGGTATAGGGGTGCTAACCCCGGGTCTCCAACGGGCCTCGCGATGCTCTGGTTGCAAAATTCCACTTTCAGACACTAATCATTTGAATTTGAAATTCAACCTCTACTCAGGGCGGAAGATCTGAACGAAGGATTCTATCCTTTGAAACGTAACCCGAGTTTAATAAACCCGGGCCATTACAGAGCAAGGAGAAATGGGTACGACACGGGTCCATCATGTCTTGAGGCACCTCCAATCCGTCTCCCGGAGCCCAACCCACAGCCCAATACCCCGACCTCTGTAATCGACCACATCAACTACCTCATCTCTCTCTTACTCAGCCCCTCCACCACCCAAAACGGCGTCATCGAAGCTCTAACTTAGGTGGAGATACACATGTTATACTATGAAAGGTTTAGTGTGAAGGTAGAAATTAGATTTTTGATTTTGGAAAAACAAAAGAGGCTGCAATTTTAAAAAAAAAAACAAAGATACATACACATGATTAATTACAAAAAAGGAGGAAATACCAAAGGAATTCCTATAATATAGGATTAAAAAGGGGTAAATTATTAATTACACTTGATGAACAGTAACTTTCATCCTAGGCTTTTATATATAGTAAGATATAGATTATGTAATGACTGTGCGAATAGGGTTCTTGAATAAGGTGTTTCATCAAAAAAAGTTTAGAATATCGTGGTTCTCCAAAGAAAAAGTCCCGATTTGACCAAACTACCCTTGTTAATATGTGGAAGTTAAACTAATTTGCAACAGCTGGAGGGGGTAATTTAGACTAATAACAAAACCAGCATCTAATACGGCTCCAAATTCCATGTCCACAATCTTGTCCCCCTTTTATTCCCCAACCCCCTCCCCTCACAAACCTTAAATAAAAAAGAAATACAAAAAAGAGTAAAAAAAATGGGCAATTTGGATCCCCTACAACAGTTTTTCTGTTACACTCGGTGTTACACTTCATTATTTCGGTTATAAAGTAACATTAATTTTAAAAAAATAATCTTTATACTCTTTGTTTTTTTTGTTAGGAAAAATTTTGGACAGAAAAATCTATCCAAACGCATCCTTTCAGATGAGATCCCTAAGATCTATATTGAGAATATCAGTTGTCCCCGAAATTGAGTGGCCAAGGTATGTAACCATGTTGTTTATTATCACCAAGATATCAAACATTATTAGTTCAATTTCCCATGAGCATTTAGTTTTCTTTTGAAGATAATCAATGATGATTTTCGAATCACCTTCGATATGTATGTTATGTATGCCAAGTTTAGTTGCTTCAGCTACTCCTAGTCTTAGCGCAAGGACCTCAGCCAGGAGGAGAGACTTCTAGCCTAGCCGGTTAAAGGCTAAATGGACTAGATTTCCTTGCCATTCCCGGATGACACATCCAGCACTGCTTTGTTTGGTTTGAAGGGATGACCCATCAAAATTTAACTTGAGCGTGCCATAGGGAGGCTTTGCTTATTTAGTCAGTTTATGTTTTTGTTTTCGGGTTCCATTTCGGACATTCAACTTGACCATGTTGTCATGACTGTAGTCACCGCTTTCCTTGAACAAACAAGCCCGTCGCTAGTTGTCCAAGTGCTGCTTAATAAACTCCGAGATTTGTGTATCCATGGGTGGTTTACCGTTCCTAAATGTGATATTGTTGTGAAAGTACCAAATCGCCCACCAAGTGAAAGCAAGTTTTTGCTTTTTTTTTCTTTTGTTAATGAACATCCTACCCAAGCCAGCACTTGACGTATGTTTCTCGTATTATAGATCATATTCTTAATAGTTAGTTGTTCTGCAGAGGTAAGAAATTGGATGATATGTCCATGCAGACATTCTAGTAGGATATGTATGTCGTCCTCTCTGACATCATTACATATTTCGCATGTTGTTGGGATAGGAACCCCTCTCCTTGCGAGCCGATCTTTTGTTGGAAGGCCAGATTGACCCACTTTCCACATAAAATTTTTCACCTTTGGAGGGACGTTTAGATCCCAGATCCAAGAATTTTCATACTTTCTTTCGGAAGTTGCATTTGTGAGGAGCTTATAGGGTCATGAAGTTGTAAACCACCCTTTCCTATCCGGCCACTAATACAGCCTATCGTCCATTGGGTTGGTAGGGAGAGGGATTGAGATAATTTCTTCTACAATAGAGCGAGGCAGGAAGGCATCGAGCTTTTCAATCCACCACTGGTCCCCGATGATGTAATCACAGACCCTTTCATTTGTGTCATATGTTCCGGGACAATTTGGCATACCAATAATTGCCTTTGTTGAAACCCATTTATCTGTCCAAAATTTGACCGTTTTCCCATTTCCTATAGACCATACAAGACCTGCTTTGAAAAGAGTGATAAGCTTGGTGATCTTAGACCATCGCCACGAAACGCAGCCATGTCTGTTATATTCTAACAAATGTGTATTTTTTAGGTACTTGTGATTAATGATCTGTACCCAAGTATTATTTGGTTCTGCAATGATTTTCCATAATAGCTTTAGTTGTAGAGCTTCGTTCATTTCCTTTGCTCTTCGTAGGCCGAGACCACCAACACTTTTCAATCTGCATACTTTGTCCCAACTAATTAGTGGTTTATGTTGACTATCCTTATTCCAGAAAAATTGGTGATTCATTTTATTGAGTTGTTTGTGAATTGTTGATGGTAGCATAAAATTATGCATTGTATATAATGGTTTAGCAGATAAATTTGAACTAATAAGCACAGTCCTTCCCTATTGGGAGAGTGTTTTAGTCGTCCATTTGCTTAGTTGTTCCTTTGAGTGACACACAATGTCCTTAAAAGTTTCTTTGTTCCTTTTCCATTTATAATTGGACAACCTAGGTATTTTTCCAGTGATTTCACATGGGATATTCCTAAGGTTCCTTCGAGATCAGGAAGGCGTGAGCGTGCCACACCAGTTGTGACCTGGAAAGCAGATTTATGATAGTTTACTTTTTGTGGTGATATCTGGCAATATTCTTCAAGAATATTCCTGGCTTTCTGGTAGGCTAAAATGTTGCCTTTTGTAAATATTAGAATATCATCTACAAAGACCAAGAACGGTATTGTGGGGCCATTTGTAACCAAAAGTAAATCCGATATTGTGTCCTGGAGCCTTAGTCTCAAAAAGGAGATGACGAGGTAGGATTTCTGCTCCTAGAATAAAAAGAAAAGGTGAGAGAGGATATCCTTGGCGGAGACCCCGGGTCGGAAAAAACATTTCTGTAGGTCCATTGTTTACCAGAATTGAGAAGGAGACAGTAGAGGCACATTCTTGTATCCAATTGACAAAGGTGGGGTGAAAACCGAATTTCATGAGGATTGCTTCCGTAAATTCCCAATCCACTCGGTCGTAAGCTTTCTCCATGTCTAATTTCATCGCTATCCACCCCTTCTTACCCTTCCTAGATTTAAAGGAGTGAAAAATTTTGCGTGCAATGAAAACATTGTCTTGTATTGCCCTGTCAGACAAAAATACACCTTATAACGGGTTGATTAATTTACCCATGACCATTTTAAGTCGCTTAGTTAAAATCTTTGAAATGATTTTATATATAGTTGAACATAAACTTATAGGTCTATAATGAGCTGTAGTTGTTGGGTTATGACATTTTGTGAGAAGTGTGATGAATGTGTGATTCATTTGCCTCAGAATTTTGCCAGAGATGAAGAAGTTTTTGATAGCTTTAGTCACAGAAGGGTCAACAATGTCCCAATAAGTTTTATAGAAGTCTGTTGTCATTCCATCCGGGCCTGGGGCTTTGTTTTTGCAAAGACCAGGCATGGCTCCCTTAATTTCTCCATTAATGGGTATCATAGTTAGCATATTGTTATCTTCCGTAGTTATCTCTGTACTAATCAGTTGTAAATATTTATCTCAAGTAAAATCTATTAAATTTTTGTTTATCTCAAGTAAAACAATGACTTATTGTCACACCTACCTCCCTGCAAAGGGCCTGAAAACCAAGTTTATACAACTCATCATCAATTACAGGAGATTTATTATCCTATTTTTCGATAGCCCCCTCTGTCCTATTTGCTTAGGATGGAAGGTGGAGTTTTACATGCTTTCTTACTGTCTTGTTGGCCTCTTGGTTTCCATGGTTCCTTTGGTGAATATCATTGGTAAATCAAAACTTGTGGTAGACGGGTTCGTCCTATCACGCCCCATCCCCCGAAAGGGCTTCAAAAAAATTGAAGATAACATTCTTGATGAGGAGTTCTTCCCCTCGGATGCGGCTGAAAAACAATGGCACACAACTATTGAGTTCAGTAAGAGAAATTCATTTCATTATTAATTTATGAATCAAATATTCTTTTCAGTGCCAATAGAGATGTCCTGCATGCCTTATTCTACCTGGCCATGTGTGGAGAAGTTGAACCTACATCGACTTATCATGTGTTGAGACTTGGTATTAAGTTGTTTATTGAGTTTGCTTTATGGTTTGGCGCCATTTCTGAGTCTATTCTCATTAACCAATCTTATCTTACGAAAATCCTCGTATTACAGGTGATTCCAATCAAATTTAACTCATTGAGTGTGACCATCCTTTGGTCCTCACTCAATCCGTGTTGTTGGATTGTGCTCAGGAATATTGTGAATCTACAACCTGCCGGGTGGTTTACTTGCCTAAATTGCTATCGTGTACTGCTCGTAACTTATTTTCTACATTCATGGCTGGTTAGTGATTAAGGTATGAATCAAAAACTTGCTTTGTTTGTGAGAAGGTGTATATCACATGCCGAAAATCTAGCAGCTTGCCTGAAGACTAATTGGGAATCCCTGTGTCTCTCCCATGGACTTCCTATTCCCTTTTGCCCAGCTGGTATGATCTGTGTACTATCTAGTGGTGGTGCACTCATGAACACTAGATATATGTATTCTCTGTTATATATGCTTTTATATATTCAGTGTGGTATTATAGATAGTCTTCTTAATGTTGGTTATGTCATTCATGCAACCGTCTTAGCTGATGTTTTAGGGTCGAGTTTCGTATGTAAGTTGTGTAGGACTAATGTCAGTGCCATGTATGTTAGCTCTTGCTATGAATCAAATATTTACATTTGGTATGTATACTGGTTTCTAAGTCAAAGTCTCCTTATGAAGTCATCTTGGCAATTAACTACTCTATGTAGTGCTATTGTCGGATGTTTGTTTTGGCACTTCATACACAAAAAAAAAAAGAAAAAAAAAAAAGAAATCAGTTTGTGAAGCATATCCTTGCAATGTGTGTGTATCCACTTTAATTACCATTATCATTTGTAGAAATTACTATAGCATTAACTTTCACAGGATTGCATCCTCTATTCGAATGGTATTCAAAACTATGTTAAGCATATACCTACTTGATCAAATCCCTTTTAAGGGCCTTAAACAATTTTCAACAGCAGCTATTTCACCTTTTTCAATGCTTAGTAACGTAATTGGGGCTTGGATTATGCCTTCCACGGCTGGTTGTAAGTATGGTGTGGTTGCAGTTTAATCTTGTAGCTCCCCCTTGTAATCTTGTAGCTCCCCCTTGGTTCCGTCCCTTGGGTTGGGCCTCTTGGCCGAGACCAGCCTGTCAGTTGGGCAAATGCTATCTAGAAATGAAAAGACTCGCTATGGGTACTTGTATACTAATTCATCAAAATCTCCTCGATTTAAGGACTCCGAAATCTAGTCCTTTTATCATCAAAGGTTTTTTATGAAGATATGCTTCTGGAATTGTCGAGGGATAGGAAAACGAACTTTTTGGACAGAAATCGACTCAATGTGTAAAAATGAACACATTCAAATCATGTCGTTAGCGGAAACTAAATCGGAGAATATTCCCGATGACAAGATGTGGAGAAGTATTGGGTTTGACGAAGGGGTTTTGTCGCCGTCTATCGGGAGATTTGGTGGAATTGGAGTCCTATGGAAATCTCACCAGCTACTAAATTTTACTATTTCCATTGATGTCCACGCACCTCGTATCATTGGCCTTAGATTGGAAGGATCGCATGTTGGGTTTCCGATTTTTGTTCCTTTTCATCTATGCACCACCGACACCAAATGAAAAAGGTGCATTTTGGGAAACGTTAAGAACGATTGTAAATGATTCAATATCCGTGAAAAACTTGATCGGTTTCTTGTTCACCAATAGGTTATTGCATCTTTCCCTAATATGATAACTTATAACGGTGCGTTCTCCTCTTCGGATCACTGCCCAATTTCCATCTCCTTTGAAGTTAATTCTAGCTTCAAAGCCCCGCCCTCCAAATTTGAGAATGCCTGGCTACTTCGGAAAGATTTTCGTAACATAGTTAAGCAATCCTAGCGGGAGTCTTGCCCTGGCTCGGCCATGTTTCAATTAATGTTTAAACGGAAAATATTGAAAAAAAAGGCAAAGGAATGGAATAAAACAAGTTTCGGCAACATCTTCCATCAATTAAAGGAAGTGGATTCGAAACTCATGCGTATCCAATCTGCAGGACCCGGTGTAAACTTCCAAACATATCAAAGCAAGGAAAAGCGGCTCAGTACGAAGAGAGAAAAGCTCCTACTATTCCAAAAATCGTTCCGGAGCCAAATGGCCAAAACTAAACACCTCAAACTCTCGATTCCAACACTGCATACTTTCACCGAGTGGCATCGGGATGAAGACACAAGAAACAAATTCGGAACATCACCTCCTCCACTGCTACGGTGGTTGTGGGTGAGGAAAACGTTAGGAATGAGATAAAAAGGGATTTTGAGAAGAGGTTTAAGAAAGAACCAATTGATGACAGGCTCCTTAATGACTTATTGGACCTAATACAACCTTCCATCTCGGCGGAGGAAAGCCGTTTTCTTATAACGCTCCCGTCGAACTCAGAAATTAAAACGGCGGTTTTCAATCTAAGGAGAAACAACTCCCCGGGCCCAGATGGGTTCACAACTGAATTCTATACAAAATACTGGGATATCGTCGAAAAATCTGCAATCTGTGCAGTCAAAGGGTTTTTCCACTCCGGAAAAATGCTTCGACAAATAAACCATACTTTTATCTCCCTTCTCCCAAAAATAGACGATCCCACAACCACTAGTCACTACCGGCCCATCAGTTTATGTTCCAATGTCTACAAAATAATTTCCGAAATTCCGACAGATAGAATAAAAAAAGTTATTGGTAAACTCATACATCCGCTGCAGTGTGCCTTTGTTTCAGACAGGGCTATACAAGACAACGTCCTTATAGCCCATGAAATTTTCTACTCCTACAAAAATCGTAGGGGCCGGGAAGGATGGCTAGCAATAAAATTAGACATGGAAAAAGCTTACGATAGGGTCGACTTGAAATTCCTTAAATGCGTGCTCCTAAGGTTCGGTTTTCATGATTCGTTTATTTCGTGGGTTATGGAGTGTATAACGTCTGTCTCATTCTCGGTATTAGTCAATAACGGCCCTACTGATCTGTTTTTTCTGTCGAGGGGAATTCGTCGGGGCGATCCTTTATCCTCTTTCTTATTTATATTAGGTGATGAGATTCTAGCTCGGAAACTGGCTGCTGAAGCTAGCCTAAAAAAAACTCACATTGGCTTCCCAGTTGGACACAACGAGCCTCGGGTTCCATTCCTCTCATTTGCTGACGATATCATCATCTTCTCAAAAGGAAGCGCAGATGCAGGGCGCAAAGTGAAGTCGATCGTTGATTCGTATTGCAAAGTGTCAGGCTAGAAGGTCAATTACCATAAATCTAGTTTCCAAGCAACTAAGGGGATTCCGAATCATAGGATCCTTGAGTTGCGTAACTGCCTCAATATTACAAACGAAAATTCAATAGAAAAATATCTTGGCTGCCCTATTATTAATGGAAGAGTCACCAAAAGTACTTTCGAAGATATCATCTGTAAATCCAAACAGAAATTGACAAAGTTGAGGGCTAATGCTCTTTCCCAACAAGGTCGTGCTACCCTGATCAACTCCAACCTTTCTGCTAAGCCACTGCATGTGATGCAGAATTTTATGCTCCCCGCTGTTATGCATAAAGAACTTGACCAAATAAATCGTTCCTTCTTCTGGAATAAGGACATCTAGCACCGGCCTCTGATTAGCTGGGATAGGATCTGCAAACCGAAGCAATTTGGGGGACTGGGAATTCGTAAATCTAGTGATATGAATGTTGCTCTCCAGATGAAGCTTATGTGGAAAATTCTGGTCGAGTCTAGCAATATTTGGGTGTCTTTGATCAGACGTAAATACCTGCGTTCCGCCAGTATTTTCGACTACAAAAGAATGGGGTCTAGCTCTTGGCAGTGGTCCAAGCTGTCCGATTTAATTGACACATTTAAATATGACCTCATTTGGTCTGTAGGAAATGGACGCACTGTAAAGTTCTGGACTGATAATTGGATCACAACCACCTCATTATTGTCCAGGGTAGCCTGCCTTCAAGATTGCAATCAGGATGAGACCGTCAGTGACTATATTATGGGGGGTAAGTGGTGGAGTGAAAAACTTCAAGGGGTTCTACCTAACGATATAGTACAAGAGATCTTAGACATCCCTCTTCCTGCCTCGATTCTGCAAGACCGTCTATACTGGTGGCCGGATAGGGAAGGATAGTTTACTACTGCCAGCGCTTATAAATTGATAACATCGCAATCCACAGCACTCCCCGACAGTAATGCCTGGATTTGGAAGATTAATATCCCTTCGAAAGTTAAGAATTTTATGTCAAAGATTGCGCAGAACGAACTACCCACAACTTCCAAGCTATCTTATAGAGGTTCGGCTGTCCCTTCCACTTGTTCCCTGTGGAATACGGCGCCTGAGGATGAGGTCCACTTGTTTTTGGAATGCTCCTTCATCAAAGCAATACACCAACTTCCGACCCAAGACCAATCAACTATTGCCCGTTTGATTGCCCAGTCCTGGGATTTTAGACCCGTTCTATCTGCTCTTGGGAAGAGCCTACACCCTTCCGCCCTGACTAACCTCGTTTTTGCTTGGTGGACAACTTGGTACATCAGGAATCAACATTTGTTTCAGCAGACCACAATCTCGCAAAAAGATTCGGTCCTACGTCTGATCAAATCCCACATAGATAACTGGAACAAAACGTCCGCTGTTGAGGCGGAATTTGAGGATGATGTACGCCCCACTCGGGGGGTCAATCCAAACAGGAGCAACAAACAAAAAAGGATTCATTGGTGCAAGCCTCCAAGGGGTACGTTCAAACTTAATTTCGATAGTTCTTCTCTTTCTAATGACAATAGTACTTCTGGTGTTGTTATTAGGGATTGGGAAGGCCGCCCGGTGTCCATTCATCACCAGATACTTGGGAAACAGAATCCACTTACAGCAGAAGCTCTTGCTCTCAAAATGGGGATCCAACAAGTATTGCAACTCAATATAGAAAGGATCCAAATTGAAGGTGATTGTAAGATTATCATAGACTACCTAAACAGGAAATCTAAATGCCCTTGGGAGATCGAACTAATCATTTCTGACGCTCAAGTCATGTTATCGACTGTGACAGAAGTAGAGTTCTTTCACGTTCCTCGTATGGGCAATAGAGTGGTGGATAAAGTTGCACACATTTGCCGCTCTGCCCGAGGAGTCGATATTGAAAATGACCCAGGTCTCCTTGACCTCATCCGTAAGGATGCTGCCGGGTAGGGCCAGCCCACCCGAATTTTTTCCTAATAAAAAAAAATTATTTTATATCATTTTTTCATAATAAAATTTTATTAATATATATATATATTTTTTTTTATTAGGAAAAAATTCGGGTGAGCGAGCTCTACCCGATGGCATCCTTACGGATGAGGTCTAGAAGACCAGAATCGTTGTTAATATCGACACCCCAGGCAGAGTGGCAAAGGTGTGCAACCTTATCAACCACTCTATTGCCTAATCGGAGAACATGAAAAAAGGAAACTTCTTTCAAAGTCGATAGTAGAAATTTAACATCTGATAAAATCAGTTCGATTTCCCAAGGACAGGTAGATGTTTTATTTAGGTGGTTTATGATTATCATGGAGTCACCTTCAACGTGGAGTTTATTTATACGGAGTTGTAGACCCTTTTGGATTCCCAGTTTAAGAGCAAGCGCTTCCGCTTTCAAAGGACTTTGTTTGCCAAGTTTTTTATAACAGATGTGTATCGGATGTCCTTCCCAGTCTCGGATTACGGCTCCAGCCGAGCTATCATTATTTGAGATTGTGGATCCATCAAAGTTTAACTTGAAAGTTCCCCTAGGGGGTTTTCCCCAAGTAATGTTACCCTGCTTTTTTTTCCTCCTTGGATGCTTGGAGATTCGTGTGCGTAAGGGGAAGTCCTCATCCAAGCAATACTCAAAATGAGTTGTTTTACTCCAATTTTCCATATGGGTTTTAATGATAAGTAATGAACTTTCTCTATGAGGTATGGTGACCTGTCTAAAAACAAATTGGTTTCGAATGTACCAAGCCGTTCACCAAGAAAAGGCAAGCTCCACCTTGGCGGCGGATGTAAGCTTGTTTCCGATGAATGAAAAGATAGGTTTTATCTACCGTGAATGATTTATCATACTGGATATAGTTGAGTTTACGTGTGTAGGTAAGTGAAAGAGAGGGCGCACATATGAGCATTCTAGTAACAAGTGAACGTCATCTTCAACTGCACAGTTGACATGTGGAAGGTATAGAAGTGCCACGTTGAGCCAACCTAGAGGTAGTAGGGAGGCCATTCTGACAAACTTTCCATAGAAAATTTTTTATCTTAGGTGGAATATCCAAATTCCATATCTAGGCGTTATTGTCTATGCTCAGTGAGGATTGAGTTGTGATTAGCTTATATGCACTTGACGTGGTGAACCAACCAGCCCTATCAGGCCACCAATATAAGCGATCCTCAAAGGGGGAAACGGGAAGTGGAATGTCCAGAATTTCTTTGACTAAGTCATTTGGTAATGTATTGCTAAGTTTTTCCGTCCACCATCTACCACCTAAGATATAGTCACTGACAGTTTTTTCTATGTTGTTAATTTGGGGGCAATCATCCTTAGATAGCAGAGAGCTTGTTGTACCATTTTCTACTGACCAAATAAGGTCAGTCTTAAATTTATCTATAAGAGTTGTCAGTTTGGCTCATTGCCATGAAGAATCTCCACTTTTCACATATTCAAGGATATTAATATAAGTGTATAGAATATAAATATAATTTTTTAAAAAAATTTAATGTAATTGTATAGTTGAAAACTTGAAATAATTAAGTGTAATACCAAAAAATGAGAGGATTTTGTGAGAATGGTGACGAGAGAGGATAAACAAACTCCGAGACAGAGGATTTGGTCATTTGGACCCTCCCAAAAAAATCCCAATCCTCACTCTTCTGTAGCATAACAAAACCTCTAGGGTTAGATTTTCTCTCACTCTTTGTAGTTTGGTTGATTGGATTTCATCCCTTTCCACAATTTTCTCAAGTTGAGATCGGCCACCTACACCCTGTTTCATGCAATTGATCGGGCTTAATCGCCCTCAAGTTGTGCAGATCGATGATCGTCACTGTTCCATGGACATATCTCCATTCCACGCCATTCCTCCCGTCGAAGAAGATGATGAATGGGGTAATTTCGTATATTCTCAATATCTTTTCTACAAAATGCCCCTTTTGTTTGTTCACCTGTTTCACGAAAATTCCTCTTTTTCCTGATTTCCTTCATCAGGTTTAGTGTTTAGAATTCAACCAGTACGTTATTGTGCATATGGTTTTCGGATTATTCGCAATTCTGCTGGGGATGTATGTCAATGATTGTCGATTCTATATGTTCTCGTCTTATGTTGTTCAAAGATCACGCCTTGATTTTGATTGAAGGCCTATTTAAACGATCGGACTCTTAATCCCATAGCTATCTTTTAACCAGAAAAAAGGTTTCAATTAGTAGTTATGCGCTTGCTGATCTCGAATTGCTCCCTTACTCTCAGTCTATCTTTTATCTTTCAACTTCATTCCAAGAATAAATAGTTGTATCTTGATAACAGAGCAATGAGGATGTTAAGATTCAGAGTTTTTACATTTTGTATTCCTTACCACTGGTGTTGATCACCAAATTGTTCCTGAAGAAGCCTTCTTGTTGTCCACTTGTTCATTACACTTTGATTTGGGTTGATGAAACTGGATGCATAAAAAAACTGCAATGCTCCCTATACATTGGTACAAGTATCAGCCCGGAGGTTTAGGTTTAAAGTACTGATGAAGTGCAATTTCCAGATAGGCGTTTGATTTTTTTTACTTGGCTTTTCCCCAGTCAGTTTTGCTGATGAGTTTGGCTTAAAAAGCTGATAAACTTGTAAATTTTGGATCTTGTCTTCATCTAGGTATTTCACTTGATGCTTGAATATTGTCTTCCATCTTACAAATTTAGTTTATCGTAATCTTCTTTGATGTTGTAGAATTGTTCAGATTCTTCTTTTTATGTTTTATTGATAGTCCTTGGTGCATGATTCATATTCTTCGATTTAAATGGTTCTTGTGCAAAATGGTTTATTTGGATAAAGTCCTGGATAGGATATCTTCTTATCTAAGAATGGAAAATCATTTTGATCTTTGTACGAGAGTTAAGCATACCTTGACATATGTAGCTGTTAGGACTTAGGCTGTTGTGGTTCTATAGAACAGTATTGAAAAGCAGTCTACTTTAAATTTTCACTTAAAAGATTAAAAGAACTGTTTCAACTGAATAAATAAAATATCTTCATACAGAATGGGGAAACTTGATATTTTGGTTTATCTTACATAATTTAACTTGCAAGACATCACTACCTTATATCTCACGGTTGTCAAAGTTATATGTTCTTTTAGTTGGATCGATGAGCCAAGTATCTTTTTTCCATGACATACATATGATGTCTTTTTTCTTGTGTGATCCACATCTGCCTTCCTGTTATTCATAAGAATGGAACTTTTGCCTCACCACCATGTAATACACTATTTAGAACAGTAGCTAGCTATTGAACTGAGTTGACTGGATGTGTTGTTGGTGACTGATTTTTTTACTCTTCCTTCAATATTGCTTTCACTTTCTCTACTATTTCCCATCTGTTAGGATTTATTTTCAGTCTTTCATGATTTTCTTTGCTATCTCTCTTAGATGTGGACAATGTCTATTTCTATAGATTTTGATTGCGCGTTTTCCGGATTTAAGCTCTAATTTTGATCATGTGTCCTAGTCTCTGATTCTCTCATGTTTAATTCTATTGAAACTTGGTGTTTGTCATCAACTAGCATATATAGTATGGTCTTCAATCTACATGTTAATGATGTCCCTAATAGTCTCCCTCTGTTTTTTCCTGTTGCTCCTGGTTTTCTCAGCTAGCAGCTTCCTTCTCGCGCTCACACTTGGGTCTGTTAGCACTCTTCCTTCTAAATACCTGATAGTGAATATAAAAGGGGATCAGGAGGAATGGAAGCAAGTTAAAGGTTATATATAAGGGTCTTTTATATTCAGCACAGGCTGTGTTAGTAGGATATGGTAATACCACAGGCTTTGATATGTTCTTAGATCACATCTGTGAGTCATATAAATAAGGGCTTACGTCTCCTTTTTCATTTTATCCATTTCGGAATTAGGACACAATGGTTGCCTTGAGCTCAATTTGGAATGTCCCTCTTGAGTGTTTCTCTGGTAATATACTTCCTATCCTGAATTTACATAGAATTTTAGGAAGGATTTTTGGATTGAGTGTTTTGGTTCCGTGTCTCTTACTGCTCACTCTAACATGGTCTTTAGGTTCCTCTTCCGGAATTCATTGGACTTTTACTAGGGATCGTGTCCATGTTATATCTCTACTATATTTCTCCTTCAAACTAAGGTGTATTCGAATGTTTCTCTTTAAACATAATAGGGATTTGGAATGTTGGAACAAACTTTTGCGTGTTGAAATCTGTGTTTGGTGTTTCATGTTCCAATTTGTGTTTCCTTTTCGGGAGCATGTATTTGACATGTTGAATTTACTTGCTCGTCAATTTATTTTTGTTTTGTTTGGTAGTAAAGGTTCCGTAAGCTGTATCTATAATCTTAAAGGTTGTTGATAGAGCTAGAATTCAGGAAGAACACAAGCACAAAGAGAACGGAAAATAGAGAACACACAGAGAAACTTGAGCCAAAGTATGAATCCCCTAGATTTTACTCTCCATACTAGTGAGAAAACCTGAACTACTCCCAAAGGCCTAAGCTAATTACAACAATAATTTCTGGATAACTAAAGTGGCCTAGTGCCTTATTTATACTAACTGCAATCCCAATTCTCTCAAGTAAATCCCTTTCACAGTTTGTCTGTATGCATGCTATTTATCTTGAATAAACTTGTCTAAGATAAAAGGCTATATCTATTATTTCATTAATTGATGATGTTTTAACTTTTAACAATACCTTCTAAGGAAGTATGTGCAATGTTCAAGACCTGATGGAAATAGAGAACCTCCGCCCAAAGCTTACTGGCAATTTGAGTTGTAAAAGGGCCGCTTACTTCCTACGATTCGATCAATAATGGGATTTTTGGCTAGAGAAAGGTTATGTGACATGGATGCTCAGGCACGAGGGTCATTGTGTATTTTGCTTGTGCTTAATTTGACCTTTTTTGTGAGACATTTTGTAAGCTGCATTTTTTGTCACATTTGTTCAAAATGTGCTTTTTCTCTTGATTCACTTTGTCAATATGTTCTCTTTGGAATAATTTGTCGATAGTTGTCATCAGTTGTACTCTCCAGGTTTATATTTCATTGACACTTTGTAATTTAACAGGAAGTCAGAAACACATTAGGTTCCCTTTCGAATCCCAACTATTATCATTATACTAGATACTAGTAAGCACTTATTTCAAGTGGTCGGGTGGTTGTAAGACATAATTTTTTAATGAATATAGTTCCTTTGATTTTTTCTTAACAAATTAAAGGGTATTCTGGTTGTTTCATAAATTTTATGTTTCATATTTGCAGATACTGAAGGATTTGTAATCCCGAGCTTGGGAATAGAACCACCTGCTCCAGATCAGTTAGCATATTCTTTCAAGCCAGAAGAAAAAAACCCTACTGTTAAGGTAACCTGGAGGGTCCGAAGTGTCCTGGTGGTGTCCTCTTACAAATGCAAATTTACTTGCAATGACATATAGTTCTTTGGTTTTTGTGGTTTACAAGCAACACATACACACACACACACACACATTTTTGTGGTTTACAAGCAACACACATTTTTGTGGTTTACAAGCAACACACACACACACACACACACACACACATTTTTGTGGTTTACAAGCAACACACAGCTGAAGCTGTAGCTGTAGCTGTAGGTTGAGTCTTTAAATTATATAATATAATTTACTCTTTATCTTGAGTCTTTAAATTATATAATTTACTCTTTAACTGTGTTCGCAGGACAAAGCAGAAGAGATATATCTGGGACCACATGGAGCACCTCCGCAAGCAAAACATCAAGAACTGAATCCTCCAAACCGTAAGCAGCGGTTCAAGCAAAAACTGAAGGAAGCCGATAGGAAGATAGGTGGCCCTGGGAGGGAGAACAAGGTGGAAAGCTTGAAAGAGCTAGTGGGCAAGAGTGGAAAGAACTGTGGCAATGCACCCAAAGGTTGTCCCAGGGAATGGCTGGACCCACACTGCAATGAGTCCGAGTTTGAGCGGTCGCGCACTCCGTGAATGAGCAGAGCTGAGTAGAGAGACCTGTTATTGGAAAAACATACTACCAAGTATCTTCTAGTGTGCTGCTGCTTAAAGAGTTGATTGTGTTTCCCAAATGTATACTATCAATAAGTATTGAATGTTGATGTATTTACTGGTAATGATGATACGTCCTTTAGAAATCCGTTGTCGAGCTGGTTTTAACTTGTGGGTTTTCGAGAAATTAAAGATTGTTGTTTTTGGATTAACAGGCGGGCATAACAGTCCCAATCCCAATCAAAAGACATCTACCCGATAAACAACGGGCCATTTCAGTCCAGCTCCTCAAAAATCACATACACAATTGGAAAAATACCTACGATTTGGAGGTGGATTCCTCTCATCGTACCAGAAATCATGCGTAGCAAAGCAAAACGAAAATCGGAAAATATACTAAATGGCAGAAACCTCTCTGGGTACCTTCAAACTAAATTTCGACGGTTTCTCACTATCAGAAAAGAACAACACGGTTGGCTCCGTTATTCGTGATTGGGAGGGCCAACCGATAAACATAAATTATCAGCATCTTGATTCGCAAAGCCCGCTCAAAACTGAAGCACTGGCCTTAAAATGAGGTATTCTATAGGGCATTCAACTATGCATTGAGAAAATCCACATTGAGGGAGATTCCTTGATTATCATAGATTACTTCAACAAAAAATACTTCATGTCCGTGGGAAATTGAATTGATAGTCTGATGTAAAACCTCTACTATCGACTTTGAAATAAGTTTTTTTCTTTCATGTGCCCCGTTTGGTCAACAAAGTGGCTAATAAGGTTGCACATCTTTGCCACTCTGCCCCGGGTGTCGATATTCACACCGATTTAGGTCTTTTAGACCTCATCCGCAAGGATGCTGCCGGGTAGAGCTTGCTAGCCCGAATTCTTTCCTAATAATAAAAAAGTACATCTACCCACTAAACATAAAATTAAATTTAATCAATCAAAATAATCACACAAGCGAACAAAGTTGCATGTTTGTGTTGTGTAACGAGGAATTGGAACTGGTACCACTTGTTGACAACCAGGCTGTCCAATGTGTTCAATATTATCTCAATCTCAAAATATTTTTTTTCGACATGCTAATTATTAGAAAATTAATATTTTTATACAATTTTAACTTGTTAAAAAATGTGTTAACAAGTTCAACATCAACTCTTTTGATACGGATTGAGTATTAATTACATTTATCAATCATTTAAAAACATGTAGCTCAACGAGGGAATTAAAGGAAGTAATCCTTGCCCCGGTTTGGTTTGCACGCCTAAAGGGTTATTTTAGCAAAAAACCCCATATATTAGCGTAAAATAAATATATATTTTTAAAATAAGATAATAAAAAAGACCAAATAAATTTAATATAGGAATTCTTCTTATTTGATTTGAAGTCATGTAATTTAACTCTTTATGTTTATATATCAATATATATGTTATAATATTTTCACATTAAAAACTCATTTATTATGTAAAGTTATAATTTAAAAATAAAATTTTGAATATATTTGCAAAATCTTAAAATATCATTAATGATACTCCAATACAAGGGTTTGTAGTAAAATAACAAATAAAAATAATTAATAAGAAGGCCCGATAACTAAAATAGTTTTTCATTTAGACAAGATGATTAGAAAATGTTTAAAAGACTTTTAAAAAATAGATAAAAAAATGGCTATATTGAGAATCAAACTTAGAACAATTGGTAATAAGAAACTTAGTTGGACCAAATACTAGTAGGCCAAGACAACTACATGATACATGGGAGATAAAAAAAATATAACTACTATTAATAAATTATAAAATGGGGCTCTAGAAAAATTGGGGCCCTGTTCCATTGGGTTTTTTGAACACTCTATTGGACGGGCCTGACAACTTACAATCTTATACTCTTAATCTCCTTGATGTTGAAGAGCCTCCATGATGTCAACCCGAGGTTCGGATGGCAGAAGCAAGGGGTCAATGGGAGTCAAGTCCCGACTCGGAGCAAGGCACTTCCGACCCGCAAAACGAGCACGATGATGGACGGCGACAAAAGCAAGGGTTTCGGCCATGAATCTAGCTTATGTGACGAATTCCGAATGACGAAGCTAGCCTTGTTAGGGTGTGTAATTAGGAACTTATTGGAGGTTGTTTTTGGGATGCTTTGAGTTTTATGATTTTCTTTTGTATGATTATGATAATATGGAAGCTAGGGTTTGCAAAGGGTTTGGATTGAAATCAAAGCCTCTTAGCCAAGAGATCTCCAATTATATTCAATTTATTAATAGGAATTGTTGTGAGCCTATTTCGCCATGTTTTACATATACTTTTATATCGATTTCTGTATACATTTCATTCATTTGGGTTAGAATAGTACAGAATTTGTGTAGTTTATGTTTATTTGCAATAAATGGAGGTCTACACAAGTTTTTGTTGTATTTCACAGAAATCGGACACACTTTGGAGCTTAAAGGAAAGTCATGAAGAAGCTAGCTAACGTTGGTGCAGCCAGAGAAAAGCCCCTTTTTTTCCATTCACCATTTTGAATCAAGTTCTGATGTCTTCATTGGAGTTGTAGCCCTAGAAAATAGCTTTTCAACGCATACTCATATGCATCAATCGGACGAACGAGGTCTCGGAAAAGTGCGTTTCAAGAACGGAGCAGAATGCTGAAAGCGCACAGGTCTAGTCGACGTCGACTACATCTAGTCGAAGTCGAGTACATCATGCCAGAATTTCACACACAGTTAGGAGAGAGAGCTTGTAGCCGAGAAGAGTTGGAGTGTTGAGAGACGTTTTGTCTTCAATCGACTGTAAGTTTTTGAGTTTATTAAATGCAATTTAGTTTATTGAAATTATTGATGAGTTTTGTTATGATGAAGAGCGAGTAGACACCGGCCAGCTTCTAGGGTCGGGGTGAGCCCGACGGTAGCTATTTAAGGCAATGCGATAAAGGTACGATCCATTTCGAGAGTTTCTGGACTGAAAAGGCGGGCGCTGACACACTTCCTCGTGGACCGATCCTGACTGCCTTCTACTACAATGGGAGGAAGTCTTGTATTTATTTGCTGAGACAGAGAGTTAGTTTGATTTCATATTTTATATCTACTTCATACTTGATTTTCCTCTTAACGGGAATCAAACTAAAACCTTAATTCTATATATCTAATATTTTCTTAACAAACAAATTTCAACCATTAGATCAAATCAATGGATAAAATTAATCACTATAATTAATTAATAATTAAACTAATTCATTTTTATCTCAAAACTTCCACTAATCCACTTACAATCTTCTTCCTCTTTCGGTACTCCATTTGATGAGTTAATTAATCAATTTGGCCATTGATTTTGTTGTTCAATAAAACCAGGACTTAATTCATACCTGTATTGCAAAATCATTTCCGGACTAGGGTTAAATTTCCATTCCGATTAGGTATTGCTTGATTTTGAATCTAGACGTAGCGCCTCAAATCAAATATTGACAATAATACAAAAGGTTTGAAGAATGAAAACCAATCGAATAGAGAAAGAGGAAAAGGGTTTTGGGATAAGGTTAATTAATTTCCTTATCAATTAATTTGAAGCGGCTGGCAATGGAGAAATTCAAAATAGAATCAATTTCATAAAATTCCGACCCCTAATTAACAAATATGTGTAGTGATAGAAATTGAATAGAGAAGTTTGATCGATCATCAACATCAGTATTATTATTATATAATCAATTAGTTAAGTATGATACTTAAAACAGATTTCAAAGGGCGAGAGAATGTCATGAATGAGGGAGAGATTGAAGAGGATGGTATGACTAGTGAAGAAGAGGGTTCTTTGTTGCCATAATCGACATAGATGACCGACATGAAGTGAAAAGGGTTCATATTCCTTGAAACTATTGACGGAAGCCATTAGAGGAAGCCAGATTCCCATTGAATAATTGAAGGAGAATTTTTAGGTTAATTAATTTAGAGAGAGCAAATCTTGACCGTTTATTTATTTAAAGGGTGAAGATTAAATTATTAGGCAAATATTAGGCAATTTTGCTTAGTAGAGGATCTCAATCCTCGAGAAAGGTGGCCGATCCATATCTTGGATAGATATGGTTCACATGATCAAAGGAAATATAATAATTCTACCTAAATTTATCTAAGCCTGTCTAATGAAAGATGACAACTTAGTGCATAAGGAAACCTACAAGATAGAATTCCTTTTTCCACCTTACTTATCATAAGTCATAGAATGATAAATATTATAAAAATAATACTATATAAAAAAATACTAAAATAAGAAATTCCTTAAATACACTCCAACTAACAAGAATTACTAAAAATAAAAACTAAAAAAAAAACTAAACAAAACATAAGTTAATTATCTTCTTTATGAACTCCCAAGGTGGAGCCTTTTTGTTAGCTTTAAGGAGTACATCTTCCTCCTCAAGTAGCTCTCGAACCTTGATTGACTCGTCGCTTGGGTCAACATTGTTGTTTTGACCCACAAAAGACCAAACTTGATAGCATAACTGGGTGGAGGAAGTATAAGATCTATGTTGTATTTCTAGTAGATGGAAATTTAGGGGGTGGAGATGGTGGAGACTAATTTTAGGGATGGAAAGGGTGGAGATTAATTTTAGGGGGTGGAAAGGGTGGAGATTATTTTCCGTAAATAACCCCATAAGTGTTTGACAAATGGAATATGGATGGATAAGTGTATAATGCAAAATGACGAAACTACCCCCGTCTTTACCCTTTCAGACACACGAACGTCATCTTCATCCCCCAACTTGTAACTCCCCTGATGCGGGACGAATGTCGTTGACACTTTCACCCTTGATCAAATACTAATATTATCCAAACTTAAACACAAAACCAATAGGTTAGGCAATCAATCACTTGATAAATCAAATACCTACTAGTATAGCGATGAAGTCCGGTGTCGAATCCACAAGGAGAAGCGATTTCCTATTCAATAACTCTAGACAAACACTCTTAAAGCAAAACAATGATATTTGACAAGTAGCAAATATGTAAAAGTAACCAGATTGCAAATCACAAAGCAAATTGATATCAAAGTAGAAAAAACATTTCACTTGTAATTCTCTGACAATGGTTGGAATTCATGGTCCTCGGATTGATCTATCAATTATTCATATTCCTAGGTCTATTTGACTAAAGTTGAGAGATCCGCAAAGATTCACTCATCTTATTCAATATCACTAAAGAATAGCATTAAGAACTCAAGTAATCAAGACCAATTGGCACATTGACTCTACACAATCAAGATAGATAGGCGCATACCGAACTCAATCTTAATCAAATATCCTCAACATAGATCAATTGAAATCATCCACTACAAAGACAAAGAGACATCACTATCATCAATACCTTTTTTTGCTATCGAGAAAACAACAACGAATTCATAGCTAGAGATGCAATTCCTAACATGTTGATCAGGCATAGAAAGGAACACAAATTATCAAATAGAATCAAATCCTCACAATCCAAACAACCATGTCTTCGAATCACATGCGAAAGTATGAGTTTAGCAACTCATAGGCCAATTTTCTCTCTCTCTCTTTCTCTCTCTATCTCTAATGGTGTTCATTGTCTCACACACAATAGCCACACACACACGACGAAATAAACTGAAAACAAACTTAAAAGGTCTCACAAGGGTCGGTAAAACTCTAGAAGAAATAATAGGAAATAATATAAAATAATAGTCTACGGATCCAAAACCGCGCTTCCGAGATCAGGGTCAACGGCGGGCGCCGTGCAAAGGGCGGCGGGCGCTGCCTCTACAATGCTCGACGTTCCTCAATTCCTTCAACAAATTCCAATGTCGTGCCTCTTTACTCCTCCTTATCTCTTTCTCATCCTCCATATGCTCCAAAACATGCTTCTTAAGCTCTTCCTAATGTCCATCCAAGGTCAGAATGTAATTTTGCAGAATAAACACTAAAAACGCATAGATTCCGAACTCGAATACTCAACAAGTAATTTACATAATTAGACTCAAAACATAACAAAACCAATACCTAATAGCAATAAGAAACACATATAATGTCTATATGAAATATACATTATCAAATCCCCCTACACTTAACTTTTGCTTGTCCTCAAGCAACCATAAGGAAAAACATCATCTATGCATCCCATAGAAAATCATTCACAACTTTACTCATCAAAAGCAACATCATCAATAGTGAAAATATAACCAAACATACAAACATCATAACATGTATGATAACTCCACTCCCTTGATGAAAATCGGAAAAGGTTTCAAAGGCTTTGACACACAGCTTGTGTCAAAGGTCTTGAAGCTACAACTGTGTTGATGAAACACAAAACCTGTGTTATGTGCATATTATGTCCGAATGTTATTATATGTTATTATAATATATTTCCAGATATTATTGTATATGTTGATGAAACACAAAACCTGTTCTAGCCGTTGGAGAAAAGATCCTTGTTTGAAAGGAGGGGCCGATTTGATCTGTATAAGAAGGAGATGAAGAAAAGAGGACAGATACATTCGCTGAACACAAGCTTTCATTCACACTCAAGCCTTCAAGTCAATCTGTCTTCTTCGTGTGCTCTCTGCTAGTTGTTAAGAGTTATATCTTTTGTTTCAAAGCATTTGAGAGTTACACAGTGAGCTTATAGGATATATTTCGAGAGAGTGTTATACTCGAGAGTTTGTAACTCAGGAAGTGGACACTAGGCGATTGATTCACAAAGTGTAAGAGGATTGTACTAGATAGCTGAGAGAGGTGGGACTCTTCTAGATTGGTCTAGGACTCCAAGGGAACGTGAGTTGAATATATTGCAATTGTATAGGTGAGAGGCTTCCCGGTGAGCTATTAGGATCCTAAGTCTTGTGAATCAATAAAGCCGGTTGAATCCTAGGGTTGTGGAAGAACCCTAGGCGGAGACGTAGGCCAAGTTTGTGCCGATCCTCGTTAACAATTCGTTGCGTCCTTTACTTATTGCTTTACCATAATTCTGCACTTGTTTCGAATTGTATAACTCTTTTGTGATTCAGGTTTTCCAGAGAAAAGAATTACGTCCAATCTCACTGCTTTTGATCTAACAATCTTGTGAGTTTTGATCATGTCTGGTGAAGCAAGCGGAGGATTTGCACATGGAAGGTCTACCAGTAGACCACCACTCTTTGTAGGAAACAACTTCATCCAATGGAGGTCCTTGATGAAAATGTTCATTATAGATCAAGATCTGGAACTTTGGAACATTATAGAGCATGGTCCGAAGGTTCTAGAGAAAGACGGACCAAATGGAACTAAAGTCGCGAAGACCGAGGCTGAATACATCCAAGCGGATCTTGAACTCGTCTCCAAAAACTACAGGGCCATTAACTTACTATATTGTGGTCTTAGTACTGATGAGTTTAATCGTATTTCATCTTGTAGGTCAGCTAAAGAGATTTGGGACAAGCTGGTTGTCACCAACGAAGGAACCAGTCAAGTGAAAGACACCAAGATCAGTATCTTCCTTCGAAAGTATGAACTTTTCAAAATGAAGCCTGATGAGTCTATCAAGGCCATGTTCACACGGTTCACGGAAATCACCAACAACCTTGACTCTCTCGGCAAGACCTTTAAGAACGTTGAGAAAGTGAGGAAGATATTGAGGTGCCTCCCAAAAGACAAATGGGGCCCTAAAGTGACAGCCATAGAGGAAGCCCAAGATCTCACCACTCTACCCCTTGATAACTTGCTTGGGAAGCTGATCACACATGAGATGATTCTCAATGAAAACGATGGAGAACTTCCAACAAGCACTAAGAACTTGGCACTCAAGTCTAAGAAGGATGAGCCCAAAGATGTGTCTGATTCTGAAGATGAGGATGAGGATGAGGATGATCCCTTTGCTCTTATTACAAGGGGCATTTCTCGAATCCTCAAAATGAAGAAGCAATTCAAGAACAAGAATGGATCAGAGTCTTCTAAATTTCGAGGTAAGTCTCAATACAACAAAAATGACAAGAAGACTAAACATTTGTCTTGTTTTGAATTTGGTGAAACAGACCATCTTGTGAAAGACTGTTCACAAAAGACAAAGGGCCAGTTCAAGAAAGGTGATAGATGGAAAAAGAAAGCCATGGTGGCAACTTGGAGTGTTTCTGACACAGACTCCGATGATGAGAAGGCCAATGTCTGTCTTATGGCCTCAGGAGATGAATCCCACGATGAGCAGCTTGAGGTAACTGTAAGAGAGCTTATGGCAAGTCCAAAAGAGGTATTATCGGAATTCCTTTCTAATATGATTTCCAATGAAGAGAAACTTATTGCCCAAACTAACACTCTTATTAAAAAAATTGTGGACCAGGAAAGAACTATTGAGGATCTGTCTATGAGGGTCAAAAGTCTTGAAACTTCTTATTCAGGTCTTGACATTAAATTCAAGACTCGTGACTCAGAGAAATCTGAACTCAAGCAAGATCTCTCGTCTCTAAGAAATGAACATCATGACTTAGAGAATGAGAAGATCTCCTTGATTAAAAAGATTCAAGACCAACAGACATCCCTCATAAGTTTTACCAAATCTAAAGGCAGTCTTGATAGGATGTTGGGTAAGCAACAAAGTTCTCTAAACAAAAGTGATATTGGTTACAATCCAAGGTTTCTAAAGAAGCAGCACATTACCACTTGTGTAAAGGCAAAAGAAAGGAAAACCTCTCCTATATGTCACCACTTTGCGAGAAAGGGACCTGTAAAAGAGACCTGCCCCAATAGAAGAAAGGATCCACATATCATTCGCAATACATTTCCTGTTCACTTGAGAAAAGAAAGGATAACGCAAGTTTGGGTCCGCAAAGGCACTATTTTACCAAATATGGTTTATCCCAATAATGGATCTAAATTTGCTTATTGGTCTAGCCACAAAGGTTGATGTTTGTCGTGCAAAAGATCACCAAGATGAAAGAGCAAAAATGGATTATTGATAGTGGATGCTCGAGGCATATGAGTGGGAAGAGGTCTCTCTTCTATGATCTAAAGAAGCAATCCACTTGAACAATCACTCTTGGTGACAAAGGAAAGTGTGACATCGTTGGTATTGGCAGTGTTGGGAGTGATTCTAATCATTGTATTAAAAATGTTTATCTTGTTAATGGTTTGAAGTATAATTTGCTTAGTGTCTCTCAACTATGTGATAGTGGTAATGATGTTGGATTTAACAAGAAAAGATGTCTAGTGCGCAGAGAAGATACAGGTGAAGTAGTTCTAACTGCCTATCGTTATAACAACATCTATGCTGGGAATGTTGAGCAAGCGGCACAAGGAAGCTTAACCTGTCTAAAGGCTTTGACGGATTATCCAAAGCTCTGGCACAGGAGACTCGGTCATGTGAGCCCACATACACTACTGAAGTTTGTGTCCAAAGGGTTGGTAAGAGGATTACCTGAGATGGACTTCAAAGGTATTAAGATTTGCAAAGCATGCACACGAGGTAAACAAACACGTAGCTCTTTCAAACCCAAAAAGGTTGTAAGTTCTTTTAGACCCCTTGAACTTTTACACATGGCTTTATGTGGTCCTATGCGAGTCAAATCTCCCAATGGTAAAAAGTACATGCTTGTTGTTGTTGTTGTTGATTTTTCAAGATATACTTGGGTTGCTTTTTTAAAAGAAAAATCAGAGGCCTTATTTGAGTTTTCAAAACTTTGTAAGAAGGTTCAAACTTTAAGAAACGATCCCATAGTGTCAATACGGAGTGATCATGGTAGGGAGTTTGATCAACTTCAGTTTGATTTGTTTTGTGCTAAATATCGCATCTCCCATAATTTTTCTGCTCCTAGGACACCTCAACAAAATGGGGTTGTGGAACGAAAGAACCGCACCCTAGAGGACATGGACAAGACTATGCTTTTAGAAAATGCATTACCTAAAACCTATTGGGCTGAAGCTGTTAACACAACTAACTCTATTTTGAATCGTTGTCTTATTCGTTCCATCTTAAAGAAAACTCCTTATGAACTTTTCAAAGGCCGCAAACCCCTTATATCATATTTTAAAACCTTTTGCTTTACTTGTTTTGTTCATAACAATGGAAAAGATAACCTTGGGAAATTTGATGCGCGTAGTGATGAAGGTATATTTCTTGGCTACTCCACAATTAGCAAAGCATATAGAATCTTCAACAAAAGGACCAAGTTAGTTGAGGAAAGTATACATGTTATATTTGATGAATGCAATGACGGTTCTTTGCGTGAAAGTGTTGCAGATTTGGATCTTAACATTCATACAGAGAACGAGGATGGTGATGATACTGCTACCAACAACACAGAGAAGAGGAACATGTAGGATCGGATTCTTAACACTGATGAATTGGCCCAAGGTGTTGAAGCTTCGTCCAAAGCCCTTGGCGACCAATCCAAAACTGTTGAGATTTCAGAAACTGCTGTAACCGAACCGAACAGATCCACGGAGTCAGATGTACCACAAATCAATCCTGTTGGTGTGACGAATCAAGAAGCTGATACTAGCAAAAGAAAATTCAAATACTCCTCATCACACTCATTAAAGGATATCATCTCTGACCCTACATCTAGTGCTCAAACTCGTTCTAAACTTAAAGATCTTTGTGCTTTTCACGTGTTTGTCTCTCTTATAGAACCAACGAAGGTAGATGAGGCCCTTCAAGAGCCAGACTGAATCATTGCCATGCAAAGTGAGCTTAACGAATTTGAAAGGAACAAAGTCTGGACCTTGAAGCCTAGGCCAAAGCATCAATTAGTCATTGACACATGATGGGTATTTCGGAACAAGCTAGATGAGAATGGTAAGATCGTGAGGAACAAAGCAAGGCTTGTTGCTCAAGGCTACAATCAAGAGGAAGATTTTGAAGGCTATAAGGTGGATAGGAAGAGCATGTCGGGATGTTGACAATTCTTAGGAGCATCCTTGATCAGTTGGCACTCAAAGAAACAAAACTCAGTTGCTCTATCCACTGCCGAAGCCGAATACATAGCAGCTGGAGCATGTTGCTATCAAATCCTTTGGATAGCTCAACAAATGAGAGATCTTGGCATCAACCTCAAAGGCATTCCCATTAAGTGTGACAATACAAGTGCCATATCCATTACAAAGAATCTTATTCAGCATTCAAGGACCAAACATATTGATGTAAGGCATCATTTCATTAGAGACCACGTCGAAAAAGGTGATGTGTCCATATCCTATATTTCAACTGATTATCAATGGGCTGACATTTTTACTAAGCCTTTGGCAGAGGAAAGGTTCACCTTCATTAGACGTGAGATCGGAATGCTTAACATGGATGCACTTTCGTGTGTGGGGGGGGGGGGGGGGGGCTTTCTCTTTACGAAAGATAAATTCTACCCAGTGTCAAGACTTTTGAGAGTTATGTCAAAGTTTGTGAACTGAATGGTAGAGCACATATAACAGATCATATATTTGGTTAATATCTTTTTAGATATTTGATAAAATATAGTTTTTATGATTTTAACCTTCTTTATGCATTACACATTTTATTTTCCAAAAGTTCTTATATCCGAGTATACCTATTGATGGAAAATATTTTCGAAAATAATCCTTCTTGAAAATAAAATGTGACAAGATGGTTTGAATTTTGAATTGTTTTTGGAAATCAAATCTTTTCAAAATGGCAGTGTGATGATTACTACCATTGGAACCATAAACCCATCCCATCAACTTACCCCTCTCACCCTTTTTAAACCACACATTTTACCCTAACTATTCCTCACCTCTCCAGAGCTACCTAAACCCTCTCTTAAACTCATTCTTCAACCTTTTTTTTGAAAGCTTAGCCGAATCCCATCCATGGCACCCAAATCTAAGAAGACCTCCACAACCAAGCGCCTTGACGCTAACCCCAAAGGATGCCAGGCCATTGTGATCTCCCCTCAACCCGAACCTACTCCTCAAGCTATTGTCCCAACCACTGCCCCGAGCACCGTCCCTGAGAGCACCATTGCTGAAATCAAGTGGTCCCTGAAGTGCCCGACGAAGAAATCTCTCAGTGTCAAGCAAAAAGGGAAGAGAAAGATCATTGCTGGGGAAGAGGAGGAAGAGAAGGATCTTGATGAGATTCTAGAGCGAGATGCTGCAAAGGAGGTAGAGGAAGAGGCCAAGACAAAGAGAAAGGCCGAGGAAGAGGCTGAGCAAGCAAGGAAAAGAGCCGAGGAAGAGGCTGAGAAAGCTAGGAAAGAGGCCGAGGAAGAGGCCCGAAGAGTTGCAGAAAAGGAGGTTCCCACTGAAGAGGAACCAGAGGAAGAGGAAGAGGAGGACGACGAGACTGCAGACGACGAGGAGGAGGCTGAGGGAGACGATGCTGAAGTGTCTGCTGAGGACTCGAGGTCTGAGGAAGAGGAGCCAGAACTTGTTCCCTCTCCTAATCCTCCTCCTCCTCCCCCGTCTCCGAAGAAGCGCAAAGCCACCGCAGCAAAGCCTCCATCTCCCAAGCGCACAACAAAGGGCACTCTCAGATGCCTTGACACACCTGTCAAGAGGACTGCTCCCACAAAAGCTCACAGGAAGAACGCCGATCCGCATGCACTTATCCAGGTAAACCAATCCTTACCCTCCTTCTTGTTTGAGAATGCTGAGATGGCTGGAAAATGGGTAGATGAGTTTAAAACTCGTAAGATATGTTGTTCCGATTTCATTGATCTTAAATTTTTGGAAGCTTTGAACCTACTAAACCTTGAATCCGTTTACTACCCCCAACTCACCTATTTTTCTACGTAAACCTCAAAGCCAAACATAATGCTGATGTTCGGTCTTTGGAATCACTCTTCAAGGGAGTTAGAATCACCTTCAACTCCATTGAGTTTGCTGATCTCCTTGGCCTTCCTAAACCTTGTCCACCCTCTCCTGAAACCCCCACAAAAGAACAGTGCGTAGCTCTTGCCCGATCCAAATACTTGCTCCCCGAAGCATCAAACAACACCACCAAACAGCTTACCCACTCGTCCCTTACTCTCGAGGAAAAAATCATCTTCAACATCATTGTGAGATGTCTCTTACCCCGAATCAAATCTGGCTCCCTCCTCACTGACAACGCTATGGTCCTTTTATACCGAATTTTGAATGGCCATGATCTTGATCTGGCAAAAACCATTCTAGGATCCATGGCTCACACCCGAAAAGCCAGAAAAGGAACTCCTCTCCCCTTTGCAAACCTTTTGACCCATGTTTTCAAAGCTTTTGAAATCGATTTCAAAAATGAAGAACAACAGCATCATATGGGTAAATTCGACTCCAAGAGATTTGAGAAGTTTGGCATCACTCAGTCCCCCCAAGGGACTTGGAGTCTTGCCTTTCCCTAAAAAACTCTTCCCACTGCCTCTGCCATTGATGAGCGCATGGATAACCTGGAGTTGGGTTTGGAGGAAGTTCGCCTGGACATCAAGGAGCTGCATAGAGAGTTTTCGCTGGAGTTGAGCGGGGTGGCTAAGCTGTTGCATGAGCTGAAGTTGCTTTTCACGGATGATGCTCCTAATGATAAATCCTAAACCCCTGCCATACCCTAACCCATAATCTAAACACTGCTGGTTTTGGTTATCATTTTAAAACTTTGGGTTACTGTTTTCTCCTCATCCCTTTGTTGAAAGACAAAAAGGGGAAGATGGTTTGATGGTTTAGACTTTAAAACTGTTGTAAACCAAGGGTCTTGGAAGACCTTGTTTTGTTTTACCTTGTTGGATGTTTCTCGTTGACTTTGAAAACTTATGATCCAACATTTGTCTAACCGATGCAGGTACTTAGTCCGATTTTGCTTATGATATATCTGCTTGATTAAGTTGCAGGGATGCACAGGTTTTGTCTTTCATCAAGGGGGAGATTGATAACTCCACTCCCTTGATTAAAATCGGAAATGGTTTCAAAGGCTTTGACACACAGCTTCTGTCAAAGGTCTTGAAGCTACAACTGTGTTGATGAAACACAAAACTTGTGTTATGTGCATATTATGTCCGAATGTTATTATATGTTATTATAATATATTTCCAGATATTATTGTATATTTTATACACTTACATATGCAACAATTTTTTCGAATATTATCTCCTTCCTTAAGCTTGAAGTCGAGAAGATTCAAATCAGAGATCATGGCTTCCGAGTTTCCCAAATAGAAGATTATGAAGATTGCCATAATCTTTTCTAGCCGTTGGAGAAAAGATCCTTGTTTGAAAGGAGGAGACGATTTGATCTGTATAAGAAGGAGATGAAGAAAAGAGGACAAATACATTCGCTGAACACAAGCTTTCATTCGCACTCAAGCCTTCAAGTCAATCTGTCTTCTTCGTGTGCTCTCTGCTAGTTGTTAAGAGTTGTATCTTTTGTTTCAAAGCATTTGAGAGTTACACAGTGAGCTTATAGGATATATTTTGAGAGAGTGTTATACTCGAGAGTTTGTAACTCAGGAAGTGGACACTAGGCGATTGATTCACGAAGTGTAAGAGGATTGTACTAGATAGCTGAGAGAGATGGGGCTCTTATAGATTGGTCTAGGACTCCAAGGGAACTTGAGTTGACTAGATTGCAATTGTATAGGAGAGAGGCTTCTCGGTGAGCTATTAGGATCCTAAGTCTTGTGAATCAATAAAGCCGGTTGAATCCTAGGGTTGTGGAAGCACCCTAGGCGGGGACATAGGCCAAGTTCGTGCCGAACCTCGTTAATAATTCGTTGCCTCCTTTACTTATTGCTTTACCATAATTCCGCACTTGTTTTTAATTGTATAACTCTTTTGTGATTCAGGTTTTCCAGAGAAAAGAATTACGTCCAATCTCAAAGGGTTTTGCAAGCGTTTCAAAAGTCTTGAGATTATCTGCGAAAAGTTGGCATACTCTATTCAACCCCCCTTCTAGAGTATCATTATATTACTTTGTTATACATTATCGAACCTTCAATGTATATATGGGATCAAGTTGCTTGCATGCTAAAAAATCAACCTTACTGTTGTGAGCCTAATTTGCCATGTTTTATATTGACTTTTATAACGATTTCTGTATGCATTTCATACATTTGGGTTAGAATAGTACATAATCTAAGTAGTTTATGCTTATTTTCCAATTATGGAGGTCTACACTAGTTTCTATTTAATTTCGCAGAAATCGGACGTACTTTGGAGCTTAAAGGAAAGTCATGAAGAAGCTAAGGATGGTGTAGCTGGAGAAAAGCCCACCTTCTTCCATCCATCATTCTGAATCAAGTTTTGATGCCTTCATGAGAGTTGTATCCCTCAAAGGAGCTTTCCAACGCATACTCATATGCGTCAATCAGAAGAACGAGGACTCGGGAAAGTGCATTTCAAGAATAGAGTTGAATATTGAAAGTTGACAGGACTAGTTGACGTCGACCACTTTGGTCGATGTCGAGTACATGTGGTTGACTTCAGCTTCATTAGACGAGATCGAGCAGCAAACCAATCGAGAAGGCAAAGACTACTCAACGTCGAGTAAACTACTCGATGTCGAGTCCAGAAGGTAGCTGAGCTCGAGTGCAATCCGAGAAGAAAAGTCCTCGACGTCGAGTACTTTACTCGATGTCGAGTACTATCCAGAAGCAATCTGAATCGAGATCAATTGGATATCTGAGCACTTGGATTACTTGCAAGAAAAGGCACGAGATATTTTATCCATTCAAGTGAAGATTTATGAAGTCCAAGAGAGATTTATCCACATTAGATATTTCCCTTGTTTATTTTAGGGATTTATTTACCAAGTTTTATCTTAAGTCTTTAGATAGATCGTTTTAGATATAGATAGAGTATTCTTTTCTTGAATAGCGAGGATTGATTACTTTAAATAAGGCCCTAGGGGCTGCGTTTTATGATTCAATTCCAGTTCTAATTCATAGCTTATAGCGAGTAGGAGAGAGAGAGAGAGCTTAGGCCGAGAAGAAGGTGAAGTAGTCGAGAGCGGATTTCGCTTCGATTGGTTGTAAGCTTTGTTTTATTTCTTTAATGCAATTGAGTTCCCTTTTATTATTGATGAGTTTCTTGATGATGATGAGCGAGTAGTCACCTAACTTCTAGGGCCGGGGTGAGCCCGACGGTAGCCATGTAAGGTAATGCGACAAAGGTACAATCTTTTGATCCGATTTCGTCTTCTATCCCTATGAGCATGATTCTTTTGGGTTATTGAAGCGAAAGTGATCTTAATACAACTTGGATTAATTATGTGAAAATGGTTAGTAACAACTAGGGTTTTTGCGAAAGCCTCTATCTTCCTATTTGATAATAACGAAAGTTATTTGATGGAAAACATGATCTTTTATACCTTTTGCATTATTTTATATGGTTATCGTTGTGGCGTTGATACCCCGATTCTGGAAGTGTTTTATATTATTGAATTTCCAAAAAATTTCATGTTCTGTTTGTCTTTCGTTTATTGCAAAAAGTTACGTTTTTGTTCACTGCAGTACTCGATATCGACTGATTTCTACTCGACGTCGATTAGTCTGGTCGACGTCGAGTACCTTTTTGCTTGACTTTGCTTCGTTTTCGTTCTCTGTTGTTCTGTTTTACAGTTTACTCGACTGAGGTAGTCGACATAGAGTACTTTACTCGACGTCGAGGGCTTCTGCTGGTCAAATTCGAGAGTTTTATGGGACGAGAAACGCGAGCGCTGACAAGCTTCCTTGTGGATACGATCCTGAATACCCTACTACTACAAAGAGAGTTTCTTGTATTTTATTTGCTGAGACAGGGAATAGGTTTGATTTTATATTTTGATTTATTTTCATACTTGATTTCCCTCCGCTATCAATTACCAAGGATAAAATGTGTATCTCTCACTCTCATATGTTTAGGGTTTAAGCACACACTCACCTCAATTCCATATGCAAGCATCAACTCAAATATTGACATTTATATTACAAAATCTCCACCGGATACGTCAACGCAAAAATAAGGACATCAAGAGGACTTTCGCTCAATGGAAACCTTTATAGAAGATTCCATTTGGCGGGGTTGTAATGGGGCTTGGTAGAAATATAAGAGCTAGGAATTGTATTTGATCATGTGGTGCAATAAATTCCGGGAAAATAAGATTCCAAAACTCTCAACATAACACAAACCAACTTAATAAATCAAGCTCACAAATGCACAACATCTCTCAATATCATCAAAATAACTCCAAAAATCTCAAATCTCATCTCATCATCTTCCATATCATGCCATCTCAACACCCAACCAATGTATCTCATAACCAACATAAATCCCAATTCTTCCTCATTATACAAGCATACGATAAATGACTCTTCATTCTATTTTCTTTTTTTTGCTTTTTTTTTCGTATTTTTTTTTCGTATTTTTTAAACTAAGCCAAACTACATGGAAATCAAATGCATTAACATGAGGGACTAAATAATCACATAACATTACATCTCCTCAAAACCATAAACCATAAAATCACACTTTAGCTTCATTCTCTTCAATCTCCAAAATAGATTCATAACTCACTCAAAATCTCAATTCCCCCGGAATAAGGGTAAGGCTTATGATAGGCTATGAATAATAATTTTGTGGAGCTAACAATAAAAAGGCTAAATGCTCAAATTGGCTTCAAAGCAAGATATAGCATAGGGTAGACATGGATAAATATGTGGCTAAAAGGTTGCCTCTATCATTTGAACTTATCAAGCATTGAACATGTATATAATCGGCCTTGAAAATAGATAACCATGGAAATACTCAATGACAAATGCATAGGAAGAATATATCACACAAGAAAACAAAAGGAATAATGATGTATCCCTTATAAGGCCAAAAATATCTCACTGGGACAAATTTTTGTTGAATTTCAAGCATACTCCCAAACTTAGATCATATATGCTCAATTATAATTGCTCAATCATATTTCACATAAAAACAAATTTTTAGGATAAGATCAAATCATTCCAGAATTCCATGGGATTTATAAGATCATACCATGACAAACTCAAATGAGATGGGTATCTTTGATAACACAACATGCAAACCAAACAAAACAAGAATCACTGTTTTTTCTTTTTTTTCGACATTTTTCAATTTTTTTTCTTTTTTGACATTTTCTATAACATAAAGGAAGTAACATACACTCAAAAGCAAAAACTCAAAAACAAAACAGAAATTTAAACATGAACTAACCTAACTAATTCACTTCAATCTCCCCCCTCCCCCCACCCCACAGTTACATGTTGCATTGTCCTCAATGCATAGCAACACAAAAAAGAACAATGAAAAATAAAAATAAAGGGTTTGAAAGAAGCAAATGACTGACCAATTACTGTGAAGACGGGGTCTGTGGTCCAGACCGCTAATTGATCAAATCCATCAATAAGAGAAGAGTCTCATGTATTTGATCGATCTTCCCCACTAGAATCGCATGGGACTTTGTAAGCTTTATCAACTCATCTGCCCGCCGCTTCTCAAATTCAGCAAATTTCTTCTCAAGGCAGGCAATGCGCTAGGCATCTTGAACCGTCGGGGGCGTCATCTCGATCTGCATATCTTCAACATCGCTCGTAGGGGTCATAAGGTCGTTAGGCTTCCCCAAATGAGTATCAACAGGGACATGGCTTCTGCGAAAATCAACTAACTTCAACCCCCTTGGTAAAATGATAGGTAGATACTGATGATGAGACTGCTGAGTCAGATAACCATCGAAATCTCTCAATTGCATATGGAAACTACAACTTTTCCAACATCCGTGCAGACACCTGCGCATCGATGTCCCACGTATAAGAGTGACTCACAGGCTACAGTGAACTAACATCAAAACCATAAAATATTGCCAGAAGTGTGATCATGCCTCCAAATGGGGTGACATGAAGATAATTCTCGTTGCGCTGGTCACGAACCCTTTCACACATCTTTAAAAATAAGAATACCCAATCCGATACTTTAGAAGACTCAGGAATCAAGCAATATATGAAATCAATCACACCGGGATTAACAACAGTAGTGCTCTGTTGTAGGAGGAAATCGAGTTCAAAATATAAGAATATAAATCAAACCAGATCTTGTCCACGCAAATAATTACAAGACTTCCTCCCGATGTAGCAACAGGAAGTCAGGATCGATCCTCGAGGAAGCATGTCAGCGGCCCGCCTTTTCAGTTCCAAATCTCAGCAGAAAATCAACCAGACAAACAGAAATAACAGAGAAAAGCAGAAAATAAAACAAAAGCAACAACTTGGTCGAAATCGACTTAAGTAACTCGATAACGAGTAAATAAATCGACTTGCAGAAACTCAATATCGACTAAACAGAAACTTTAAAACACAAAACGTTTGAAATAAATAAGTAAATAAAAGACTTCCAAGATCAAGGTTTCAACACCACAACGATAACAATGTAAAATAACACATAAAGGCATAAAAGATCATGCTTTTTATCAAATAACTCTCGTTATTAACAAATAGGAAGATAGAGGCTTTCGCATAAATGTTGTAGGAGGAAATCGAGTTCAAAATATAATTAAAATAGATCAAACCGGATTCGTCCCCACGCAAATAATTACAAGACCTCCTTCTGATGTAGCAGCAGGAAGTCAGGATCGATCCTCGAGGAAGCACGTCAGCGGATCTCAGGTAGCAGCAAATCTCACAAGAAAAATAGACAGAAATAACAAAGAAAAGCGAAAAAGAAAACGAAAGCACAGAACTTGGTCGATATCGACTACAGTTCCTCGATATCGAGTAAAAATATTGACCAACTGCACTCGAATTCGACTAACCGAAAGCAAAACCAGCAAAAGCAACTCGATTTCGATAAATCTTTCCTCGATGTCGACTAATTACCTTGACATCGACCAAAATTCCCCGAGATCGAGTAGCTCAGAAACTTAAATTGCAACCTTTTTGAACACATAAAACGAACTTCAATGAAATAAATCAATAAACTAAAGACTTCCAAGATCAGGGTTTCAACACCACAACGATAACCATGCAAAATAACACATATAGGCATAAAAGATCATGCTTTTCATTAAATAACTTTCGTTATTAACAAATAGGAATATAGAGGCTTTCGCATAAACCCTAATTGTTACTAACACTTTTCACATAATTAACCCAAGTTGTATTAAGATCACTTTCGCTTCAATAACACACACAAGGATCACTTTCAACTTTCGCAAAAGAATCATGCTCGCAGGGTTAGAAGACGAATTGCATAAAAAGATCAAACCTTTACCGCATCACCTCACATGGCTACCGTCGGGCTCACCCCGACCCTAGAAGTGGGTGGACTACTCGCTCTTCATCATAAATAAACTCATCAATAATAAAAGGAAATAACTTTTCATTAAAATAAAACTAAAAAGAAAGCTTACAACCGAACAAGCCAAACCCGCTTTGGCCTTTCCACCTTGCTCTCGCCACAAGCTCTCTCTCTCTCTCTCTCTCTCTCTCTCTCTCTCTACTTACTACCTCCTCTCCTTCTCTAGAATTGAATGAATGGAAATCAGCCCCTAATGCCTTATTTATAGTATTCATTCCCTCTCTAATTAGGAAAGAATAATCTATCTATATCTATTTATCTAAATACTTAAGATAAAAACATGGAAATAAATAAATAAATCTCTAAATGGAATTTTATCTAAAGTAGGTAAATATCTTCTCCTCTTGATAACACTTGATAGATCTTGATGGAATTTGATCTCGAAAATATCTCCAACGGCTTCGGGATAGAAACTTAACAAGAATTCGGATTACTCGACGTCGACTACTGGAATTTCCTCGACATCGAGTAGAATTCCTCGATATCGAATAGCACTTTTCTCGTCTTCCACTCAGCACTCGATTCTGGCCTCCATGAGCAAAGTCGACTTGATTTTTCCTCGACATCGAGTAAATTTCCTCGACATCGATGAACATCTTCAGCTCCCAGCTTCACTTGTTGCCTCTAGTTCTCATCTCGATTTCAGGTTACTCGATATCGAGTAAAATACCTTGATATCGACTAATTCCTCAGCTCTTCTCGATTCTTGGTTGTCCGAGTGCAAATCGATTTGACTGTACAATCTGTACTCCACATCGATTAAGCTTGATCGAAATCGACCAAATGTGTTGTCGATTTTTCCTTGCTTCCAACTTGATTTGTCCCGGTTCTGCTGCTCCTTGACCTCGGACTTCTGCAGTTGACTTCGATCTTTTCTCCCTTTCTCCGAATTGCTGTAAATTGCTTCAATTTCTGCGAAATTAAACAAAAACTGGTGTAGATTCCATAATTTGGCAAATAAGCATAAACTACATATATTATGTACTATTCTAGCCTAAATGCATGAAATGCATGCAGAAAATGATATAAAAGTAACTATAAAACATGGCAAATTAGGCTCACATCAAACACCCCATACTTAAGCTTGCTCGTCCTCAAGCAATACTCTTAATTGTCATTCAGGGGAAGAAATCAAAACTCTCAACATCTTAGATTCATTCTTATAAATCCCTGCAATCAATTACCATCATCGAAAAAGGTACTTGTGCCACAAATCCATGCATGTGCAAATAAAAAGCAGCATCTACTCACAAAATGAGGGTTATGCAAAACATTCATAAGTGACAAAGCATTAATAATCAAGAGGACTTCAATTTAATCTCAATAAGGAGTAGATTAGTAAAAGGCTAAAGGCGGGCAACGTTTTGGCAATGTGGTGCTAATGATCCTGGGAAATGGAGTACGTTTCAAATTGAATTTCCACATTCCTTCTTCTTAAGATTCATCACCTTTCATATTGCTTTTATCAATTATATGTTTTTACCTCTCTAACCCCAGGACTGCCTTCTCGCGAGTCGCAAACATAGGTGTCATGAATGGCCCCGGATACTTAGTGCTTTGGACTCCTCATCTGTGTGTCCCATCTCACTGAACTATTATCTCAGTAAGCAGGGTTGATCTACCTTTATCTCCTGAGGTGATCGGATTTTCTTTCACTATTAAATTTTCCATATATTTTTCAAACAATTTCCCGCTAAACTCCAATAATGATAATAACAACAAAACAACCATACAATAATCTCCATAATGTAACATCATTCTCAACATAATCCCCGGACATGAAATAAGGTAAAGAATGGAAAATATTTAGAACATGTGGAGCATAATATGAAATAAGACATAATATGGCTTTTGTAATGCATAAGCATAGGTACGGCTAGGAAATATAAACATATGAGCATTATATGGAAATATAAAGTCCTCCATCCTCTTATCATGCAACATGTCAAAAGCAATATCAAATTTTACCTCCTTTCATAGTTTTCAATAAAATATGTATTTCATTGTGACTTTCCTTTACTAGGCAATTTCATGCTATATCTCTAATGAATCCAATTTTGCATCGTCGAGTTCAATTAAAGCTTCCATGACATTAACCAAAAATTTTCAATGGGGGTCATTTTAATAAACCTTGGAAAACATGTATGTAAGCACATAAATCAATAATGAATTCCAAAATAGCCATGTATAAGCAATTCAAGAAATAAACCTTAAATATGCACGTAAAATGTTAAATATGTCAAATATGCACAAAGTAAGCCCTTCCCCCACCCCATACTTGAACATTACAGTGTCCTCACTGTATAAAAAATAAGAGTAAAGAAAGAAAATCACTAGACAGGTGTGCTAATCGTCAGAATCGAGTGCTATGCTGCTGGGCCTAGTCCGATTTTAGTTTGCTTCTATCCCCATGGACCTGAAAAATGTAGAAGAGAAATACCCACAATAGAAAAACTAAAAGTTCAAAACTAAAAACAAACAAAAGCAACAATGTCAAAAAAGTCCCAAAAATAAATGTCTATTTACAAGCTCTAGATTTTATAGTCGCTAGGCCGACTTTCTCCATTAAGCTCAAGGTGGCATTTGCAGGGCCCATGTAGCTTGGGCTTCAAATAGAACTCCATTCTTGTCCATCGGTTGCAATCCTCCTGAATGGATATTGTTTACAATGAAAGGCCCCATCTTTTTCTTGTTGAATTTGTTGGGAAACCAATGATCCTTTGATTTGGAAACATAGAGCTTGTCTCCAACTTCATACTCCTTAGGCTCTTCATTGGAAATCCTACAAAATTGGACATACCAAGGCAAACCTCTCCCACGTATAGATAAATCTTTAATGGAAATAGGAGAAGAAGGATCCAAACCTTGGCTTACCTTCGTAGAATCGGATTCGGGGACCTCAGATTCTACTCGACATCGAGCAAGATTACTCGACATCTAGGAGTTTCCTTCTTCTGGTGGGCTGCTGGTCAGGGAAGGCGAAGTCGAGGAAGAAATAGTGTGGTCGATGTCGACCAATTTGGTCGATGTCGAGGAGTTGTGCTCGTCCGGTGGACTCTTGGTCGAGGAAGGAGTAGTCGAGGAAGAAGGATGTTGGTCGATGTCGAGGAGTCCTTGGCTTCCAGTGGATTGCTCGACGAAGCTTCTGCTGGTGGAGGGCTCTGATTTTGGTCGACGTCGACCAAGTTACTCGACGTCGACCAAGTTACTCGACATCGAGTAACTCTGGTCGACTTCGACCCCATACTTGAATCCTTTCAAGGCATCCGAGAAATAATTAGTTGACGTTGACTTACCTTGGTCGATGTCGAGCAGATCATCTGTGTCGTCGTTCAGGATGGCCATGATCTTCTCCACCTGGGCTTCCATATCCCTCTTTTTCAGCTCTTCAGAAGTCATATTTCTTACCTTAGGCGCCCCGCAAGTAATGTAACCAGCTGATATAGACTTTACCCCTTCCATGGGACCTGTGTGCCTTCCAGTTTTATTAAAAGAATAATCAATTACCTCATCACTGATGTTGAAAGTGAGCACTCCCTTCCTTACGCTTATGTTGGCATCCACCGTCGCCAAGAAGGGTCTTCCTAGAATAATTGGACAAGCAGGGTCCTCTGCCATATCAATAACTAAGAAATCAGCAGGGACAAAGAACTTACCTACTTGTACTGGCACATTGTCCACCATGCCTGTTGGGATGACCACCGTGTTGTTTGCCATATAAAGCTTAGCATCCATAGGCTCTAGGGCACCTATCTTAATCTTGGACCATATTGACAGAGGCATTATACTTACACTAGCTCCAAGATAACATGAAGCATTTAATTTGTATTGAACAAATACAATGGTTAGCAAACTTACCTGGATCTGGCCTTTCCTCACGTTTGTCCATATGGCTGCACTCCTCTACGATCTCATCCATTTATCGCTTTTTGCTTAGGATCTCCTTGAGGAACTTGACATAAGATGGCATTTCATTAAGAGCTTCTGTGAAAGGTATGGTGACATTGAGCCTCTGAAGCATCTTGATGAAGCGCTGAAATTTCTTCTCTGTCGGATCATTTGGAGATTTTGTGGGGAAAGGCATCTTCTTTTTCTGATTCGGAACCAGAACAGATGTCGGAGGTGTTGCAGCTTCCTCAATGTCGACTTGGTTCTCGTCGACATCGACAAGATCTTCCTCGATATCGACCAGTTTCCTCGATGTCGAGTTGAAGTGCTGTGCGGACGAATCTTGGCAAAGCTTCTCCTCGACGTCGACTTGATGTTGCTCGACATCGACCAAGTTCTGGTCGACATCGACCTGCTGCTGGTCAACATCGAGTTGTTTCTCAGCTTCTTCGTCCTGCTGTTTTTCGATCTCTGGCTTGCGTAGTTGATGCCCGCTCCTGAGCTTTATGGCTGCGACGTGCCCGGTCTTCCCCTTGGGATTTGGTTATGAAGACCCAGGGAGCGTACCTGACTATCTGGGGACGCCTGCCGCTAGCTGGCCAATCTGAGTCTCCATTGATTTCCGCCATATATCAATCTCCCCAAGCCTAGAGTTGACACCCTGTATCTGAGTGTAGACGGAGTTGAAGGACTGCTTGGTGTCTGAATGGTTCCTCCGCATTTCCTCAAGGATGGTCTGTAGGTCATCCTTCTTCTGGTCCTTTTCTGGATGTCCTGGAGCTTGGTATGGCGGGGGGTTCCTAGGGACACCTTTGTTCCATTGTGGTTGATAGAACCTTTGGTCCCCCAAACAGCGATTGGGACCCCCTGTGTAAGCTACCTCTTGGTGGTTTTCTACCATCCTGACTTGCTCTGTGTGTGGGCACTCAGTAGTGGTGTGCCGCTATGATCCGCATTCGATGCAGAGCTGGTTGACGGAAAGATACTTGACTTGCTAGAGGAGCTTGCGATTCTGATCTCTGTAGTACTGCTCCTTGACATCTGGGTCAATCTTCTTAGAAGGCTCATAGAGGGGCATGGATGGGGCTGGCCTGGCATAGGCATTCTCATCATAGTTTATTGGAGTCCCATACTTGTTGTCGTAGTTGGTCAGCTTGTCGAGGGTAGCCCATGCTTCAGCTGGCGGCATTGTGAGATACTCATAATGAGTATACATGTTGATCCTATCCTTAGTGGCATGGTCAAGAGAATTAAAGAAGATCTCCTGAACGATGTAGGATGGCTGTCCATGTGTAGGGCAGGATCGCAGTAGATCCTTATATCGTTCCTATGCTTTTGCTAGCGGCTCCCCAGGTTCTGTTTGAAAGTTGTAATCTTCTGGTGAAGGAGCGCTGTCTTGGCAGGATGAAAGAATTTGTTGAGAAATTCCTGCCTCACTTCAGGCCATGTTGTGAGGGATCGTGGACGGAGACCTTTAAGCCACTTCAATGCTGGATCAGCTAGAGACCAACAGAAAGCCTTCATCATGACATATTCCAAAGTGGTACCTTCAACAAGAGTACGGCACATGTCAGAAAAGTTGGTAATATGTTGAAGAGGGCATTCATTAAATCTACCATAAAAAACATCATTTTTTATCTCAATAAGGAAAGGAGTGCGAATTTCAAAGTTATTTTCAGGGATTAGAATGGCCGATTCAGGCACGACGAGAGTCGGGTGCATTTAATCCTCTGCAGTGGTAGAGTATTGGGCAAGCTCAGCTTCCACCTGCCTCATTCGCTATGTTTCCTGCGTAGTGCGTGCTCTCTCAGCAGTGAGAGCATTATCCTTGGCGGCTAGTTCCCTCTGAAACTTCTCAATCATCTCAGCTTGTGTTTCGGCAGTCGCCATGATCCTTTTCAGTTTAGAATGGATGTGTATAAGGTGTTCCGGATCATCTAAGGCGTCAAACTCAGGTAGTTGACCAAAACGGCGCATTCACCTGAAAAGTAACTCAAGACAAACGTGAGATCTAACTACCTAAGGCGCGAATGATTACTTCCCCGGCAACGGCGCCAATTTATTGTAGGAGGAAATCGAGTTCAAAATATAATAAAATAGATCAAACCGGATTCGTGCCCACGCAAATAATTACAAGACCTCCTTCTGATTTAGCAGCGGGAAGTCAGGATCGATCCTCGAGGAAGCACGTCAGCGGATCTCAGGTAGCAGCAAATCTCAAAAGAAAAATAGACAGAAAGACAGAAATAAGAAAGAAAAGCGGAAAAGAAATTGAAAGCACAGAACTTGGTCGATATCGACTACAGTTCCTCGATATCGAGTAAAAATATCGACCAACTGCACTCGAATTCCACTAACAGAAAGCAAAACCAGCAAAAGCAACTCGATTTCGACAAATCTTTCCTTGATGTCGACTAATTACCTCGACATCGACCAAAATTCCCCGAGATCGAGTAGCTCAGAAACTTAAATTGCAACCTTTTTGAACACAGAACACGAATTTCGATGAAATAAATCAATAAACTAAAGACTTCCAAGATCAAGGTTTCAACACCACAACGATAACCGTGCAAAATAACACATAAAGGCATAAAAGATCATGCCTTTCATCAAATAACTTTCGTTATTAACAAATAGGAATATAGAGGCTTTCGCATAAACCCTAATTGTTACTAACCCTTTTCACATAATTAACCCAAGTTGTATTAAGATCACTTTCGCTTCAATAACACAAACAAGGATCACCTTCAACTTTCGCAAAAGAATCATGCTCGTAGGGATAGAAGACGAATTGCATAAAAAGATCAAACCTTTACCGCATCACCTCACATGGCTACCGTAAGAAGTGGGTGGACTACTCGCTCTTCATCATAAATAAACTCATCAATAATAAAAGGAAATAACTTTGCAATAAAATAAAACTAAAAAGAAAGCTTACAACCGAACAAGCCAAATCTGCTTTGGCCTTTCCACCTTGCTCTCGCCACAAGCTCTCTCTCTCTCTCTCTCTCTCTCTCTCTCTACTTACTATCTTCTCTCCTTCTCTAGAATTGAATGAATGGAAATCAGCCCCTAATGCCTTATTCATAGTTTGGAAATCAGCCCCTAATGCCTTTTTTTTTAAAATCCGCATACTATATATATATATATATATATCAATCAGCGTATGCACACTGCGCGTACGCGGATATATTTATTTTTACCTTAACTAGGGCCGTCTTTCGCCTCTAGTTGACACTTGGACAACGGGTCTAGCGTCTCATTCTCTTTTTACCTAGCCCAGGATCGAGAGTCGGACCATTTGGCTTTTCCGCTCTGATACCATGCTCCCATAAACAAGACGGTACTTAAGCAGTTGAATAAATTAATGCAGAAGTAATTTAGATATCAAAGTATAAAACATCCAATCCTAACAATAAAGCTAAAGTGTCAAACTCATGAACTAGTAATAAACTCCAAAAATAGCTAAAACCAAGGTAGCATTGCGGAAGCTTTAAAGATTAAAAAACTTGTAGTGTAAAAGTTCATAAATGATAGCCTGCTCTTCAACTATCTCCTGCTCCGCTGCTTGCACTAGACCTGTGGAATATGGTCTGGTGTTTCGTGAGTACGAAGGACACCAGCCATCCAATAAATAGGATGGTTAGTACATTTAAGACTAGCAAATGATAGGGAAAATGTTCAGACTTTAACCTTACAATGACCATAAAACGGTATGTCATAGGTTAAGGGAAAGACACGAATATTTAAGTGAAAACTGGATAAAAAGATAGAAATTCACACATGACTCTAATGATCATGATGATCGATTATAAGATAAGAAATGGAATTATACCCGAGACAGATGAGTATAATAACTGAAATGATCACCTATTTAACAGTCGATAATAATCACAATAATAATAACAGTAATAAGACGTGGTACCGGTCGGGCCTTTAACAAGGACCACAACCTACATCAGATCGTTGTTTTACCATCCCGCGGAGAATGTATTCCGAGATGGTGTTTCATGAAACCTTGTAAGGCGGTGGCTTAACGAACCACAACCTGCAAGTCAGTCTACGATAGAACTTGCCAAAGGCATATAGCCACTCGCATCACGTGGTGCGCATTTTAACTTAATAAGCATCACATGGTGCCTATCTTAACTTATCATACATAACCAATTTATACTAGGTGATCATAATAACGACATTAAATCAAACATGAACAAGCATGGATAATTCAAAGGATCTTACTATTACATGCCACTAGTTTGCATGAAAGAAACAAGCAGCATATCATGCAATTTAGGAAGAAGAAAATAGGCAACTTTCACTTATCTCGTGTTATAAAAAAACAATCATATTTAATACGCATATCACTATAATTAATTTAATAATTTCCCATTACTTTAAATCAAGCCAATTTATGAATAAAAAGATAAATTACATCAAGCAAACGGGTATGCAATTTATCGAAATTGGCAAGGAAATTGGCCACAGGGCCGCATTCGACACGAAAGAATTTAAAAGGCACATCAAAAGAATCACGAAACACGCAAGGGCGTTTGAATGAAATCACTTGCCTTAACATTCGATGACTCGTTGACGACAACAAGATGAGATTTTAGCACCCTATTGAATCTAACGAGAAAAGGAATATTAATATTGATATTTTATAAAATTAACTTTACTTAACTCAATTTGATATTGAATTAATTCTATAAAGTTAAAAATCTATACCAATATGAATTCCTCGGGAAGCGGGATCCGGTGTGGGTGATTCGAGATTTCTTGGTGTCGCTGAAACGGGCAAGAATTGAATAGTTTAGAAATATTAGCCGCTTAACTTAATAAATAGTTAAGTTAGGGACAGAAACGGAAATAATATAAACATAAGGGGCGTTTCTGTAATTTCTTCAAAAGAAACCAGAACCTCTGTCTTCTTTCTCTTTGAAATCACGCACAGGGACGGAGGAACGACGAAACTCGATCGGTGTGGCGAAGATCGGGGCGGCGGCTCGGCTGAGACGGCGCGGTGGTGGTCGCAGGTAGAGGCAAGCGACTGGGCTCGTGCGGTCGGCTGTTCGTGGTGCGATTCCGGCGAGGCTGGGTTCTCCGGGAAAGGGCGATGGTCTGCGGTAATGGGCTCGATCGGAGGTAGCGGTGGTGCTTGGATGGATAACAAGGTGCGGTGATGGTGGTCAAGGGCTATTCACGGAAGTAATTAGGAGAGGAGAGGACGGCGATGGCGGGTTTGATTGTCCATCGGCGCACTCGTTGTGCGCATCTGCCTGTCCATCCGCGCATTCGCTGTGCGCAGCTGCCGGCGCGCCTTTTTCATCTGCGCTTTCGCAGTGCGCCATTGCCTAGGTTAACCGTGCAAATGGCGATAATTTCACCGTGCACTTAGAAATTCCGTTATAGTATTCATTCCCTCTCTAATTAGGAAAGAATAATCTATCTATATCTATTTATCTAAATACTTAAGATAAAAACATGGAAATAAATAAATAAATCTCTAAATGGAATTATATCTAAAGTAGGTAAATATCTTCTCCTCTTGATAGCACTTGATAGATCTTGATGGAATTTGATCTCGAAAATATCTCCAACGGCATCGGGATAGAAACTTAACAAGAAACCGGATTACTCGACGTCGGCTACTGAAATTTTCTCGATATCGAGTAGAATTCCTCGATATTGACTAGCACTTTTCTCGTCTTCCTCTCAACACTCGATTCTGGCCTCCAGGAGAAAAGTCGACTTGATTTTTCCTCGACATCGAGTAAATTTCCTCGACATCGACGAACATCTTCAGCTCCCAGCTTCACTTGTCGACTCTAGTGCTTGACTCGATTTCAGGTTACTCGATATCGTGTAAAATACCTTGATATCGACTAATTCCTCAGCTTTGCTCGATTCTTGGTTTTCTGAGTGGAAATCGACTTGACTGTACTCCACATCGACTAAGCTTGGTCGAAATCGACCAAATGTGTTGTCGATTTTTCCTTGCTTCCATCTTGATTTATCCCGGTTCCGCTGCTCCTTGACCTCGGACTTCTGTAGTTGACTTCGAGCTTTTCTCCCTTTCTCCGAATTGCTGTAAATTGCTTCAATTTCTGCGAAATTAAATAGAAACTAGTGTAGATTCCATAATTTGGCAAATAAGCATAAACTACATAGATTATGTACTATTCTAGCCCAAATGCATGCAGAAAACGATATAAAAGTAACTATAAAACATGGCGAATTAGGCTCACATCAATAAACCCTAATTGTTACTAACCCTTTTTCACGTAATTAATCCAAGTTGCATTAAGATCACTTTCGCTTCAATAACACAAACAAAGATCACCTTCAACTTTCGCAAAAGAACCATGCTCATAGGGATAGAAGACGAATTTGCATCCAAAGATTGTACCTTTATCGCATCACCTCACATGGCTACCGTCGGGCTCACCCTGACCCTAGAAGTTGGGTGACTACTCGCTCTTCATCATAAATAAACTCATCAAAGATTTCAAGAAAATAAATTGCATTAAATAAACTAAATAAGACTTACAACCGAATAAAGCCAACTCCCGCTCTCGCCCTCTCCAACCTCAATCGGCTCCAACTCTCTCTCTCTACTCTCTCTATGTAACTAATTGTAACTTGAATTGAATGAATAAAACTCAGCCCCTAAGGCCTTATTTATAGTGTTCCATGTAGCTATTCTAGGATAGAACAACTATATCTAAATCTATCTAATAATATAAGATAAAACTAATGGAAATAAAGAAATAAATCAACAAGGAACTATATCTAAGGTAGATAAATATCTCTTCCATCTTGATAGATCTTGATAGAATTTGATCTTGTGGATATCTTCATTGGAATTTGGATAGAACTTTAATTAGAACTCGGACTAGATCGAAATCGACCACTGTTGGTCAACTCGATATTGAGTTAGGTAGGTCGATATCGACTTGCAATTTCTCCGTCTTCACTTCCTGATTCGATCTCGGCTCCAGGAGTGAAAATCGAGTTGATGTTACTCGATATCGACTTGACATAGTCGATATCGACTTCTTCCTTTCTTCTTCAGCTAGCTTGGTCGATTCCGGGATCTTGACTTGGTTTTGGGCAACTCGATATCGACTTGTGAGACTCGATATCGACCAACTTTCTTCAGCTTTGCTCGATTTTGGGTTCTGGGTGAATATCGAGTGGTTTTACTCGATATCGACCTGTTGTTGTCATCTCGACTTTCTCGTTTCCAACTCGATTTGTCCTGGTTTCGCTACTCCTTGACCTCGGACTTTCTGTAGTTGACTTCGAGCTATTCCTCCTTTCTCTGAACTGTTGTAAATTGCCTCAATTTCTGCGAAATTAAACAAAAACTGGTGTAGATTCCATAATTTGACAAATAACCATAACTACATAAATTATGTACTATTCTAGCCCAAATGTATGAAATGCATGTAGAAAAAGATATAAAAGTAAGTATAAAACATGGCGAATTAGGCTCACAACATGCTCTCAGAATCATAGAAAGTAGAACCTAGAACTCGTAGAGAAAAAAGAAGAGAAGGATGGGTAACCATATCATCAATCCTGAAATCGTTGAAGATCTTAGGCGTTCCCGTTAGAGTTCGCCAAATATCCGCTGAATCAGGAACACGCATGGCATTATTCCACTTCTTCGAGCACTCTTCGTGACACCAAAAGCAACTCCAATCGCAGCATATGAGGAATTACAGGCTCTTCCCTACAATCGAAATTGAACATCCTTGGGCGATATTACTTCCCAAGTGGTATGGAACTCCTTAACCAAACAAGGATAGGTAGGAGCCCTTCTTCCAAAAAAATCACGCAGCCCTCCATGTGCCATGAACTCGAGCATCGAGTCAAATAAGCACAACCGTCTCAAAGTAATCACATCAAAGAACAAGGTGGACGTGTAGGTGCGTTGTCCAAGTGCATTCCAGCATAGCACATAAGTATTATCGAAGTAAGCCGGCACATATTTCTTGATAGGGGCAGACGACATGATGCAACTCGAGGAAAAACCAAAGAAAATCCATAAAAACGACCAAAATATGGGCTCGTTGTAGAGGCGTCGTGGCAGGGGCGGCGGACGCCGTTGGAAAACTGACGTCGACTCCTCCAAACTTCAAACTTTCTCGAACAACTTGGTTTCAATGGGTTCTTTTGTGATAGGTAAGGGAATGGAATGGGCAAAGAGTGAATTTTAAGAATGTAGGGTAATGGCGGAAAGTGTTTTGATGGATTGAATCGATTGAAACGCAAGGCTTTAGGTAATTGGATCATATTCCAGTAGGCTTTTTGTATTCTTGAGATTTCTTTTGAGTAAGCTTGATTGATCCACAATAAGAAGAAATATAAATGGTGAGTTGGAAGGATTATCTATCACCAAAGAAAAAGAAAAATTATTAGATCTAGATAGAATAGAAATAGAAAAGATAGAAAATCTAATCCTAGGAAATAAGGGAACTATTCCTAACAAGAAAGATCTAGTCCTAAAACAAATAGAAAATAAATAAAAGATAAAATACTAACCTAAGATAGATAGAAAATAATATAACCTACTAAAAAAAAATAACCTTGAAACGAACGCTCTGACCTCTCTCTAGTTTTCTAGAGAGAGGTTCAGATTGGAAAAACCAAGGGTTTCACCCTTCTTCAACACCCCTCGACAACTCCTCCTTCCTTATGCTGCAGATCAAGTTTGGAAGGCCTCATTCAGGGCTCGTAAAAACATCCCTTCGGGGCTCAAAAACATCCCTTCGAGGCTAAAAAAACCTCCCTTTGGGGTTAAAAATCGCTGCTAGCAGCCATAAATCAACCTTCTAATGGACGTTTTTTCGTTCGATTAGAGCCCTAAATCTCACCTCTTGGTGTTAGCCTCGCCGCCGCCTGGTCCAGGCTTCGCTATTCCGGTGGTGTGTTATCCCTTGGGTGTGGTGCTTACAGCCGGTGTGGGTGGTCCCAGGGGCTATGCGCTGAGTCGCTTCCCCTGCGCCGCTTTCTCTGCCACCACCTCCTCTTCGTTCAGGTTCTGTTGTCGCTCCTTGGGCTGTCGGCTCTCGTACGAATTTAACCAAAAATCAAATTGAGAAAGGGCTTTTGTTGATCCGTGTCTCTAGTCCCCTTTTCTTCAATTTCTAGATCTGATTTCGGGCTTTAGCACCCCTAATTTCAAACCAAGAACTTGACAATCTTTGATATTCTTGAAGCTTTGCACGCTCTCCGCCGGCTGTTCGGACTGCCCTCTCTTCGGTGGTGGTGGGGTGGTGCTTGCCCTCCCATTTCTCGCCGCCGACGGTGCTTGGCGGAGGCTCCGATGCAGCTCGAGGCTCCTTCCTGGTGCTCCAATGGTGTTCACTTTCTTAGGCTAGAAAGTGCCGTACGTGGTCCTTGGGCCCTACGAAATTACAAAACAATAGGAAAGCTTTTTGGTTATTTGCATCCTTGGGCCCTACGGAGGCCCTTTCTAAAGCCTTTGGGCCTAAGTTACCCACTATATATAAAATAAATTATAATTAAAATCAAATTAAAATTAAAATTAAATATTTAACTTATATATAAGCCCGCAAGGGTGACTAAATCCCGCAAGGGCCTAAATTAATTCCCGAAAGGGTTTGACTAAATTCCGAAAGGGCTTGACTAAATTCGATTTGACTAATCTTCTGGCGTGTTTGCACGAGCATTATTGGGCTCTACTTTCGGCGTTTCTTGGAGGTTTTCTTCTTGGTTGGGGACGTGAAGTTTGGAGTCGGGTTTGGCTGGGGTCGAGGAAGTGTGCTCAGGGCGTCTCCGTTGTTAGGAATGAGCTTTCTTGGAGTTTCATCTGCACTTCCCACAAGAGATAGATTCCTGCTGTACCGCTGGCCCGCGGTGCTACCGTTTCGGTGGTGCTTGGCTTCGCTCTTCGCCGTCGTCCGCAACTTTTGGGAGGAGTTCTTCTTAGTTTCGTTCTTGTTGTAGAGTTGTTTTTTTTTCTTGTTTCAGTACACCATTTTATGTTCTTATTATGTTTAGGCGATTTACGTCTGCCGATTCGTCGGCTTCTCGAGAATCAGGCTTACCTGATCTCGAACTCTTACCTTATCAAAAAAAAAAAAAAAACCTAAAACAAAAAGGAAAACAATCTAATCCTAGAAAGATAAAAATAAACTAACCTAAACTCGGAAAATAACCAAAAATAAAAAGATAGAAAACTTCCCTTCCAATTTTACCAAAATTCGGATTCGTTCGACGAACAGACAAGCGACGGGCGCCATGGATTGGACGGCGGGCACCGTGTCCACAGTGCACAACTCCATTCTTTTTGATCAATCAAAACTCAAACCCAACATCGGTTTCACTTACCGTAACTTCCGAAACTCGGCGACACGATTAATCGTACTTTATTGAATTGAAAAATTAAATGCAAAATAGAAAAACTACCTAACTATCTTGCGTTGCCTCCCAAGAAGATCCTTTGTTTCACGTCTTTGGCTCGGCGTGATGCATTCTTGATCAAGTTATTCCACCAAGATCCCCCACACTTGTCCTTTTCAGAACAAGGGGTGGAACTTTAGGAACTTCTCCGACATATCCATCCATTGCATCCATCGATTCCTTCTTGAAATGAGTAACTCCGGGAGGTTGACTTGCAATCGCAAAAACCTCAACATTATTTAGAATCGAATTTTCATAGGGAATAACAATAGAATCATTTTAATGAGACACATTTTCATGTGAGATAAACAAATTCTCAATGTCATTTTTCCCTAATCCAATTTCATCTTTGTTAGAAAACTCAAGATTCATATATTTATTTTCAACAGAAGCATCTAACAAAGTATTTGATTCATTCATGTGATAAGTTTCATTAGAGTCAAGAACATCTACGGAATCATTGGCAGAAGAAACAATAGGCTCAAATATAGAAAACTCAATCTTTCTACTATCAAACTCCATAGTCAGTGAACATTCAAATCAATCAATCTTCGTCTTAGCCGTTCACAAGAATGGACTTCCCAAGATAATCGGGGTTTTAGGCGTACCTTGTTCCATGTCTAGAATGAAGAAATCTGCTGGAAAAATCAAATCATTCACCTTAACCAAAACATCTTCAACAACTCCTCTAGGCTTAATACTAGAACAATCAGCGAGTTGTATAATAACACCAGTTTCAGACAATGAATTGAGACCCAAAAACATGTACAAGTTATAAGACATAACATTGATTGAAGCACCTAGGTCTAACATAGCTTTGGTGAAGCTAGCATCACCTATTGCACATGGTATAGTAAACATATCAGGATTTCCGCACTTTTCAGGCAATTGTTTCTGAAGCAAAGCATAAAAATTCTCACTTAAATTTACCTTTTCTTTCTTTCTCATCCTTTACTTGCGCTTCATCCTGCATAGCTCTTTCAAGAATTTCGCATAGCGGGGCACAATTTTAATCAAATTAAAAAGTGGAATATTTACCAAACAACGAGCAAGGATGTCATAAAGAATTTGTTCATCTTCCCACTTACGATTGGATCTTAAGACATGAGGAAATGGTGGTGCAGGTCTTGAAACTTCAGAAGACCACTCTTTAGAAGCTTTCTTCGGGGATTGAACAACGTCAGAAGTCAGATCCCTCAATGGAGGTGGCGGCGGGCGCCGTGGTGAGGGGCGGCAGGCGCCGTCTCTGCAGTGCGTCTCCAATTCCGTCTCTTCCTCCTTATTTCCCAAATCAACTTCCTCTCTAGGCCTCTCTTCAACATTCTTTGTGGGTACATTCACTTGTTTACCTCCTCTAAGGGTCATGGCGCTAACATTCTTCTTCGGATTCACTACCACCTGTGATGACAACTTACCCGAATCTTTCGCTTTCAATTCACCAATCTCCTTAGCCATTTGACTCAGCAACTTTTCTTGAACACTCATCTTGTCTAATGACAACCTCAATGTCTCATCTTTGTCATCTTGTTGAGTGTTTCTAGGACAATTCTAAAATTCTCCTCTTTGAAAAGGGACTTGTTGATGCTGGCCTCTTCCGTAGAATCCACTTTGGTAGTTTGAACTGTAGCCTTGATTGTAATTGTTACCAAAGTCGCGTCGAGGTCCATAATCCATAACATTCACTTCATCGGTGTCCTCCTGAATCAAGGGACACTTATCATTTGGATGAGTTGGATCTCCACAAACTCCACAAGGTCTGGGCTGATGGGGTTGATTCATTTACGTGGCCATCTTGTTCACGATCTCTATGAGCCTATCGATATCATCCTTGTGCCCATCTCTCGAACTATCCAACTTATGAACTCCTCTAACTCCTTGGTGACTCCCATATTGTTGCGATGCATTAGCCAATCCTTCAAAAATTTGCATTGCTTCCTCAGGTGTTTTATCCAAAGTATCTCCTCCGCTAGTAGCATTGTTGAAACTCCTGTCGGTATCAAGCAAGTCTTCATAAAGATATAGCACTAGATCATCCTCGGGTATACCGTTTTGCGGACAACTACCCTTAAGCTTCTTGAACCGCTTAACATACTCATAAACACTCTTCGTAGGTGATTGCTCAATACTAGACAGCTCTTTCTTAAGTTTGTTGAGGCGAGTCGTAGGAACGTACTTTTGTAAGAAAGATTTCTTCAATTGCACCCAAGTAGTAATGCTTTCTGGGGGTAGGTAGTAAAGCTAATCGCTTGCAGCATCTTTCAAAGTAAAGGGGAACACTCTCAACATTAATTGGTCGTCAGACAAGCCTTGGTGTCTCAGTCTATCACACACGCTCACAGATGTAGCAAGGTGCTTTCTTGAACCCTCAGAGAGATCTGGAAGACTAATTGCAAGTGGTTGAGCACTCAAATCAGGTTTCTTCAGGTTTCTCAGGGTCCTTCTTGGCGGATTAACAACGACGTCTGCCATCTCTTCGTCTGTTTCAAACGCAAGCCTCCTCTCCGACCGAAAAGATCTTTCAACCTCGGGATCAAAAGACAAAAGCGATGAATTAGAAGATCTAGTTTGAACCATACAAAGACATAACAAACTCAAAGTAAAGAATAATTTGATGCGGGACGAACGTCGTTGGCACTTTCACCCTTTATCAAATACTAATAATATCCAAACTTAAACACACAACCAATAGGTTAGGCAATCAATCACTTGATAAACCAAATAACTACTAGTATATCGATGAAGTCCGGTGTTGAACCCACAAGAGAACCTATTTCCTATTCAATAACTATGGACAAACACTTTTAAAGCAAAACAATGATCTTTGACAAGTAGCAAATCTGTAAAAGTAACCAGATTGCAAATCACAAAGCAAATTGATATCAAAGTAAAAAGAACATTTCATCTGTAATTCTCTAACAATGGTATGAATTCATGCTCCTAGGTCTACTTGACTAAAGTTGAGATATCTGCAGAGATTCACTCATCTTATCCAATATCACTAAAGAATAGCATTAAGAACTCAAGTAATCAAGACCAATTGGCAAATTGACTATGCACAATCAAGATAGATAGGCGCATACCGAACTCAATCTTAATCAAATATCCTCAACATAGATCAATTGAAATCATCCACGACAAAGACAAAGGGACATCACTATCATCAATACCTTTTTTTCTATCGAGAAAACAACAACGAATTCATAGCTAGAGATGCAATTCCTAACATGTTGATCAGGCATATAAAAGAACACAAATATAAATTAAGCACAAGATGATAACAAAGAACATGAATAATCAAATAGAATCAAATCCTCACAATCCAACCAACCATGTCTTCGAATCACAGGCGAAGCTATGAGTTTAGCAACTCATAGGCCAGTTCTCTCTCTCTCTCTCTCTCTCTCTAATGGTGTTCATCGTCTCACACAATAGCCACACACACGACGAAATAAACTGAAAAAACAACCTTAAAAGGTCTCACAAGGGTCGGCAAAACCCTAGAAGAAATAATAGGAAATAATAGAAAATAATAGTCTTCGGATCCAAAACCGCGCTTCCGGGATCTGGGCCAATGGCGGGCGTCATGCAAAGGGCGGCGGTGGCCGTCTCTACAGTGCTCGACGTTCCTCAAATTCATTCAATGAATTTCAATGTCGTGCCTCCTTGCTTATCCTTAGCTCTTCCTCAGTCTCTATATGCTCTAAAACATGCTTCTTAAGCTCTTCCCAATGTCCATCCAAGGTCGGAATGTAATTCTGCAGAATAAACACTAACAACCCAGAGATTCCGAACTCGAATACTCCACAAGTAATATACAACACTGGAATCAAAACATAACAAAACCAATACCTAATAGCAATAAGGAACACCTATAATGCCTATATGAAATATGAATTATCAACCCCCGTCCCACATCGGATATCATCAGAATGTTGGGAGTGCTTTATAAGTGATTGAAGCCCTACCTATGACAGAAGAGCTCTTCCTTTTCAGGCTCGAACTGAGGACAATGGACCTGAGAGGGCTAGGTGGCATGGCCTGGTGCCTCTTAAGACCTCGGGTCTTACAGATGGTATTAGAGCCGACTCCGGGCTCGGAGATGCACCGATAGTATTCTCGGGTACGCTCCTCCCGAAGGGCAGTGTCTTGGGTATAACGAGGTCGTTAGTGCTTTAAGTAGGGGAGATTATAAGACCCCTATCCCACATCGGATATCATAAGGATGTTGGGAATGCTTTATAAGTTATTCAAGCCTTACCTATTACACAAGAGCTCTTCCTTTTCAGACTCCATGTGAGGACAACAGTCCTGAGAGGGCTAGGAGGCATGGGTTGGTGCCTCTTAAGACCTTGGGTCTTACACAAATCTGGTTGAAACACACAGTAAAGTTTGGTTTTATTTCATCGATCAGATTTCTTCAATTGATTCTCTTGTTGATCACATCAACTGTGAATTTTATAGGGTTATTATTGTTGTTGTTACTTTTCTATTTCAATTAGATTTCAGCCTTATTCGTGTCAAATCCCAATTAGGATCCATTGAATTGATCTGGGGAGGAGGGTGGAAGTAAAGATAATCAAGTCTCCGCCGTCGGCGAAATTGAAGTTTCGGGTGAATATTAGTAGCCCGATGGCAGTGGCAAAATCCTCCTAGGTCGGCGGTGGAAACTTTTGGGGGCTATAGGAGGGCGGCATCACCATTAAGGATGGTGGCCACAATCCTTAATGGTGACGCCGCGAAGCTCGCCAGCAGGTTGTCACCAGCGAAGCTCGCCAACAGGTTGATGTTGCCATTGAAAAAGAGTAGGTTCTGAGTGGCGGTGTGTTGATGTCGCCAGCAGGTTGATGTCACCAATAGGAGTAACAAGGTTGTCCACGACGGTGGCAAAGGCGGCGGTTGGGGTGATTAGGGATTAAGACAGCGGCCAGGCGTGATGGCGATGGGATTCCAACCGCCGAGGTTTTGAGCGAGGCCTTTTGTATGCTAGGGGATGGAGCGAGGGTAAATTTGGGTGAAATCACTCCCTACCCTGTCCACCCTCATATAGCAAGGTATTGAAACCACCCCGAAATCACCCCATCCCCACCCTCTTCCACTCCCTCCACCGCCCTCAACCATCCCCTCCATCTCAAGCCAAACAGGTGGGCGAGAAACCCGAAAACCACCCCCACCCAATTCCACCCCCTTTTTTGTGGACAGAAAATAGGCCCTTAGTTTGATCAGGAATTGAGCATCTCCCTCCTCGAACTTTAATGTGTGGACACAGAGTTTGGATTGCAGCAATGTAAAAGGTGATGTAGCAAGTGGCTTGGTTATATATAATGTAGACAATTTGATCTTTGGAAGATAAGAAAGTCACTTGTAGAGTTTCATTATTCTCACAAAATGGCAATCTGTGTGAGATATGTAGGATTAATATCAGTACATGTTCCTCCAACAAATTAGGGAAAGCTACAAGAAGCAGAAAACGACGTTGAGGATTTGAAAAACAAGGTGAGATACGTGATCAGGTTCTAAGTTCGGCGGTGATTGGTGACAACTGTGCCATGGAAGTTATGAGGTTAGAATGTGAAACTACTATAAACACCTTAAAAAGGGGAAGAAAAGAGTCATTGAAGACTTGAAGCTTGAAGATTGCAAAGTATTTTGCAATTTAGCCAAAGTGGGGTAAATTCACTTTTTGAAACATCAACTTTACCCCGGGTTTTAAAAAATATATAAATAATAATAGGTAAGTCATTGTTTCAAACTGCGACTTACTAATTTTTTTCTGGAGAAACTAAATACACCACAAATCTTGCATGTCGAAAAGGACGTGCAGGGCTGAAGTGGGCTAATTAATTGGAAAAGTGTGCTAATTAATTGAAAAGGTATGCACGTTGGAATGGACGTGCACTTAAAGAAGGGAATTTGCGGTGTATCTAGAACACCCTTTTTTTAAATGTCATTTTAAATTGAATATAAAAAAATAAAAAAATTATATATTTATAGGAGGGTCACTATTTCAAACAGCGACTATCCCTTTTTTCAAAATCCTGTAGAAACAGCCAAACATGGAGGGGGGGGAGGGTCACTCCTCTAGTCTTCAATATGTACAAATTGATTTGCCTACATGACTGATTCTAGGACTTTTCATCAATATGTTCTTGTCAATGCTTGATCTACTTGCTTCTGAATTCTCATACCTTCAAGCGGATGTGAGAACAATGGAAAAGAGCACCGCTTCACTCCGAATTTGACTTCCTCGCCTTCGAATTTTGCTTCTTCACTTCTAAATTCGGCTTCCTCGATGGTAAGTTCATCGAGAAGCTGATCCATTTCGATTCGCCACGTTGGGGCTTCTGCTACACCATGCTTCACAAGGTTTCCAGAAGCTTCGCCCTTGTCATTCATCAACTCCATTCCGAGCTTCGTGATGTTGTGAGTTCATCCTCCATCGTTGCAACTGGTTTAGGTTTTCGTTTGTTGAAATCAGGGAATTTCGGTGCAAGATTTGGTTTACTTCTCCGACCTACTTTGATCTCCCTGCCTCCGACTTGTTCAATATCTTCGCCTTCTTTTCAGCCTCTCCGACTTACTTTGGCTTCCTCCTCCTCCTCTAAACATATTTTCGGCGAAAGGGGGAGAGTCGTTGTTTGGTATATATGTTTTTTTAGTTTTTTTTTTAATTTAAAATGATATTTTAAAAAATAAATTCAATAAGTCACTTTTTGAAACAGCGACATACATATTATATATATTTTTTTAAACCCAGGGGTAAACTCGTTGTTTGAAATAGCGACTCAAACCCACTTTGACTAAATCTCAAAATACTTTGCGATCTTAACTAGTCTCTGATATTTTTTTTTGTTTTTTACCAATCTGAAAAAAAAAATTCTAAAACTAAAGCCCCTTGTATATGTTCCTTTGTTGTGTAATGATTGTATAAATTTACCAAATTTATTTGTTGTTTACTCGTATTGATTTTGTAATATTTTGTTCCACTCATTGTTGTAACACAATAAGGGACGGAGCCAAAAAAAAAATTAGCGCGGGGGTTACGGTTATATATACAGTGTCGTTTTAGATTAAATTAGGATAACGATCTCTACGTAATACAATAATTATAAATGGTGTTATTTAAAGATGACATGACTTCGATTTCTGATAAAAAAAAATTCTTTTTTCTCCAATAAGAAAATAAATAAGCAAAAATAAATAAATGAATGAAATAGCCGAAGAAAAGACAAGTAACAAATTAGGATATATATAAGGAAACATTTGCTATATGTCCATTTGAGATACAAATTTTAGCTCCTTGTGTAAAGAACGAGATTTTAATTATTATTTAATTACCAAAATTGAAAAGTTTCGGAAAACCCGTCCTCGAGCATATTTCTATTTTCAACAAGTTTTTGAAATAATTCTAGCTTCCCGTTGAATATAAGATTTTGATGGATCATAGTTTCATTATCGAATTTAGGATTTGAAAACTTAGCGGCCCGTGTGTCGTTTTGAAACAATTTTAAATTTCGTGTTGGATTTTTTTAGAGTCGGGATTTGGGTTGAATTGTCGGGATTCAGAGTCGGCCCTCTCTCTCTCTCTTTCTCTCTCTCTCTCTCTCTTCCTTCTTACTCTCCCTCTTTATGGTTTTCGTCTTTTTCCTCGTTAAAACCCTAAGAGCTCCCATTGGCCCCTATATACAAAAAGCCATAATCCCAATGAGACAACATCAACATGAAATTCTGAGCCTCCACCCTAGCCAAAACCCTAATCTCTCTCTCCATTTGGAGATCCAAGAAAGAAATCCCAAAACACTTCTTCCCTTCTCCTCTCTCAATCTTCAAAACCCTTCTTCCAATCTCATCCTTTGTGTTTCTCCCAACCATAAAACCCTCAAACACCCTCTTACAAACCTCCTTCCACAAATCTAACCCAAAATATCATAATCAGAAGGCAGTTTCCATCGAAAACAGAAGTTTCTGGGGTATTTCGCCGCCGTAAGTTCATCTTCACCACCGTGAGTTTGAGCTCAGAACCATGTTCGCCGCCGCGAGTTCTATCTCGCTGCTGCAAGTTTGAGCCCAGCGGCCCTTGTTTGTCGGTTTCTCGCGGTAAATCAATTCGTTCTCCTTTCTTTTGATTCCTTTTCCTTCCAAATCTTTTATAGGATATTCTTTTCTAAGTCCCCTACCTTCCAAGGTCAAATTGGAGTGGATTTAATCCCTGTAAAACATGAAATCGATCCATTCTCTGTCGTTTCCCATGTATTTCAAAGGTGAGCTAGATCTCTCTCGTTTTTGCTCGTTTTGGTCTCAAACTTTGCAAATGAGCTCTTTTATTCATCCTTTCCCTTTCCTAGGTAATCCTTCTTCTGCTCTTTCTCTCTAGTCCTCATTTGTGTCTTTTGGTGTTGACATAGGTCGGGATTGAATTTACTTTAACTTTGTTTTGGTTTGACAAAGAAAGGAATTGATTCAAGGGAAAAATGAGCCAAAACTTTCGAATCTCGCCGCAGTGAAACCATGGTCGCCGCGGAGAGTTAGAACAACAACTACTGGGAGGAAGGAGACACTGTTCACATAGGCGAAAACACTGTCCGCGGCGGCGAAAATGTGTTTTCACGGCCAGTGAAGAGTGCTCTTTTGCGGGGAACCTAGGAAGGATTTCGCCGCGGCGAGCGGCCATTCTGCCACGGTGAAATCTATCCCAGCAGCCTTGGCCTAGGCGTTCCCTTTGATCTCTAGAGTCCTTTGGTTGGTTTTTAGGTTGAAACAATCTATGATGGGTTTATTGTCGATGGTCGAGTTCGAACATGGATTTTGAATATATAATTTATTTAAGGGGTTATTTAATGAATTAAATATGACTTTGACGGATTTTGAAAAAATGTTGATTATATCGATTTGATGTTTCAGAAATGCTTTGAGAAATTGTATTTCAAACCTCATGTCGTTTGATAGTGTTATGCTTGGTTTTGAAAATGGGATTTGAGAAGAGTAATGATGAGTTATGGAAACTTGATGGAGATTTGGAAATCTCATAATGGCTTGCCTTACGGTATTTTCTCGTATCAGAAAATGGATTTGAGATGGTTTAACTTGCGATTAGTTTTGGAAACCTTTTGGGGACATGGTCTCTGTGTGTGTGATTAGTAGCATTGTATCTTATCGCATTTTTTAATATAATAATATGGGCTTGTTGATTGATTGGATTCTGCTTTCCGCCATGCTTTGCTGTTCGGCTTTCTAGGTAAGTTCCTTTATGAACTTACTTAGACCGATCATATAAACTCCATGCTTGTGGTCATATGACATACTAGGTGATGCATAAACATTAAAACATGCCATGTAGTATCATGCTAGAGTTGCATACTTAAATGAGCATTCAGTTACTCTGTGTGTTTGAGAAACAGAACGGTCGTTATTTGTGAAGTCCTAGAGTCTTTGCTAGGGTAATAGGACAACCAAACTCCATCGGGTTTGTCCTTAGTCATTATTGTCACGAGATATGAGATAAGCTTGATTGTTTTATGAGGTTGATATCATAAGATAATGACGATGATCGATTACTGATGCGCACATATACCACTTGCGAGTGGAATTACTATGCCATAGAACTGAGTTGGCGAGCATTCGCCCTAATGGGAAGGGGGGCGGAAGTACGATAGGGATATTCTTCTTGACATTCTTTGGGTACCTTTACTGTTTTTCTGCATATATATATATATATATATATATAGGGTCGGGTTCAAGCGCGAAGCAATCTTATGTTGCGAAGGAAAGAAGTGCTGTGATTGGCTGAAAACGTCACCACCCACGCGCTTTCTTTTTCGGCACACTCGCATTTAGCGAGTTGTTACACGCACCTTTTATAAATATCTTCCACCCTTTCTTCGAATCTCATAATCTTCGAATTTGCCAAAAATTCTTTCCAAATCTGCTCTTCAAAATCGCCGAAGAAAATCAAAGCATTCAAAATCACCAGATTTTCTCTTCTCGGTTTCAAAACCCTAATTTGCTGTAACCTCAATGGAGAAAGGTAAAAACCTAATAATTTCTCTATGTTCTGCTAATTTTTAATTTTATTACTTATTTATTAGGTTATATTTCGAAACACGTATATATCCTACTAATTTCATGAATGAATTTTTTGAACGAATTCCATGAATGTATTCCCTACTTATTATGCTAAACCACTTAGATTAATGCATGATAAACCAATACTATTATGCATATTCCTTTAACGACTACGTTTTGTATATGTTGAACCACTTCAAGCTGTATATGATGAACCAGCTCGAGTTATGCATGATGAACGAATACTATTATGCATATTCATCTAACAGCTATCTTTTGTATATGTTGAACCACTTCGAGTTGTATATACTGAACCAATGTTATTATACATAATCCCTTAACAACTACTCCCTCCGTTTCAAAATAAAAGTCATTAGGACTTTTTAGTCCACGCTTTTTAAGGAGAAAAGAACTCTATAAAATATTATTTTTTTAATCAATTTTTTTTCTATAATTTCATACTTGGTAGTAACAAGTATGAAATAATTTTAAAAAAATTGATTAAAAAATTAATATTGTATAGAGTTTTTACCTTATTAAAATGCGTGTGGAATAGTAAAGTGATAATTATTTTGAAACATATTATATATGCTGAACCACTTTGAGTTATATCTGCTGAACCAATGTTATTATAGATATTCCTTTAATAACTACCTCTTATATATGTTGGAAACACTTTGAGTCATATAGGATGAACCACTACTTTGAGTTATATATGTGAACCTAAACTCATAGAAATATTCTTTGAACCACTACTGCCATATGAGTTGAAATATTGTTTGATATGTTGAACCATTTTTTAATATGTATCCTGAACCTATACTTCCTCTCCATCTTTTAATCCATTTTTTGTGTGATTTTGTTAGATATGTTGAACCTTTATTTCATATATATATGATGAACCACTTCTTCCATCTATCTCTTAATCCATTTTTTGTGTGACTCTTCAAAAAGATACATCTTGTATTACAACTCCAACTGTCATCCCTATATCATAAATTGATTCACCATCAAAAATTGCAACTTTAACATTGGAGAAAGGTATAAAATATTGTTCTAATTATTCTAAGTTTTGTTATATATACTGAATGATAGCATGCATTTAGGTAGGCATATTAGATTGCATTTAGCATGATTGAGATGTATATAATACATGGTTTAGGCTGGATTTGCATTTATACTTCTGTTGTTGGTGGAGTCAGAATCTACACGCTTTTATGGATTATTTCAGGTATATGTGGATTCAACGAGGAATGAGGAAGCTCATGGATGAAGGAAGAGTGAAGAGGAGGAGGAAGAGTGAAGACCCGGGAGCGAAATCGAAGTTAGAGAGCCTAAGTGAAGAACAAGTCCACAGAAGTTGTCGTCAGACATGCTGAAATTGTTTCGCACTTTCCGGAAGCCTCGATGGTTCGATTGACTATTATAAGCATGCGTTGGAAAGCTCTTTCCGAGATCTACAACTTTTATGTTGACATCATGACCAGATTCAAAACGTAAAAATCGTTGTGAACAGTAAAAGCCGCCCCACGGCCAAGAAAACCGCCCCGCGGTCCGAAGCTCTGACGAAGGATTTCGCTGATCGCCTGGCCGCCCCGCGGCCTGGGTTGGCTGCCCCGCGGCCTCTGCAGAAACGTCGAATCTGTTGATGGACGTTTTATCTCTTTAATTAGGTTTTTAGAATTATTATTTAACTGACTCTTTTGAAGCTTTTTAAGGACGTTTTAGGATTTAGTTTTAATCATCTAATTCCTTACTTTATGCACTTGGAGATTATCAATTGAGAGAACCCTAGAGGAGAGCCTCCATGGCCATGGAATCCTAAACTCTTTCGTTTCGTCTATGGATTGAATCTTTGGTTTGATAAAGTTGTGAGATTTATATTCTTGTTCTATTTCTATTGATTCGTATTGATTCTTTTGGGAATATTGTTGATTTCTTCTAGTCCGTACAACTAGTTGAGATTATTGCTAGGATTTTGGAGATTTCTCGTTGTGAACCTTAATCCATAGAAGCAATCATGCCTTTTTAGGACTCGTAGGACTAAACTGGTGTGTAGATGATCAATTACATGTTAAATACTGACTCGTAGCTTGGTGTTGCATGTATGCTGGTTAATTCTTAATCTTAATGCTACTATTAGGTTAAATCTTGACCGTGTTAGGGTTATCTAATTAGTAAGGGTTACTAGGACTCGTAGGACTAGTAATTTAGATAAGATCAGGACAGGAACAATAATAGGATGAAAAGAGAACTTGAAGAAGAATCGATGATCAACTAACAAAACAAAAGTGGATATTTGTAGATGAAACTATTTTCTCAATTGTTATCTCTATTAACTTGTTTATAGCTTATCTTATTTTCTTTACTTCAATCACCAAAACCATCCCTTTTCTACTAATTGGTAAATATACATTACTTAGGAATACTTGATTCTCTGTGGGATCGACCTCTTTCTTGCTTACTATACTAGTTTGTAGGTTTGAGTTATACTTTGATAGGAACAACGACAGTTTCCTCCTGTCAAATTTTGGCGCCGTTGCCGGGGAATCAAGTTTATTCCTTTGTTTTGTGTATTTATTGATTTTTGTTTATATATCTAATTTGTTGTGAACCTATCTAATTTGTTGTGAACACCCTTGCTACTAACTTTTAGGATGTTGAGGTTATTGCAGTTTGAAGGTGATAACTTTCACCAATATCTTACCAGATTGCAAAGATATGTTGACATTCGTAATTCACGAGGTTATCAAGACAGCATCCGAGATATGATTCTTTGCATCATTGACGGGATGATTGTTGAGACACGAGCGCTTGCTGAATATATGAGTAATGGAGGCCTAGCACGGTTATGTTTGTCGGCTTTGGGGGATTTTTTCTGTTACATGGGTTACCATGTATCACAGGAAGAGTTGCCCACCACGTCTTATCCACCAATGGAGGACTCTATCACACACTTGGATGATGAAATCCAATCCATTACTCAAGCAATACAGGAGAATGTTCAGAGCATCAGAAACTTGGGGGAACAATTGAGCCAACTTATTCAAACATCGAGCGAGATAATAGCAGATCGGATGGCCGCCATTCAAGTTGATAAAGAAAGCAAACCCATTCCGCCATCCCTTGAGACATTGAAAGATGCAAGAATGGAAGATCACGTCGAAGTCATTGTTCTTAATTCATTCCATCCTAGTTGGTTTCATAACGAGGAGGAATTGTTCGCAGACAACGGTAGTTTCTTTGACGATGGAGAAGAGGGTCTAGCGCTTCCTGACATGGAATCTCATGAGTCGGCGCATGAGGTCTCATGTGTTGTGTCTCCTACTCCATCTGATGTATTCCTTCTCGGCTTCCCCGTTAATGAACCATGTCTAGAGCCACTTGCTGAGGCTCAAAAGGTAATAAAGGTAAACTTTTGCAATTTGGAAGGTAATAGTGATTATGTTGATCCTTTTAATTGCTATTTTGAGAAGCCACAAGTGGAACTGAACTGGTGGTATTATATTCCTCCATCAGAGAGTCATATTATATAGTTTCAATTTATTATTGGGGTGTGATGTCCGGTTTAAGATGTGTGCACAGGATTATGATAGATTGTTGAGGGTCTTAAAGATGTCTGATAGGTAAGGAATTGAGATTGAGAAAAAGTCATGCCAATGACATAAAAGAAAGGCGGTGCTTGGGAGGAAACCCAAGGTATGTAGTTTTAGATTTTATTTTTCTTAAATTTCATTAAATTAGTATAGTTTTGGAATTTTTCGTGGGGCACTAACACTGCAGGGCTGAAAGTTGAAAAGAGTAGAGGCCGTCCCGCGACTTTTAAGGGCCGCCCCGCAGCCTAGCATGGGCGCCCCACGGCCTCTGACAGGACTGGTAGGTTTCCCTTTCTCACCTCTCACTTGACGTACCACCACCGCAATGAGCAGGTGATTTTTTCTTTCTTTCCTTCATATTTTTATATTTTGTTGTCTTTAATTTTCATTGAGGACGATAAAAGATTTAAGTGTGGGGGAGTGATATGTTTGGAATCCCCGATCCTTCGCCTGTGGGCTCAAGATCAAGAACCCCAAACTTTTGATGGCCCGATCTTGCAATATTCTTGATATCCTTGATGTTTACAAGTAGTTACAATAAAAGATTTTGAACTATACTAAGAGGAAAGAAGAACAAGTAATTAAAACTAAGTAAAAATCAACAAAGAAACAGCGACAGAAGCAATGCAGCAGCGACGGCGCTGGGATGGCCGCGGGGCAGCCAAGGAAGCCGCGGGGCGGCCCGGACAGTAGCGACAGTTCTGGGCAGACTCAGCGACAGCTTCTTTGATCCAGCGACGGTTTCTCAGGATGGGTTTCTCCTATGTGCGTGGTTTGGGATTGTGCTTAGATCTTTGTTTGGTATCGGATGAGCAAGAAAATAAATTGATGGCGAAGGCTTTTGGATTGGGAATCGAGGGAACCTTTTAATCCTTGAAAGGGTTCATCAATACAATTCCAATCTAGTTTTTATTAAATGTAAACCATGAGTTTAAATAGACAATAGACCAATTCTATCTTGTGCAAAAGATAGAGTGTTGGTAACTAAAGATAAATCAAATAATCTAAAGATATTTAAATCTTTCCTAAGATAAGTAAATCTAACTAAGGATAGAAAATTAACAACTTGGTGGACAAGAATTATATCTAGAAAAGATATAATTATTTCCACATTATTTTCCTAAATTCATAATAATTAAATGTAATTTAATTAAATAAATTCGAAAATAATTAAATAATTATCTAGAAATTCGTCCAAACAGGGACAGCTGTAAAGATGATGAATTTCGGCCATTCTCGAGGTCGATTCTGGAGAAACCTTCAACAGCAAAGTTGTAGATCTTTTTGTCCTCGTTCCAACAAGATATGGTATGACCTCATCCGATAAAAATGGACTCCGAACGACCCATTTTACTGAGACGTTGATATGCTGTCAACCCATTAAGAACGAACTCAAACTTGAACATTAGATCACCTTGCTCCTTTGAACCTTGTTCCATGGTGGAGCCTTCTTCCTCCTTTTGAGGATGACACTCTTCGCCATCAATAGCCCTCGAATCGGTCTTGAGAGCTCGCCTGGATCAAGATCATTGTTTGACCCACAAAAGGTCATCTTGATCTGCCTCAGGGAGGGATAGGGATGGCATTGCATATAGATATATTTGGCGTATCATGTTTATTTATGTTTTCATATTTATTTTTACTTATATATTGCATTTGTTAAAAAAAATCCAAAAATATTGCGCATTTCATACAATTTAGGTCTTATTTTCCCATCTAGGCTACTTGTCCTCTATATTTATCTTATCATGTGCCCCATGACTTGCTTGAAATGTTTCAAACTTTGAATTGTTTTATAGATTTTTTGGGAACATAATTGATTATATAATTGAGCATGTATAGTCTTTGAAATTTAAGTGGTATTGAAGTTCTAACAATTTGACCCTGTGAGTTATTTTGGCCTTATTAGGACTACACATTCATAAGTCCTATAGTTTCTTTGTGTGTGAATACTCTCCTTGATTACTTCCTCTTTAAATTGCGTTTAGATATCTTTATTGAGGCTACATTTATATGATTTTTGCATGTGTCCTTAAAGTGATTGAGGAATAATTTTCTTTTAGCCATATTATACTCTATCCACCCGTACACATTATCCTTTGCTTGAACCCAATTTGTGCCTTTTAAGCTTAATTTGTTTGCTCCACAAAATCTTCCTAGCCAATGATTAGCCTGACCCATCCGGGAATTAGGAAAAGAGTTGGTGAATATCTTGATGTGTTGATGGAGTTGCTTTGAGTTGAGAAATTATGTTGGGTGATTCATTTGTACTTCATAGAGATGGTTTGTATGTGCTTATTACTTAGGACCTAAGGAGGATAAAATTCACTTATAGGTAAAAGTCAAGAAAAAAAAAGAAAAAAAAAAGAAGGAAAAAATCATAACAAAAAGAATAAATGAATGAGTTTGTGTGGATATTTGAAAATTGTGTGCGAATTTGTATTGGGACGGAGTACGTGTTATTGGAATGGTATATGAAGTGTTTTGGTATTCGTGTTTTTCTGGTTGTTTACTAACCCTTTTTCTATGATTTTTAGCACCACATAACCTAAATAATTTCCATACCCTATGTTCCTATCATGACCCCATTACAACCTATACAAAGACCTCGTGATTTTTGTTTCATGTTAAGCCACTAGCGGTGGAGATTTAGACCACTAACGCAATTTTGTTGTAGCTAAGTTTTCAAGGAGTGAGTTTGACTGCGAATGTTTAACCCTAAACACATGAGCAAGAGTGAAAACACATTTTCCTGGTGAGGTTGAATGAATATGTTTGCTTTATTCCTTGGATTGCACATATACATGTTATGACGTTAATTGTCAATCTTCGTTTCCCTACTTTGAGCTTTTAAGTGTTATACCAAAGTTATTACATGGATTACTTGTTTGTGGGGTGTTGATTTGATTTTCCTTTTAATTGCTTGAGGACAAGCAAAGGCTTAAGTGTGGGGGAATTTGATAGCATGCATTTAGGTAGGCATATTAGATTGCAATTAGCATGATTGAGATGTATATAATACATTGTTTAGGCTATATTTGCATTTATACTTGTGTTGTTGGTGAAGTCGGAATCTACACACTTTTATGGATTATTTCAGGTATATATATGGATCCGACAAGGAATGAGGAAGCTCATGGATGAAGTAACAGTGAAGAGGAGGAGGAAAAGTGAAGAGACCGGGAGCGAAATCGAAGTTAAAGAGCCTAAAGGAAGAACAAGTCCACAGAAGTTGTCGTCAGACATGCTGAACTTGTTTTGCACTTTATGGAGGCCTCGAAGGTCCGATTGACTATTATAAACATGCGTTGGAAAGCTCTTTCTGAGATCTACAACTTCCATACTGACATTGAGACCAGATTCGAAACGGAAAAATCGATGTGAACAGTAAAAGCCGCCCCACGACCAAATAAACCACCCCGCGGCCTGAAGCTCTGACGAAGGATATCGCTGATCGCCTAGCCACCCCGCGGCCTTGGTTGGCTGCCCCAAGGCCTCTTCAAAAATGCCGAATCTGTTGATGGAGGTTTTATCTCTTTAATTAGGTTTTTAGAATTATTATTTAGCCGACTCTTTTGAAGCTTTTTAAGGACGTTTTAGGGTTTTGTTTTAATCATCTAATTCCTTACCTTATGCACTTGGAGATTATCAATTGAGAGAACCCTAGAGGGGAGCCTCCATGGCCATGGAGTTCTAAACTCTTTCGTTTCGTCTATGGATTGAAGCTTTGGTTTGATAATGTTGTGAGATTTCTATTCTTGTTCTATTCATATTGATTCGTATTGATTCTTTTGCGAATATTGTTGATTTCTTCTAGTCCGTATAACTAGTTGAGATTATTGATAGGATTTCGTAGATTCCTCATAGAGAACATTAATCCATAGTAGCAATCATGCCTTTTTAGGACTCGTAGGACTAAACTGGTGTATAGAGGATCAATTACATGTTAAATACTGACTCGTAGCTTGGTGTTGCATGTATCCTGGTTAATTTTTAATCTTAATGATACTATTAGGTTAAATCTTGATCGTGTTAGGGTTATCTAATTAGTAAGGGTTACTAGGACTCGTAGGACTAGTAATTTATATAAAATCAGGACAGGAACAATAATAGGATGAAAAGAGAACTTGAAGAAGAATCGATGATCAACTAACCAAACTAAAGTGGATATTTGTAGATGAAACTATTTTCTCAATTATTATCTCTATTAACTTGTTTATAGCTTATCTTATTTTCTTTACTTCAATCACCAAAACAATCCATTTCTACTAATTGGAAAATATACATTACTTAGGAATACTTGATTCTCTGTGGGATCGACCTCTTACTTGCTTACTATACTAGTCTGTAGTTTTGAGTTATACTTTGATAGGAACAACGACAGTTTCCTCCTGTCACTGAACCACAGAGAATTATATATGCTGAACCACTTCTAGCTCTACGGGCGCCGTCTTTACAGTGCGTATCCGTCTCATTTTCATCTTCTTCTCCCACATTAATCACTGATGTGCGCCTATTTTTCCATGTTTTACATTAACTTTTATATCAATTTCTACATGCATTTCATATCATTGGGTTAGAATTATACAAAATCTATGTAGTTTATGCTTATTTACCAATTATGGAGGTCTATACTAGTTTCTGTTTAATTTCGCAGAATTTGATACTTTACAAGCAATTTGGAGAAGGGAAGAAAAACATGGGAGAGCTCGAGGTCGACTATAGAGAATCCAAGGTCGAGTAGGAGCTGAACTAGAACACATTGAGTATAAGAAGAGGAGAAATCTACTCGATATGACTAGTCGACGTTGACCAATCTGGTCAATGTCGAGTTTTTTTGGTCGAAATCATCTCTTGGAGCACAAGTCGAGCACAAGATCACTCAAGAGCACAAAACTACTCGACGTCGAGTACTTGTCGAGTGCAATCCGAGCCCAGATTGAGCACAATCCGAGGAGTAGACGAATTCTACTCGACGTCGAGTACTTTACTCGATGTCGAGTACATCCTGGCGCCAGTCCAAGTCGAAGTCGAGTGAAGATTCAGATGAGAGATTACTTACAAAGCAAGGCACGAAGATCTATCAAGTTAAAGGAAGATTTATCCACACTAGTAATTCCCATATTTACTTTAAGAAATTTTAATTTTTTTATTTGTTATATTTATCAAAGTTATATCTTAGGAAGGAGATAGTTAGATATAGATATAGATATAGATAGAGTTGTTCTTTCCTTGGATAGCGGGGATTAACACTATAAATAACGCCCTAGGGGCTGAGTTTTTGGATCATTCTATTCTCAGGCAATTGAGAAAACACTAGTTAGGCAATTTAGAGATTTTATTTGGAACTGGGCCGAGTGGAGTTGTAAGAGGCGAGAGTTGATTTGGCTTCGTTCGGTTGTAAGCTTTGTTTTGATTTAATGAAAGTTAGTTCTTTTATATTATTGATGTTTGTTTCTATGATGAAGAGCAAGTATTCACCCAACTTTTCGGGTCGGGGTGAGCCCGACGATAGCCATGTAAGGTAATGCATCAAAAGTAAAATCTTTAGTGCGATTTCATCATCTATCCATGATTTGCATGATTCTTCTGCGACAGTCGAAGGTGATCCTTATTTGTGTTATTGAAGCGAAAGTGATCTTAATATAAACTTGGATTAATTATGTGAAAAGGGTTAGTAACAATTAGGGTTTATGCGAAAGCCTCTATCTTCCTATTTGTTAATGACGAAAGTTATTTGATGAAAATGCATGATCTTTTATACCTTTAGCATGATTCTTATATGGTTATTGTTGTGGCGTTGAAACCCCGATTCTATGAGCTTTTAGTTTATTGAATTCAATTCATGAATTTCGTCTTTGTTTCTGTCTTTCTTTAATTTGCGAAAGTTACATTTTTCTGCACAGACATACTCGAGATCGACTACAGATTAGTCGACGTCGATTACCTTAGTCGACGTCGAGTACGTTAGTCGACGTCGAGTACCCATATACTCAACACCGACTTGTTTTTGTCTTATGTTGTGCAGCTGCAGGGAAGTCGACAATGTTTACTCGATATCGAGTACTCTACTCGACATTGAGTACTCTTCTGGTCGATTTTGAGAGCAATTTGGAATGAGAAAGGCGAGCGCTGACACACTTCCTCGTGGATACGATCCTGAATACCCTACCACTACAACGAGAGGGTTTCTTGTATTTTATTTTCTTGGGCAGGGAGTTGGTTTCGTTCTTTGTATTTGATATTTATTTTGTTACTTGATTTCCCTCCACAACAATCACGTCCTTAGGCCTCTCTTCAATGTTCCTAGTGGGTACATTCACTTGTTTACCTCTTCTAAGGATCATGGCGCTCACATTCTCTTTCGGATTCTCTACCACTTGTGATGGCAACTTCCCTGAATCTTTCGCTTTCAATTCTCCAATCTCCTTAGCCATTTGACTCAACAAATTCTCTTGAACACTCATCTTGTTCAACAACAACCTCAATGTCTCATCTCTATCCTCTTGTTGAGTGTTTCTCTAACGATTCTCAAATTGTCCTCTTTGATAACGAACTTGTTGCTGCGAACCTATGCCATTGAATTCACTTTGATAGTTCGTATTGTATCCCTGATTGTTACCATTGTTACCAAAGTTGCGGCGAGGTCCATAATCCATAGCATTCAAATCAGCAACATCCTCTTGAATCAAAGGACACTTATCATTCAGATGAGTTGGATTTCCACAAACACCATAAGGTCTAGGCTGATGAGATTTATTCATTTGCATAGCTACCTTGTTTACTATCTCCGTAAAGTTAAATGATTTGATATTTCCAGCTGATTTCTTTATTCTGGATATGGAACAAGGTACCCTTGAAACTTCAATTATCTTGGGAAGGCCATTCTTGCGAACCGTTAAGACTAAGATTGATTGTTTTGAAGGTTCCCTAACTGTGGAATTTGATGGTAGAAAGATTGAGTTTTCTATATTTGAGCCTATTGTTTCTTCTACTAATGATTTTGTAGATGTTCTTGACTCTAATGAAAGTGATCACATGAATGAATCAAATGTTTTGTTAGATGCTTCTATTGAAAATGAATCTTTGCATATTGAGTCTTCTAACAAAGAAAAAGTTGATTTAGGGAAAAATGAAATTGAAAGGAAAATTGAGAATCTGTTTAACTCACATGACAATGTGTCTAATTCAAATGATTATATTGTTATTCCCTATGATAAATCGATTGCTAACAATGTTGAGGTTTTCGCAATTTCAGGGCAACCTCCAGGAGTAACTCATTTCAATAAGGAATTGATTGGTGCAATTGATGGATACACTGGAGAAATTCCTAAAGTTCCCCCTCTCGTCTTGAAAAAGACAAGTGTGGAGGATCTTGATGGGATAACTTGATCCAGAAATCCATCACGTCGAGCCAAAGACGTGAAACAAATGCGCTTCTTAGGAGGCGACAAAAAATAGTTTAGTTAATATTATTTCAATTTCGCAAGTAGTTTTTTTTTAATTCAATAAAGTAGGATGAATCGTTTCCCTGAAAATGGAGTGATTGTAAGTTAGAACCTTTGTTTGGGTTTAATTCTGCTTGATTTGAATATGGAATGTCGCTCTGCGTACACGGCGCTTGCCGCCCCTCATACGACGCCCGCCACCCGTCCTATTCACAGACGCATCCGGATCTTTGGTAAAATTGGAAGGGAAGTAATTCTATCTTTTTATCTCTGTTATTTTCAGTTGTTTTAGGTTAGTATTTTATTTTCTATTTATTGAGGATTAGATGTTGTTCTTTTTATTTATTTTAGGACTAGATTTATTTTATCCATCTTTAGGATTTGATTTTATTTTCTATCTTAGGTTAATTTTTATTTATCTTTTATCTATTTCATCTATCTTAGGATTAGAGTGTCTATCTAGGATTAGTTTTCATTTATCTTAGGATTATGATTTATCTTTTATGTTTTTCTATCTTTTATCTATTTCTAATCTATTTTATTTTGTTTTTGATAGATGGATCCCCTTTTCAACTCACCATATATTTCATTCCATATTTTTGATCAATCAAAGCTTGTCTCCAAGAAGCCTATAAAACCCAAAAGCCTACTTGAATCCACTCCAAAAACCCTAAAGCCTTGTGTTTCAATCGAGTTCTTGCCCATCAAAACACTTTCCACCATTACCCTACATCCATCAAATTCAATCATTTCCCATATCATTCCTATATCTATCACTTAAGCAAGTTACTAGAACCAATTTGTTCTTCAAAGTTTCAAGTTTGGAGGAGTTTGTACGTCCTTCATTCAACGCCTTCGCTCGGATTCATGTTCGGTGATACACGGCACCCGCCGCCCCTTACACGGTGCCCGCCGTCGCTGCAGAAAGTTTGGTTTTTTTCGTTTTTGTGGTTTCCTCCTTCAATCCTATGAGTTATGTCTCGTACTCCTAAGATGGATGCCCCTACATATTTGTCTGGACTTGAAAAGGAGCGTTGGTTCCAGCTAAGGGATGTGAGTTATCAACCAACTCGATTCTTCCATCTGGAGACGTTGCAGAGGCTTGGTCTTTGTGGTCCAGTATATTTTTTGTTAGAGAAGGGAGGTCTAGCCAACTTTGTTTCGATAGGGGTGCCAACCTATCTTGTTTTGGTGCATGAGTTCCTTTCGACTCTGGATGTGCGTTCTGATAGGTACATCTGTTTCATATTATTGGGTACTGAATACTCGATACATAAGGAATATCTATCCATTGCTTTGGGAATGCATGTACCTTGGTCTACTCCTTAGCGGCGCAACTTGCCTTCCACCATACCTAATAAGAATTGGGCTATAGTTTTAGGACATTCTGGAGGGCCTAAGGACTTTCACGATTATTTGATTACACATCCTGCCCTTCGCATATGCCAAATGATGTTGAGCCCTGTGTTCTATGGTTCTGCTGATCCGATAATTATTGCCAAGAGAATGTGGATGTGGTTGTAATGTTTGACACCAGAGGCTCAGTGTATACCATATTAGGTAGAGTTGTTTCTAGCTGCATGTGCATAGGGACTTCAGAGGAGAGATGATATGAGTGCCCATGTTGTTACTTTTTGTGGATTGATTACTCTTATAGCACGCTATATGGGTATGGATTTAAGCTCTCTTCAGCCCTTGACATCGCCTTTCTATTATGACATGTTGACTTTACTTAGCGCTCGTCTGGTTGAAAGGGTTGTCCACTAAGACAACATCGAGTGTTTCCGTTGGTTATTTGGCGCGAAGGGTGAACACTAACAATATCTTCCTGCACATCTTCCTGTCGGTCCAACTTTGGCTGCATTTTGTATTCGCCATGTTCCAGCATCTGCTGGAATGGTTGTGGACATGTCTTCTCCAAGTAGATTCCTTCTGGATGATGAGGCTGGCGATGATAATATTGACATCCCCACTAAAGGCATTTCTTTGTTTTAGCTTATTACAATTCTAGACGATCGTCTGACAAGAATGGAAGATCAGCCTTCACGGCGTTTTCGTGAGCTACATGAGCATCAGTTGACATTGGCCGAGAAGCTAGAAGAGATCCCTACTTGTCTCTTGAACCCCTGGGTGCGGATATTACAGCAATTGATTCAGCGGTCTAGAACCCAGACCCCGCCTTCACAGTAATTGGTTAGTCATTTGCTTCCTTCAAACCCTTTATTTTATTTTTCATTGTTCTTTTTTGTGTATGTTTATGCACTGAGGACAATGCATCATGTAAGTGTAGGGGGGAGAAGTGAAGTGAATTAGTTAGTTAGTGTAGTTCATGTTTAATTTTTTGCTTCATGTTTCGATTTTTAGTTGTTTTATTTATGTCATTTGTTTAAGAAAATGTTAAAAAAAAAATCAAACAAATTAAAAGAAAAAATTATTTTCATGCATTGCATATTGTGTTATCAATGATACCCATCTAATTTGAGTTTGTCCTATTTAACTTTATACGAGCATGATCTTATAAATCCCATGGAATTCTGGAATGATTTGGCCTTGTCTTTAAAATTGGTTTTTATGTGAAATACGGTTACGCATAGATAATTGAGCATGTATGATCTAAGTTTGTGGGCATGCTTGATATTCAACAAAAATTTGTCCTTGTAAGATATTTTTGGCGTTATAAGGGATACATCTATATTCCTTTTGCTTTTCTTGTGTGATTTACTCTTCCTATGCGTTTTTCATTGAGTGTTGCAATGATTATCTATTTTCAAGACCGATTATATACATGTTCATTGCTTGATAAGTTCAAATGATAGAGGCAAATTTTTAGCTACATTTTATCCATGTCTACCCTATGTTATATCTTGCTTTGAAGCCAATTTGAGCCTTTAGCCTGTTTTATTGATAGCTCCACAAAATTATATTATTCTCAGCCTATGATGATCCTTACCCTCATTCCAGGGAAAGTGAGATTTTGAGTGGGTTATGGAATCTATTTTGGAGTTGGGGAGAAAGAAGCTAAAATGTGTGTTTTATGGTTTATGGTTTTTAGAAGATGTAATGTTATGCGCTTATTAGTTCCCTCATTTTATGCATTTGTTCCTACATGTATTTCGGATCTATTTAAAAAAAATCAGTTCGAAAAAAAAACGAGAAAAAAGAGAATAAAGAACCAACTTTATTTATTTTTGCATAATGAGAAAGAATTAGATTTATGTTGGTTAAAAGTTAGATTGGTTGGGTGTTGTAGATTGGATGAGTATGTGATGAGTATGAGATGAGATGATGATATGAGCATAAGTTTATTGATATATTTCAAGAGTTGTGTTATGGAGGATTTTTGGAATCATTATTATGATTATGAGATGTTGTGAGCTTGAGTATTTTTGAGTTGGTTTGTGTTATGTTGGGAGTTGTTGGAATCTTTTTTTCCTGGAATTTATAGCACCACATTACCAAATACAATTCATTGCCCTTATGTTTCTTTACCAAGCCCCATTTCAACCCCGCCGAATGAAATCTTCTATGAAGGTTTCCATTGAGCGAAAGTCCTCTTGATGTCCTTATTTTTGGATTGATGTATCCGGTGGAGATTTTGTGATATAAATGTCAATATTTGAGTGGATGCTTGTACATGGAATTGAGGTGAGTGTATGCTTGAAGCCTAAACACATGAGGTGAGAGATACACATTATCCTTGGTAAGGTCGATTTTTGAGCATGCAAGCAACTTGATCTCATATATACATGTTATGACGTTTATATGACTTGATTATATTTGCACTATATATGATGTTTCTTTTGATGAGTAAAATTGTGAAAGAATCTCCTATGGGATGCGTAAATGATGTTTTTGTCTAATGGTTGCTTGAGGACAAGCAAGAGTTAAGTGTGGGAGGATTTGATCATGCATATTTCATATAAACATTATAGGTATTTCTTATTTAATTTATATGGGAGCTATGCATATGTTTGAGCCTAGTTTCGTTTATTGCTTGTGAAGTATTTGAGTTCAGAATCTACGCCTTTTTAGTGTTTATTCTGCAGAGTTACTGATAATGCGTATTTCATATAGGCATTATAGGTCTTTCTCATTGCTATTAGGTATTGGTTTTGTTATGTTTTGAGTCTAGTTCCATTTATTACTTGTGAAGTACTCGAGTTCGGAATCTATGCGATTTTAGTGTTTATTCTGCAAAATTACTGTTGTAGGAGGAAATCAAGAGTGCAAATAAAATACGAATAAAGTAAAGAAAACCAATTGGATCCCAGCAAATAATGTTCAAGACTCCTTCCCGATGTAGCAAGAGAAAGTCATGTTCGATCCTCGAGGAAGCTGGTCAGCGGATCCTAGGTAGCGAAGGAATCTCACGGGCAAAAGTCGACCACAGATTGCTCGACCTCGACTAGGGTTAGTCGAAAGAAGGTCAGGCAAGTCAAACTGAGCAAGAGGCGACTACTGGGCTTGGTCGATATCGAGGAGTTTACTCGATATCGAGTAAATTTGTCGAAATCGGAGAGTTTTTGTCAAGATCGAGTTGTCTACAGAAACCAAAAGCGACGGCGATCTTTGTTTGATCGAGAGTGAGAAGTCGATGTCGACTAGTTTTGTCGAAATAGAGGAGAACAGAAAGTAAAAACAAATGCAAATTTCGTGTCTAAACCGATGGATGAAAAAGAACTTCCAAGATTAGGGTTTGCAACAACGATTACCATGAAAGCGGAATATAAATCATAAAAGGCGACGACTTTATCGATAAAAGGAGAAGGCTTTAACCTGATCCGACAAGTAGGAATATAAATCTCGCGATAAATAACCCTAATTGTATCTATTCCTTTTCATAATCAGAATTTATAATCTTCCGAATAAAAATCCTAATTACTACCCATGATGCCGTTCAAATATCGATGACTCCTAGTGACATTGAGGACAACATGAAGGTTCCATTTGATGGCCCTGTCACTCGTGCAAGGGCCAAGAAGATTCAAAATGCAACTAAGGCCTTTCTTGTCCGTCACCATGGAACTTTAGAGCAGGGGTTCAGGCCACCCTGGATCACTTGGCTCAAGGTTACACCACCAGCACCGGAAGTAAGCTTGCGTCCACACTCAGAGCTCATAAAGACTCGTCAGCATCCGCCATGACTCATCATGACTCGGCATCTCCATGGAAGCACTCGGCCGAGTGGATCAAGGGAATGTCGAGTGAAGAGGAAGCCTTGGCTGAGTGATCTCTTGTGGGCCGAGTTACATTAGTTATTTAATTAATTTGTTATTTTATGCAATTAGTTAAATAAGGTGGAAATTAATTATATCTCTTCTAGATATAATACTTAGCCACCAAGTTATTAAATATCTATCTTCTTAGGAATTATTTATCTTAAAGTTATTTCATTTATCTTTAGATAGAATTAATCTATCCAAACCCCTTTCCTTTGCAATGAAGGATTGGTTAGATTTCTCATAGTTTTCTATAAATTCATGTTATGCATCTCTTAATAAAATTAGATTGAAATAGAATTGAAGAAACCCTTTATGGATTAAGGGTTCTTCGATTATCAATCCCAAAGCTTTATGTTCTTATTATTTTCGGCAATCACAAATCATCATCCAACACCTTGATTCCATCGGCAACCCTAAACCAAACACAAACCCTAAAAACAGATACGTCGCAACAAGGAAATCCTGGTTCTTGGCGTTACCCGCGAGCAAGTCGCTCCCAGCGAGCGCGGAGCCCAGGCGCTTCGCTCCCGCTCCCGCGTGCTCCATGCGTCATCGTCCGCGTCTCCAGCGCCTGGCATCCCGCGTCCCTCGCTCCTCGCTCTCGCTCGCCATCACACCCGCTTCCAGCGAGAGGCTCCCGCGCCTTGCACCGCACACCATAAGGCCGAAGGCCTGTGTGCCCAGCGATCCGCGCATCCCAACGCTCTTCTCTCTTGCTGCCTTATTTCAGTCGCAAAATCCTGTTGTTCTATTGCTGGAATTTTTAAGTATAAATTATGTCGCTAAAATCAGAATTCTAATTACTTGTTTGAATTGTTCCGAATCAGGAGATATCAAAGAGCATTGCAAGATCGAAGCAAATATACGGCGTGGTTCTTGATCTGCAGCCCACAGGCGAAGGATCGGGTATCCCAAACGTATCAAGTGGTACCGGATTTCAGGTTAATGCAAGTTCTTTACTCTCTTGATTTCTATTTGAGTGATTTATTTTTCGTGCCTTATTTTTCACCATAGCCGCTGCATAAAAATTGAATCTTTATTATTCACCCATCAAATTGGCACTTTATTTTTGTTATTCTTTCTTTGGATCTATAATTTGGAAGATATTGAGTTCTTGACTGCAAGTTGTGATCTTTTATTCCTAGTTGCTACATATCATGCCTATGACTGTGATTCTTGGATTAAAAGCATTATATAAACTTGCACCACTAAAGAACCCTAATTTTTCCAGTTTCTAGCATATTTTCCCTATTTTCTTTATTTTTTCTTACTTTTAGATCATCGTAGCTTTTATTTTTATTTTTTTTCTTGCTCTTAAATTTTCGGTTGCTACCAAAAAAAAAAAGAGCATCCCTTCATTACATTGTTGAGTTAGTAACTCTTCCTTGTTTATTCTTTGATTGCTACATGTTAGACGATCTAAACGGTTTTAAGCGTTACAAAAGAACCCTACTTGTGTAATTTTGTGCTGTCCCGACACTGGAGCCTTGGTCACACCCCTCTTTCTCTGAACCGTGTTGCAACCGTCAGATAATAGTTGACGGAGTGTGTGCACTTGATTGCCCTTGTGATTGCTAATTTCGACTATTACACATTCATATTATTCAAGCATCACATTGTAGATCTTATTCTTCCACATTAAGCCACTTGTTTATACTTGCTATCCTTGATATCTGACTTGTGGTTGATTTAAATTGCAATTTGATTATTACTTGTTGTCTTCAATATTGCAAAATTCTGTGTCCAGGGGAATTGCTTGAATATTGTGCCTTGTTTTCTCGCTCTTTGATTTCTAAAAACTTGAATCACTCTTAGGAATCATTAGAGCTTGCATTGCTTGGTTTCTGGTCTTTGCTTCGTTTACTTGTTGCTCTTCTGATATTGTAGGAACATGTCGAACGATAGCGACCCCAACCCTTCCCCTACCCCATCTGCTGGCATTTCTGCTGATAATATACGGTTTATTATTGACTCTGCTGTACAAGAATCTACCTTGGTATTCCGTAAGGACATGGCAGAGGCTGAAAATCGTCGGGCTATTGAACGCCAGGAGGACCGCGTATTCTGGTCTAACATCATCAAACAAGCAGTTACACGACAATTGGAGGAGGCAAAGCAGGCGGAGGCTTCTGGATCTACACCTCCCTCTGGAGGTAGACCGCCCCCACCACCCACGGCTCCTACACCTCCTTCAGGTAATGTCCCACCTACAGGTAACCCTTCTGGTTCAGTTAACCCTCCCCCTTCTGGTCAATTACATTATCAACTTAAGTCTGCTACTCCTAATCCTTTCAATGGAGAGAATGACAACGATCATCTAGCGGGCTTCAACGGACACCAGGATCGCCGTGAACATACTCCACCACGGCATCAGCAAGGGAGGCCCATTCAGCGTCAGCAGCAGCAGCCGTTTCATACCCGTGCTAACTGGGATGACAGCCGCAGCAACAATGATCTATATGAGACGCCACATCTGGAGGATGCTTACCATGAGGTAAATCCTAACTTTAATGATTTACCCCCTCCTAATTTTGGTCATCCTAGATTTGATAATGCTCAAGCTATACAAAGACGAGATGTTAAGCTTAAATTCGAAACCTTTGATGGTAATACTGATCCTGAAGCTTATCTTGTTTGGGAAAATCATACTGACTATCTGCTTGAACATTTACGCTATGAGGAAACGGAGAAGTTGGAAGTTGTTATATTGCATTTAGTAGGTAAAGCTCGCACCTGGTGGTTCCGCACTCGTGAGATGCGCCGTCGTCAGGACAAGCAACCTGTTGAGACTTGGCCACAACTTCGCTATCTTCTGAAAAAGAGACATGTGCCTGAGGAATTCACAGAATCCATGAGGATGCAGTTGGCGACTTGCCGCCAAGGGACTCGTTCTCCTAATGAATATAGGGATGAGCTGGAACAACTCTCCCATCAGGCTAATGTTTTTCTTACTGAACGTGCTTTGTGTACTCAATTTCTTGCTGGTCTTAATATTTCTATTAAAAATTCTTTAGCTATCCATTCCATTAGAGATATTAATACTTTGACTCATAAAGCACAGTTGATGTATGAGCAACAGCAGCAGCAGCTTCGGCTACAGCGGAACCGAGTTGACCAGACCTCTCAAGGTCGCAGGTTTGTTCCCTTTAACTCTTCCAGTCAACCTAAAACTTCTACTTCTAACCCTTCTATGCAGCAAAAGGGAGTTTCCAACTCACCTCAACAGGGTTATCAGGTTGAAACTAGAAGAGTTGCTGCACCATCTACAGATCGTAACAAAGATATCCGCTGCTTCACTTGTGGTGGGTCTGGGCATGTCTCTCGCAATTGCCCCCAGAAAAGGAAGGTTCTTCTCAATGATTTGGGAGACCATTACTACGAGGAGGAGACTGCTGAGGACTTGGTAGTTTCGAGTGAAGTGGAGGAGGACCAGTCGACTGAGCCTATTGAGGAAATTAATACTTCCCAGTACGACAACGTTCTTTGCATTATCAATCGACGGGTCCTACACATTCAGGAATCTCCCGTGGCTGATCAAAGGGAGAACATATTCCACACAAGATGCTTGGTTCGCGAAACTACCTTAACCCTTATCATCGACGGTGGGAGTTGCTGCAATCTCATTAGTGAAAAGATAGTAAATTTCCTCCATTTACCTACTATGGTTTAAATGGCATTACTGATGATGGTTCTGATATATTGGTCACCAAACAATGTTTAGTTTCTCTTTCAATTGGAACATATCATGATAAAATATTATGTGATGTTGCTCGCATGGATTGTAGTCATATATTGTTAGGGCGTCCTTAGTTATATGATCGTAATGTCCTTCATGATGGTCGTGCAAATACATATGCTTTCACCTATGACGGGGGGAGAGTTACTCAGCTACCCCTTTCGCCACAAATTATTCTGAAGGACCAGGTTCGCAAGCAGCAACAAAGGAACGCCGACAGAGAAGCTGAAAAATTGGAGAAGCTCAAAGGGAGCTCGGCTGAACAAGCCGCCCCCGCGGCCCAGCGTGCCGCGCCCGCGGCCCCAGCAGCAGCGCCCGCAGCCGCCCCTGCAGCCCCCTTGCCGCCTTCTCCTCCCCATTCGACGTCACCTAAGCCCTCTTCTGCATCACTTCAGGGCTCTGTGGAACGTCGATCTTTGGTCTCTCACCCTCAGCAAGAGACCATCACCTGGAATGCTCATCGACCTCATATTCTTCTAGTCATGAAACAGGTATTACTTAATGTTGAATTAAGTCATATTCCTGCACCTATTGCTGCTCTTCAGTAGGATTATTTGGATGTGCTTCCAGCTGAACTACCCCAAGGCTTGCCTCCTATTAGAGGTATTGAGCACCAGATTGACTTTGTGCCTGGAGCAGCCTTGCCTAATCGCGCCGCTTATAGAGCTAGTCCTGAGGAAACAAAGGAGGTGCAACGACAAGTCACAGAATTGATGGACAAGGGCTTTGTTCGAGAAAGCCTCTCTCCCTGTGCCGTGCCTGTCATTTTGGTTCCAAAGAAGGATGTCTACTGGCGCATGTGTGTTGATTGTCGCGCGATCAACCAAATAACGGTTAAGTATCGCCACCCTATTCCTCATTTAGATGATATGCTTGATGAACTTCATGGTGCTGCTATTTTTTCTAAAATTGACCTTAGAAGTGGATATCATCAAATTAGGATGAAACAGGGTGATGAATGGAAAAAGGCTTTCAAAACTAAGTATGGCTTATATGAATGGTTAGTAATGCCTTTTGGATTAACTAATGCACCTTCTACATTTATGAGGCTTATGAACCATGTGCTTAGAAGACACTTAGGTAAATTTGTCGTTGTCTATTTTGACGATATCTTAATCTACAGTAAGAATATGCATGATCATTTAAGTCACTTAAAATTGGTTTTTGATTGTCTAAGGAAAGAGAAATTATATGCCAATTTAAAGAAGTGTTCTTTTGCATCCGAGTCTACCATTTTTCTTGGTTTTGTAGTGACTGCATCTGGATTAAAGGTGGATGAGGAGAAGATTCGTGCTATACAGGAGTGGGCTAGGCCGACTACACCCACCCATGTCCGCTCGTTTTTGGGCCTTGCTGGCTTCTATCGACGTTTTGTCAAGGACTTCAGCCTGATTGCCGCCCCCCTACATGAGCTGACAAAGAAAGATGTGACATTTCGCTGGTCTGACTCACATCAAAAGGCTTTCGACGCCCTCAAGGACCGCCTGACACACGCCCCAGTGCTGCAGTTACCTGACACTGGCATTGGAGGGGTCATGCTACAGAACAAGCGTCCCATCGCCTACTTCAGCGAAAAGTTGGGCACCGCTGAGCTCAACTATTCTACCTACGACAAGGAGCTCTTTGCACTGGTTCGCTGCTTACAAACTTGGCAACATTATCTCTGGCCTAAGGAATTTGTGATTCATTCGGATCATGAAGCTCTAAAGTACCTCAAAGGACAAGCAGTGCTCAGTAGGCGACTTGCTCGATGGGTGGAGTTTATAGAGACCTTTTCCTATGTGGTCCACCACAAGAAGGGAAAAGATAATGTGGTAGCTAACGCGGTATCACGCAGGTATGTCCTCTTAAACCATATGGATGCACATGTTTTGGGTTTTGCTTTGATAAAGGAATTGTATGCTTCTGATAGTTTCTTTAAAACTATATATGCTCAATGTGTGTCCAAAGGTGAAGTTGATTCATATTTTATTGATAATGGGTATTTGTTTAAGATGGGCAAACTTTGTATCCCATCTTCTTCTATTCGCCGATTGTTAACCTAAGAAATTCTTGAATCTAGGGGACATGGGGGTTTCGAAAAAACCTTAGCTAGACTAAAGGAACACTACTTTTGGCCTAAAATGTCTAATTATGTGCTGAGATTTGTCAAAAGTTGTGTTACATGTGCTAAAGCCAAATCGAAATCCAATGCTAATGGTCTATACCAACCTTTGTCTATTGCTAATGCACCCTGGGAAGATGTTTCTATGGATTTTATTGTAGGATTGCCTAGAACTTCTAAGGGTCATGATTCCATATTTGTTGTTGTGGACCGATTTTCCAAAATGGCTCATTTTATTCCATGTCATAAAACTGATGATGCTATTCATATTGCTCAGTTATTCTTCAAAGATGTTGTTCGCTTTTATGGATTGCCATTATCTATAGTTTCTGACCGAGATCCTAAATTCTTAAGCTCTTTTTGGAAAACTCTATGGTCTCAATTGGGTACAAAATTACTATTTTCTACTTCTTGTCACCCACAAACTGATGGACAAACTGAGGTCACAAATAGAACTCTTGGGGCTCTCCTTAGAGTCATGCTGCGAACTAACCTCCGGAGGTGGGAAGACTGCCTACCATTTGTAGAATTTGCATATAACAGGTCTAGGCACTCTGCAACTAAGATGACCCCCTTCGAAGTCGTATATGGCCGAAATCTCTTAACTCCGGTGGACATGATGCCTCGGCCATATAAGGACAAGGAGAGCGTGGATGCAGCTAAGCAAGTGGCCTTCATCAAAAGCTTGCATGAGCGTACCAAGGCGCAGCTGGAGAGGAAGACTGTGCAATACAAGGCCGCGAAGGACAAGCATCGCAAGGATGTGCAGTTCAACGTTGGTGATCTGGTCTGGCTGCATCTCAGGAAGGAAAGGTTTCTGCACCAACGGAAATCTAAGCTGGACCCCAAGGGAGATGGACCATTCAGAGTGGTTCAAAAGATGGGTCCTAATGCATACAAGCTGGATATCACTGCCGATAAGTACAGCGTTCATTCTACATTCAACGTCTCCGACCTATCCTTGTTCGTGCCTGACGATGACTCTGACGACGATTTGAGGACAAATCGAAGTCAAGTGGAGGAGAATGATGCCGTTCAAATATCGATGACTCCTAGTGACATTGAGGACAACATGAAGGTTCCATTTGATGGCCCTATCACTCGTGCAAGGGCCAAGAAGATTCAAAATGCAACTAAGGCCTTTCTTGTCCGTCACCATGGAACTTTAGAGCAAGGGTTCAGGCCACCCTGGATCACTTGGCTCAAGGTTACACCACCAGCACCGGAAGTAAGCTTGCGTCCACACTCAGAGCTCATGAAGACTCGTCAGCATCCGCCATGACTCATCATGACTCGGCATCTCCATGGAAGCACTCGGCCGAGTGGATCAAGGGAATGTCGAATGAAGAGGAAGCCTTGGCCGAGTGATCTCTTGTGGGCCGAGTTACATTTGTTATTTAATTAATTTGTTATTTTATGCAATTAGTTAAATAAGGTGGAAATTAATTATATCTCTTCTAGATATATTACTTAGCCACCAAGTTATTAAATATCTATCTTCTTAGGAATTATTTATCTTAAAGTTATTTCATTTATCTTTAGATAGAATTAATCTATCCAAACCCCTTTCCTTTGCAAGGAAGGATTGGTTAGATTTCTCATAGTTTTCTATAAATTCATGTTATGCATCTTTTAATAAAATTAGATTGAAATAGAATTGAAGAAACCCTTTATGGATTAACGGTTCTTCGATTATCAATCCCAAAGCTTTATGTTCTTATTATTTTCGGCAATCACAAATCATCATCCAACACCTTAATTCCATCGGCAACCCTAAACCAAACACAAACCCTAAAAACAGATCCGTCGCAACAAGGAAAGCCTGGTTCTTGGCGTTACCCGCGAGCAAGTCGCTCCCAGCGAGCGCGGAGCCCAGGCGCTTCGCTCCCGCTCCCGCGTGCTCCAGGCGTCATCGTCCGCGTCTCCGGCGCCCGGCATCTCGCGTCCCTCGCTCCTCGCTCTCGCTCGCCATCATACCCGCTTCCAGCGAGAGGCTCCCGCGCCTTGCACCGCTCACCCTGAGGCCGAAGGCCTGTGTGCCCAGCGATCCGCGCATCCCAACGCTCTTCTCTCTCGCTGTCTTATTTCTGTCGCTAAATCCTGTTGTTCTATTGCTGGGATTTCTAAGTATAAATTCTGTCGCTAAAATCAGAATTCTAATTACTTGTTTGAATTGTTCCGAATCAGGAGATATCAAAGAGCATTGCAAGATCGAAATAAATATACGGCGTGGTTCTTGATCTGCAGCCCACAGGCGAAGGATCGGGTATCCCAAACGTATCAACCCAAGTTTCACAACATGATTTCTTCAATTTCTCAATCAAAGATGAAGCACATGGAATAGAATAAGATAACGATACAATACCTCCTTTTGCAATCGTTAATCCACCAACATGGCTCTCGTTGGGCTCACCCCAACCCTAGAAGTAGGTGGACTACTCGCGCCTCATCGCAATCGCAAACATTGGTTGAAAGAAATAACTTGCATAAACTAAATTCAAAGTCTTTACAATCCCGACACTCAAACTTTCGTAGAATGCCAAAACTCTAAAACCTTTGGACTCCTAAACTCTATGTGGAACTACTTCTCTGACTTTATTTATAGGGTTTAATCCTTGCTAATCAAGGAAATCAATCTATATCTACATTCTAAAGATAAAATTAAATGAAGATGAAGCATAAATCTTAAAAGGAAATATCTAAATATCTCTTCACATTAATGAATAATCTTCTCTCCTTGGATAAACCTTGATAGACTTTGATAGACTCGGACTTCTTTGCATCCAAACAATCCACCTCCACTTCGGACAGGCCCAACGGATTCATGGCCCAGAGATTTTTTTGGTCGATATCGACCAATTTGGTCGACATCGAGGAACTTTGTGATCGACTTTGGCTTTCCTTCGTCTTCTCGAGTAGCTTCTTCCTTCCTCAGACTCGGACAAGGTTTCTGGTTTGGTCGATGTCGAGCAGTTTTGTCGACATCGAGTAAACTGTTAGTCGACTTGGCTTCTTCTTCTCATCTTCTCGAGCAGCTTCTCCTCGACCATGCTTTTGCTTCACATTTTGGTCGATATCGAGGAACTTTCCTCGAAATCGAGTAAAACTCAGCTCTCGTCTTCTCTTCTTGGTTTTGTCCCGGAATGGCTCCAAATTCTGCAATATTAAACCAAAATTTATGTAGACCTCTATTTCTTGCAAATAAGCATATATTACATAAATTCAACATATTCTCAGCCCAAAATATGCGAAGTATATAGAATAAGGAGCTAAAATGTGCATAAAAACAAGGTTATTTCAGTGGACATCAAATCACCCCATATTTAAGCTTGCTTGTCCCCAAGCAATAACTTGGATGGTTATTCAGGGGAATCCTGCAAAGACTCTCAACGTAAAGGACTCATTGTTATATTACCCAACACTCAATTTCCATCCTTGAAAAGGTACTTGGTGCCTACTGCCTACAAATGTTTGCATGTGAATGAAAAGCAATTTATGCACACAAAAGGAGGTTTATACTAAAACAATTTTATGTGAAAAAGCAACAATAATCAAGAGGATCTCATTTCTGCTAAAAAAGGAGTAGATAGGTAAAAGGCTAAAAGGGGGGCAATTTTTGGCCATGTGGTGTTAAATCCGAGGAAATGCATTATTTCCAAACTTTCTCAACCACATTCCTTCTTCATAAGATTCATCACCTTTCATAATGCTTTTATCAATAATAATGCTTTTACCTCTCTAACCTCAGCACTGCCTTCTCGCGAGTCGCAAACTTGGGTGTCATGAATAGCCCCGGATACTTAGTGCTTTGGACTCCTCACCTGTGTGTCCCATCTCACTGAACTATTATCTCAGTGAGCAGGGTCGATCTACCTGTATCTCCTGAGGTGATCGGATTTTTTCTCACTAATTAAATTTTCCATAAATCTGAATCTTTCTTGCCAAACTCCAGTAATGACATAACAACACAACAAACCATATAATATCTCCATAAAATAACTTCCATTTTCAACATAATCCCCGAATAAGGGATAAGGTAAAAATGGGCAATGTAAGGCATATGTGGAGCAATAAGGATATATAGGCAAATGAGGCTTATAATATGGCTTTTGTGATGAAATTGGGTATAAGTATGGCTAGAAATGTGAAAATGAGCATATATGGAAAATTTAAAATCCTCCATCCTCTTATTGTGCATAATGTCAAAAACAACATCAATTTACCTCACTTTTGGGGTTTTACCATTCAAAATCGCATGTTATTGAGACTTCCCTTTTCTAGGCAATCTTGTGCAATATCTCTAACAAATCCATCATTTGCATCGTCGAGTGTTGCCTTGGCTTCCATGAATCTTTTTTTTTTAACGTTTTATGCAAGCTTGGGTGATGTCCTTAAAACTCTCTTTAAAAATGTATATTTCGAATAATGTAGGATTTAACCATGCAAACAATATGCAACTAAACTCGATACAAAGTTGTGCCATATCCTAAATAATCTGTTACAAACCATGCAATTAAATTTTAAAATACAGTCCTGGAAGCACATAGAAACAATAAAGTCCTAAACATAGTCTTTACTCCCACCCCATACATAAAATGGACAGTGTCCTCGCTGTCAAAAAAAAATATAACCAAAAGGGAGGGAAAAGACTTACAAAGATGCTCAGGACTCCTTCAGGGTAGGGCAGAATGGTCTGTTGGCCAGCTGGAAATTGACTCGATAGTGACAGGCAGGGGAATCTGGAAGCTGATGAGTTGCTAGATCTAGTGCTTGTTGGCGGGTGTCATCATCATCTATCCCTAAATAGTTCATCTCTGGGTATTTTGTCCCAACCATAGTACTGCAAAATAAATAACCCTTATAACCAACCCTTAATAATATATATCTAAATGATGGCATCATTTAGATAAATAAAAATCAGCCTACCAAATATAGCAATTTCCATATATAACCAACCCTTAATAATATATATCAATTTCCCAACAAATTTCAAACCCTAGACATTTAAAGCACAACTCTAGATCCAATCTCTACCTAGGTTCTCATCAAAAAATTAGTAATCTGAAATTTAGAGAGAAAAGAGGGAGAAATCATACCTTTGAGTTGAAATAGGAGGAAGAAATTTGTAATTAGAGAGAAATAAGGGGTGGTTTTCTCGGATTTGGTTCAAGAAACACCAGTGACGGCGGTTTTGAACTGGAAGAAGCGCGAGAAGGGTGAGGATGGGCTCGGTGGTGCTCGGGCTTAGTGGATCCGGGCTGGTGGGAGTCGGAAGCGGAGTAGGGTGGCCGGATCTGGAGGGTTGTTGTGGTCGGCAAGGGGAGATCTGGCCAACAACAAGAACTCAGGGAGGAGGGCTTGGGTTCGGCGGGGGCTGCTAGTGTGGGTTGCTGGATCCGGGGCTCAGGAGGCCGAAAATAGTGGAAGGTGGCCGGATCTTGGAAGGTGAGGTGTTTGGTGGCGGTTCTGGGCAACAGATGGGTGTGGGATTTGAACAGACAGCAGCAGCGCGGGGAGGGAAGGCTGGGCTCGGCTAGGGTTCTGGAGGTCGGGGAAAGCGGGAGGAGAGAGAGAGAGGTCCATGGAGGCTTTTATATGGGAAAGAAAGAAATGCCAGAAAAATAAAACCCGAAATAAAATAACTTGTAAGTATTTTTTTTTAGAAAGAAAAACTTACCTGATTCCTTAGTCGACGTCGAGTAAACAACTCGACGTCGAGGAACTCTCCCTTACCTGATGAGCTTAGTCGACTAGAAGAACTCGACCAGTAGTAAACCATCCTTGAATTTTAGTCGACGTCGACCAAGTTTGGTCGATGTCGAGTAGACCGTGAATGCCTGAATATAACAACGAGAAGAGATTACGCAAGAATTTCAAGAAAATAAAATAAAATAGAATAGAATTATAAAAGCGGGTTGCCTCCCGTAAGCGCTAAGTTTTAAGTCGTTAGCTGGACCCACTTCCCTGTTTTAGACTTTGACCAACACCAGGGTGGCGCGAATCTCCTCTTCCGGGTCTTCTTTGTCGTAGTATTTCTTGACCATGTGCCCATTTAACTTAAAGGTTGTTCCATCAGTGCCAATTAACTCTACCACTCCATGAGGGTATATGTGGTGGACCACGAAAGGTCCACTCCATCTTGTCCTGTGCTTTCCTGGGAACAAACGCAGTCTAGAATTATATAAAAGCACTTTGTCACATACCTCATATGTCTTTGGCACCAATTTCTTATCGTGTCATCTCTTGGTGCGCTCCTTGTAGATTTCAGTATTCTCATAGGCCTTTAATCGTAGCTCTTCTAACTCCTGCAAATCAATAAAGCATTTCTTACCTGCCTCGTCGAGATCCATGTTGAGCTCCTTTGAGGGCCCACATTGCCTTATGCTCCAGTTCGACAGGTAAATGGCAAGACTTGCCATAAACCAAGTTGTAAGCCCATAGCGCATCATCAAGCTTAGATGACCAATCCTTCCTTGAGCGTAAGACTGTCTTTTTCAAGATGGCTTTGATCTGACGATTAGAGACCTTCACATGACCACTAGTTTGGGGATGATAAGGTGTTGTCACCCTGTGTGTTACCCCATACTTAGACAAAAGAGCCTCAAACCCTCTCTCGATGAAATGTGAGCCACCGTCTGAAATAAGAACTCTAGGAACACCAAAGCGAGGAAATATGTTAGTTTTAACAAACTTTGAAACTACCTTCGCATCGTTGGTCCTAGTTGCAACAACCTCAACCCATTTAGAGACATAGTCGACTGCCACAAGGATGTATTTGTAGGGTCCTAAAGCAGGGAATGGTCTCATAAAGTCAATTCCCCAGACATCAAATAGTTCAACCTCCAAAATCCCTGTGACTGGTGTCTCATTTTTCCAAGTAATGTTGCCTGCTCTTTGGCACTCATCGCATGAAGTGACATAAGCCTGCACATCCCTAAAAAGATTAGACCAATAAAAACCACATTGAAGTACCTTAGATGCAGTTTTGAAGCCTTTTGCATGTCCGCTTGTAGGGAGAGTATGGAAATGGCGAATGACACTTTCTACTTCCTCCTCCGAAATACAACGTCTGGAGATATGGTCCTTTCCTTGTTTGAACAAGTAAGGGTAATCCCAATAGTATTGCTTGACGTCGTGGAGGAACTTCTTCTTTGCCTGTGAGGATAGTCCTGACGGAATCTCATTTCCTGCAAAATAGTTAGCGAAATCCTCATACCAGGGTACCTTTGATCCTCTTATAGCATATATATCATTTATAGGACTAGTAGGAGGGGTAAAGAAGAAATCCTCAACAGAATCTGTACAAAAAATCTCACCTGAAGACTTACCAATGTTTGGTCGATTTCGAGTAAAGTTACTCGATATCGAGTAAGTTGCAGTGGCTGCTGGTGATGTGCTCGACTTCTTGTGGTCTGTCGAGTTGGATTTGGTTGACGTCGAGGAAAGGTTGCTCGATGTCGAGTAACTCTGTAGCTCAAAACCATGCAAGGAAGAATACTCACCAGGTTTACTCGATGTCGAGGAAAATTGTGTCAGTCCGCATCAAGTGCTCGTCAGGGCGAGAGTTGTCAATTGGTGTGGCGTCCTGGGCTTCCTCTAGCATGTCTTTAGGGAGCCTGGATAGGTGATCGGCGACTGAATTTTCTATGCCCTTTTTGTCCTTTAGCTCAACATCAAACTCTTGGAGTAGGAGCAACCATCGTAACAACCTTGGTTTAGCATCCTTCTTTGCCATCAAATATCTAAGAGCAGCATGGTCAGTATGGAAAACAACTTTAGATCCAACAAGATAAGAACGAAATTTTTCAAAAGCAAAAACTACAGCCAAAAATTCCTTCTCTGTTGTGGTGTACTTAGCCTGAACCACATCAAGAGTCTTGCTTACATAGTAGATGGCATGTAGTTTCTTGTCCTTTCGCTGGCCTAGAACTACTCCCACGGCATAATCGCTGGCGTCACACATGATTTCAAAAGGTAGTGACCAATCCGGCAATTGAATGATTGGAGCAGAGATAAGGGCTTCTTTCAACCTGTTGAAGGCTTAAAGAAATTCGCTAGAAAACACAAACTTAACATCTTTCATGAGAAGGTTAGTTAATGGTTTGGCAAATTTAGAAAAATCTTGAATAAACCTTTTATAAAAACCAGCATAACCAAGGAAACTCCTTATCTCTTTGATGGATGATGGTGGGGGCAATTTCTCCACTAGCTCTATTTTAGCCCTGTCCACCTCAATACCCTTTTTAGATATCTTGTGGCCTAGCACAATTCCTTCCCTTACCATAAAGTGTCACTTTTCCCAGTTGAGAACCAAATTTGTCTCTTCGCAACGGTTGAGTACCCTACGCAGGTTAGAGAGACAAATATCGAAAGTAGTACCATAAACAGAGAAATCATCCATAAATACCTCCACTATATCCTCTATCATGTCGGAGAAGATGGCCATCATACACTTTTGAAAGGTGGCAGGGGCATTGCAAAGGCCGAAGGGCATCCTCCTATATGCAAAAGTTCCATAGGGGCAAGTGAAGGTGGTCTTTTCTTGATCTTCAGGATGAATAGGAACCTGCCAAAAACCAGAATATCCATCCAGGTAACAAAAGTAATCATGTTCAGCTAACCTTTCGAGTACCTGGTCAATGAAGGGGGGCGGGAAATGATCCATCCTGGTGGCGGTGTTGAGCTTTCTGTAGTCTATGCACTATTGTCAGCTGGTAGTGATTCGTTTAGGAACAAGCTCTCCCTTCTCATTCTCTTCAACGGTCATTCCACCCTTCTTAGGGACAACATGAACTGGACTTACCCACTTGCTGTCGGAGATTGGATAGATAATTCATGCGTCTAGGATGTGCATGATCTCCTTCTTGACCACCAACTTCATGTTGAGGTTGAGCTTCCTTTGATGCTCAATTGTTGCCTTGTGATCATCTTCCAAAAGAATTCTATGGATACAAGTAATGGGTGAAATACCTTTTATGTCCTCTAGAGAATAACCAATGGTTTTCCTGTGAGTGCGGAGGACTTCTACTAGCTTGTCTACTTCCTGTGTGTTTAATGAAGCACTGATAATCACAGGAAAAGTAGAGGCAGGACCAAGAAATTCATACCTAAGGGTGTCAGGTAAGGGCTTCAGCACCGGAGAAGGGCCTTGTGGAATCAATATGGGCTCTACTTCCTCCGTCTTCATGATCTCCCCTAGGTAATCCATATCAATCCTCATGAAAGAAGCATCCAAATCAGCTACAGGAGTTGGCGTCGACCAAGCATACATCGATGACAACGCTAAATCGGACATAGGGTTGTACAGCTTTTCTGGAGGAGTGGTCGAAGTCGATGTCGGGCAAGTTTCCTCGACATCGAGTAGATTTGGTCGATGTCGACTTGATCTGCTCGATTTCGAGTGAGTCGTTAAGCTCTTCCGATAATGCATCATCGAAGAACTCTTCCTCGCTCGATTCTACTGCAACTAGTTCCTCCTCTAGTATGGATTCTGCCTTTATAACTTCCTCTTCTTGTGCCAAAAGTCTTCCTGAAGGTTCATTGCAAGAGATAACATTAAATTTTGAATAAATAGCTTTAATTTCCATTACCTCTTCTTTGTCAGGATTGAAAAAGTATTCAATAATCTCATCTCCAATGGTGAAGTGTTGTAAGCCGAATCTGCCATGTTTTACAGTAACTTTTATGTCAATTTCTGCATACATTTCATTCATTTGGGCCAAGATAGTACAGAATCTATGTAGTTCATGTTTATTTGCCAAATTATGGAATCTACACCAGTTTCTGTTTAAATTCGCAGAATTCGAGACGCTTTACTGCAATTTTAAGGAAGGTCAGAAAAGCTCGGAAAACAACTACAGAAATCCAGAATCCGAGAGTACAGAACCAGGACAAACCATGCTGAAACCAGAGCTACTCGATATCGAGGAAGGTTTACTCGATCTCGAGGAGAGTGTCCGAGCAGATTTGGTCGACAAAGCCTAGTCGAGGAAACCAAGTCCGAGGCAACCTGACTCCGGAACCCTACTCGATCTCGAGTACCACTAGTCGAGATCGACAAAGCCTAGACGCTACACCCGGAGTCGAGAAGAGGAGCTGATCGAGAAGCCGAGGACGAAGATGTCAAGTAGCTCTACTCGATCTCGAAGAGATCCTTGTCGAGCTCGAGTAAACCCTGACGCCAGTCCGAGTCCATGCCGAGGAGAAGCTGCTCGACCACACAAGGTCGCACACCCTACTCGATCTCGAGAAACCTTAGTCGAGATCGACGACGCCCAGGATCCAAGGTCCGAGCATGTCGAGTAGATCCACCCGAGAAGCTGAGCCACACCCGTCGACGACAATCCTAGTCGATGTTGAGTAGCCCTTGTCGATATCGAGTAGGCCAGTTTCTGGAAACACGTCGCCGTGAACAGTCCGAGTCGAGTTAGAGTCCTTGGGGCCGAAGAAATCCGATTTTTGGCCGAGATCTATCAAGTTCTATCTATGGAGAAGATTTACAACACATGGAAGACATCTTACCTAGTTTAGATTTATCTTTTCCTTTTAGATTTAAATTCCTTTATCACATTTATTTATCATTAAAGCTTTTAGATATAATTTTAGATATAGATAGAAGATTCTATCCTTGATTAGCAAGGAATAGAAGGCTATAAATAAAGCCCTAGGGGCTGGTTTTTCAGGAATTCCATCAATTCAATTTCAGTGAGAGACAAGTAGTTTCACAGAGAAGTTTTAGGAGTTCTAAAGTTTTTAGGGTTTTGGCATTCTGCGAAAGTTGATTGCCGGGATTGTAAAGGCTTTGAATATAGTTTAATGCAAGTTTCTTTTTATACATCAATTTCTGCTATTGCGATGAGGCGTGAGTAGTCCAACCACTTCTGGGGCTGGGGTGAGCCCGACGGTGGCCATGTGAGATGATGCAGTAAAGGTCAGATCTTTTTATGCAATTCGTCTTCTATCCCTATGAGCATGATTCTTTTGCGAGAGTTGAAGGTGATCCTTGTTTTTATTATTGAAGCGAAAGTGATCTTAATACAACCTGGGTTAATTATGTGAAAAGGGTTAGTAACAATTAGGGTTTATGTGAAAGTCTCTATATGCCTATTTGTTAATAACAAAAGTTATTTTGATGGAAAGCATGATCTTTTATACCTTTATGTGTTACTTTGCATGGTTATCGTTGTGGTGTTGATACCCTGGCCTTGGAAGTCGTTTATTATATTGATTTATTTCATCGAAAATCTGAGTTTTGGGTTCGAAATTTGCAATTTAAGTTTTCTGTTTTTCCAATCGATACAGAGGAGGAGCTCGTCGAGATCGAGTAGGCCTTAGTCGATCTCGAGTACGGTCTTGTCTAGGTCGAGTAGAGTTTCTGCTTTTGTTGTCGATTTTTCAGTCTCTGTCGACTTGCTGTAGTCGATCTCGAGTAGGCCTATTGTCGAGATCGAGTTGGTTTTGGTCTATATCGAGTTGAGTTTGAGTTTTTGTTTTCGATTCCAAAGTTTTTGTCTTTGCTATTTCTAGTCGATCTCGAGTAGGTAGTTGTCGAGATCGAGTGCCTCTGTCTTTGCTATTTTTTGTCTTTGCTTTTGTTTCTGTTTTGCTTTGTCTTTTTTGCTTTTATTTCTGTCTTTTTGTTGCTTGTATGTGAGATCTATTGCTACATAAGAACTGCTGACGTGCTTCCTCGTGGATTCGATCCTGACAACCTTCTACTACAACGGGAGGAAATCTTGTATTTATTTGCTGAGACAGGGAAGTCAGTCTGAACTTTATTTTATATTTATTTCATACTTGACCATCCTCCTGCAACAACAAATTGGCGCCGTTGCCGGGGAAGCAATCATTCGCGCCTTAGGTAGTTAAATCTCACGTTTCTTTTGAGTTAAATCGCAGGTGTATGCGTCGTTCTGGTCAAACACCTGAGTTTGACGCCTTAGACGAACTGGAACGCCTTTTTCACATCAGAGCTAAACTACAAAGAGCCATGGCAGCTGCAGAGACACAGGAACAGCTGATTGCAAGGCTTACAAGGGAATTGGCCGCTAAAGATGCTACTATCGCCACTGAGAAAGCAGCAAGGGAGCAAGCAGAGGCTGAGCTTGCCCAATACCCAACCACGGCAGAGGACTATATGCACCCAACTCACGTCGTGCCTGAATCGGCAATTCTTATCCCTGAAAAACTCTTTTGAAATTCGCACTCAATTTCTTATAGAGCTTAAAAATAATGCCTTTTTTGGTAGATTTAATGAGTGTCCTCTTGAATATATTACAAACTTTTCTGACATGTGTCGTACTCTTGCTGAAGGTACAACTTTGGAATATGTCAAGATGAAGGCTTTTCGCTGGTCTCTCGATGGACCTGCACTGAAGTGGCTTGAAGGGCTTAAACCAAGATCCCTGACAACATGGGCCCAAGTAGAGCAAGAGTTTCTGAACAAATTCTTCCCACCCGCCAAAACAGCACATCTCCGCCAGAAAATCACCGCCTTCAAACAGAAGAAAGGGGAACCGCTGGCCAAGTCATGGGAGCGCTACAAAGAATTGCTGCGATCTTGCCCTACTCATGGACAGCCACCCTACGTCATTCAGGAGATCTTCTTCAACTCTCTTGACCAAGTCACTAAGGACAGAATCAACCATTATACTCGCTATGAGTATCTGACAATGCCGCCAAGTGACGCATGGGGTGTGCTAGAGAAGCTCACCAACTACGACAACAAGTATGGGTCTACTGGAACTTATGAAGAGAACCCCTACGCCAGGCCAGCACCATCCATGTCCCTCTATGAGCCTCCTAAGGAGATTGATCCGGATGTAAGGGAACAGTACTACAGAGATCAGAACAAGAAGCTCATTAAGCAAGTGAAGTATCTTTCTGTCAACCAGTCTTGCATTGAATGCGGATCGCAACGGCACACCACTCCTGAGTGCCCACACACAGAGCAAGTCAGGATGGCAGAACACCACGAGGAGGTAGCTTACGCAGGGGGTCCCAATCGCTACATGGGGGGCCAAAGGTTTCAGCAACCACAATGGAACCAAGGTGTCCCTAGGAACCCCCCGCCCTACAGAGCTCCAGGACATCCGGAAAGGGACCAGAAAAAGGATGATATACAGACAGTCCTGGAGGAAATACAGAGAAATCACTCAGAAACTAGGCAGTCCTTCAACTCCGTCTACACTCAGATGCAGGGTGTCAACTCAAGGCTTGGGGAAATTGATATATGGCGAAAATCAGTTGATACACAGATTGGTCAGCTGGCAGCGGGAATCCCCAGACAGTCAGGTGCGCTCCCTGGATCTTCAGAACCAAATCCTAAGGGAAAGACTGGACACATCGCTACTGTAAAACTCAGAAGCGGAAATCAACTACAAGAGCCAGACGTCGGAAGGCAGCAGAACAACGAAGAACAGCAAGTCGACGTCGACCAGAGTCTACTCGATATCGAGGAAGGTCTACTCGATCTCGATGAGAAACTACAAAAGCCCTCGTCTGCACTGCACAGCAACTCGACATCACCCAACCTGGTCGAGATCGACAAGGGTGTGGTCGATATCGAGGACACCCAACCCGAGGTCGAGCAGCCTGCAGCACCTCCGACATCTGTTCTGGCTCCGAATCAGAAAATGAAGCTGCCTTTCCCCACAAAATCTCCAAAGGACCCGGCAGAAAAGAAATTCCAGCGTTTCATCAAGATGCTTCAGAAACTCAACGTCACCATCCCCTTCACATAAGCTCTCAATGATATGCCATCCTATGTCAAGTTCCTGAAGGAGATCCTGAGCAAAAAGCGGTCAATGGCTGAAATTACAGAGGAGTGCAGCCATTTGGACATACTGGAGAAGAGGCCAGATCCAGGTAAGTTTGCTATAACCATTGGATTTGGTCCATACAAAATTAATGCTTTATGTGATCTTGGAGCTAGTGTGAGTATAATGCCTTTAACAATTTGGTCCAAGATTAAGATAGGTGCCCTAGAGCTTGTTGATGCTAGACTTTATATGGGCAACAACACGATGGTCATTCCAACAGGCATGGTGGACAATGTGCCAATACAAGTAGGTAAATTCTTTGTCCCTGCTGATTTCCTAGTTATTGATATGCAAGAAGATCCTGCTTGTCCAATTATTCTAGGAAGACCCTTCTTGGCAACGGTGGATGCCAACATAAGCGTAAGGAAAGGAGTGCTCACCTTCAACATCAGCGATGAGGTAATTGAGTATTCCTTTAATAAAACTGAAAGGCATACAGGTCCAATGGAAGAGGTGAAATCTATCTCAGCTGGCTACATCACCTGCGGGGAACCCAAGGTCAGAAATATGACCCCTGAGGAGCTGGAAAAGAGGGACATGGAGGCCCAGGTGGAGGAGATTATGGCAATCCTAACGGAGGACGCAGAAAATCCAATTGACACAAACCAAGGTACGTCGTTATGGATTAATTATTTTTCGGATACCTTGACAGGAACCAAGTATGGGGTCAAGATCGACCAAGGCTCCTCGACATCGAGGACCATAGTCGACCTCGACCAAAACCAGAAACCTCCATCAGCACCAGCATCGTCGAGCAGCTAGGCAGGGTCCTACTCGAGATCGAGTACGCTACTCGAGATCGACCACCAGAGCAAGAGTTTCTGAAAAAATTCTTCCCACCCGCCAAAACAGCATATCTCTGCCAGAAAATCACCGCCTTCAAACAGAAGAAAGGGGAACCGCTGGCCAAGGCATGGGAGCGCTACAAAGAATTGCTGCGATCTTGCCCTACTCATGGACAGCCACCCTACGTCATTCAGGAGATCTTCTTCAACTCTCTTGACCAAGTCACTAAGGACAGAATCGACCATTATACTCGCTATGAGTATCTGACAATGCCGCCAAGTGACGCATGGGGTGTGCTAGAGAAGCTCACCAACTACGACAACAAGTATGGGTCTACTGGAACTTATGAAGAGAACCCCTACGCCAGGCCAGCACCATCCATTCCCCTCTATGAGCCTCTTAAGGAGATTGATCCGGATGTAAGGGAACAGTACTACAGATATCAGAACAAGAAGCTCCTTAAGCTAGTGAAGTATCTTTCTGTCAACCAGCCTTGCATTGAATGCGGATCGCAACGGCACACCACTCCTGAGTGCCCACACACAGAGCATGTCAGGATGGCAGAACGCCACGAGGAGGTAGCTGAGACAGGGAAGTCAGTCTGAACTTTATTTTATATTTATTTCATACTTGACCATCCTCCTGCAATAACATGACGGTGAGAAGTCCTCTTTTTACTCCAATGTTGGCATCTGTTGTTGCTAGGAATGGCCGCCCTAGGATGATGGGGCAAGTTGGGTCCTCTACCATTTCTACTACAAGAAAACCCGTAGGGACAAAGAATTTACCAACTTTAACAGGAACATTATCAACAATACCTGTGGGGATTACCACTGTGTTGTTTGCCATGTAGAGTTTGACATCCACATGTTCCAGGGCGCCTATCTTTACCTTTGACCAGATGGATAGGGGCATGATGCTTACGCTTGTTCCTAAGTCACACAGTGCCTTAAAACGATATCGACCAAGTCCAACAGTAATAGCAAACTTACCTGGGTCAGGTCGCTTCTCAGGGAAATCCATCTTCTTGCATTCTTTAGCAATTTTGGGCATCGATCGCTTGTGGCTAAGAATCTCCTTAAGGAACTTGACGTAGGCAGGCATCTCGTGAAGTGCTTCTGTAAAGGAATAGTAACATTTTGACTCTGAAGCAATTTCACAAAACGCTGAAACTTACCATCAATTGGATCTTTCTGGTTCTTAGAAGGGAACGGGAGCGTCTTCTTAGTTTTCTAAGCTAGAACAGCTTCCGGAGGTGATGAAGACTCCTCGACATCGGCCTGTTTTTCCTCGACATCGACAAGGATTTCCTCGATATCGACCACTGTGGTCGACTTCGAATTGGAGTGTTGTGCAGACGAGTCTTGGCTTGGCTTCTCCTCGAAGTCGGGTTGACTTTGGTCGATATCGACCAAATTTTGGTCGACATCGAGTTGTTGTTGCTCGTTGTCGAGGACAGTTTTGCCTTTTTCTTCTCCGTTCTCTGGCTCGTGCAATTTGTGACCGCTCCGTAGCTTTACAACAGCGACATATTTGTGCTGCCCCTTGAGATTTGGTTCTGTATGCCCTGGGAGCTGCCCGGTTGGTCATGGAATCTGCGCCGCAAATTGACCCATCTGGGTCTCAATGTTTCTCTTCCAAATATCCAGCTCTCCGAATCTTGTGTTGATGTTCTGGAGCTGATTATTGATGGCGCTTGTAGACTGCTGCTGTTGTGCTTGATTTTTCCTCTTCTCGTCGAGGATCATCTGTAGATCATCTTTCCGCTGGTCCCTCTATGGATGTCCTGGATCTCTGTATGGCTGGGGGTTCCTAGGAGGACCTTGGTTCCGTTGTGGTTGATAGAGCCTTTGGTCCCCCATATAGCGATTGGGACCCCCTACGTAAGCTACTTCCTCGTGAGTTTCTGCCATCTTGACTTGCTCTGTATGTGGGCACTCACTCGTGGTGTGTCGTGTTAAACCACATTCGATGCAGGGCTGGTTGACAGAGAGATACTTGACTTGCTTGAGAAGCTTGCGATTCTGATCTCTGTAGTACTGCTCTTTGACATTTGGGTCGATTTCCTTAGAAGGCTCATAGAGGGGCATGGATGGGGCTGGACTGGCGTAGGCATACCCGTCATAGTTTTTCGGAACCCCATATTTATTATCGTAGTTAGTAAGCTTGTCCATGGTAGCCCATGCGTCAGCTGGTGGCATCGTCAACTACTCATAATGAGTATACTGGTTGATCCTATCCTTAGCGGTCAGATCAAGTGAATTGAAGAAGATCTCCTGAACGCTATAAGGAGGTTGTCCATGTGTAGGGCAGGATCGCAGTAGATCCTTATATCGTTCCCATGCATTTGCTAGCGGCTCCCCAGGCTTCTGTTTGAAAGCTGTAATCTTTTGGCGGAGGAGCGCTGTCTTGGCAGGAGGAAAGAATTTGTTGAGAAATTCCTCCCTCACTTCAGCCCTTGTTGTGAGGGATCGTGGCCGGAGACCTTCAAGCCACTTCAATGTTGGACCGGCCAGAGACCAACGAAAAGCCTTTATCATGACATATTCCAATGTGGTACCTTCAGAAAGAGTATGGCACATGTCAGCAAAGTTGGTAATATGTTGAAGAGGGCATTCATTAAATCTTCCATAAAAAGCATTATTTTTAATCTCAATAAGGAAGGCAGTGCGAATTTCAAAATTATTTTCATGGATTAGAATGGTCGATTCATGCACGATGAGATTCGGGTGCATGTAATCCTCTGCAGTGGTAGTGTATTGGGCAAGCTCAGCCTCCGCTTGCCTCCTTCGCTCTGCTTCCTGCTCCCTCTGTGCTCTCTCAGTGGGGAGAGTGGTATCCTTGGCTTCTAATTCAGCTCGAAGTCTCTCTATCAGCTGGGCTTGTGTTTCTGCGGCTGACATTGCTCTCTTTAGTCTAGAGTAGATTTGTATAAGGCGTTCCCGATCGTCTAAGCCGTCAAACTCAGGTGGTTGACCAGAACGGCGCATACACCTACAAAGTAACTCAAGGAAAACGTGAGATCTAACTAGCCTCCCCGGCAACGGCGCCAATTTATTGTGGGGAGGAAATCGATAGTGCAAATAAAATAAGAATAAAGTAAAGCAAACCGATTGGATCCCAAAAAATAATGTTCAAGACTCCCTCCCGATGTAGCAAGAGAAAGCCAGGTTCGATTCTCGAGGAAGCTGGTCAGCGGATCCAAGGCAGCGGAGGAATCTCACGGGCAGAAGTCGACCACAGATTGCTCGACCTCGACTAGGGTTAGTCGACAGAAGGTCAGGCAAGTCGAACTGAGCAAGCAGCGGCTACTGGGCTTGGTCGATATCGAAGAGTTTACTCGATATCGAGTAACTTTATTGAAATCGAGGATTTTTAATCTAGATCGAGTTGCCGGCATAAACCAAAAGCGACGGCGATCTTGGCTTGATCGAGAATGAGAAGTCGATGTCGACCAGTTTGGTCGAAATCGAGGATAACAGAAAGTAAAAAAAATGCAAATTTTGAATCTAAACCGATGGATGAAAAAGAACTTCCAAGATTAGGGTTTGCAACAACGATTACCATGAAAGCGGAATATAAATCACAAAAGGCGGCGACTTTATCAATAAAGGAGAAGGCTTTCACCTAATCCGACAAGTAGGAATATAAATCTCGCGATAAATAACCCTAATTGTATCTATTCCTTTTCATAATTAGAATTTATAATCTTCCGAATAAAAATCCTAATTACAACCCAAGTTTCACAGCATGAGTTCTTCAATTTCTCAATCAAAGATGAAGCACATGGAATAGAATAAGATAAGGATAAAATACCTTCTTTTGCAATCGCTAATCCACCAACATGGCTCTCGTTGGACTCACCCCAACCCTAGAAGTAGGTGGACTACTCGCGCCTCATCCCAATCGCAAACATTGGTTGAAAAGAAATAACTTGCATAAACTAAATTCAAAGTCTTTACAATCCCGGCAGTCAAACTTTTGTAGAATGCCAAAACCCTAAAACCTTTGGACTCCTAAACTCTATGTGGAACTACTTCTCTGAATTTGAATTAATGAAAATCAGCCCCAAGGGCTTTATTTATAGGGCTTAATCCTTGCTAATCAAGGAAAGCAATCTATATCTATTTTCTAAAGATAAAATTAAATAAAGATAAAGCATAAATCTTAAAAGGAAATATCTAAATATCTCTTGACATTAATGAATAATCTTCTCTCCTTGGATAAACCTTGATAGACTTTGATAGACTCGAACTTCTTTGCATCCAACCAATCCACCTCGACTTCGGACACGCCCAACGGATTCACGGCCCAGAGATTTTTTGGTCGACATCGAGGAACTTTGTGTTCGACTTCGGCTTTTCTTCCTCTTCTCGAGTAGCTTCTTCCTTCCTCGGACTCGGACAAGATTTCTGGTTTGGTCAATGTCGAGCAGTTTTGTCGACATCGAGTAAACTATTAGTCGAGTTGGCTTCTTCTTCTCAGCTTCTCGATCAGCTTCTCCTCCACTAGGCTTTTGCTTCACATTTTGGTCGATATCGAGGAACTTTCCTCGAAATCGAGTAAAACTCAGCTCTCGTCTTCTCTTCTTGGTTTTGTCCCGGAATTGCTCCAAACTCTGCAATATTAAACCACAACTTATGTAGACCTCTATTTCTTGCAAATAAGCATATATTACATAAATTCAACATATTCCCAACCTAAAATATGCAAAGTATATAGAATAAGGAGCTAAAATGTGCATAAAAACATGGCTATTTCAGGGGACATCAATTACATTCCGACCTTTGAGGGACTATGGAAAGAGCTTAAGAAGCATGTTTTGGAGCATATAGAGGCTGAGGAAGAGCTAAGGAGGAGCAAGGAAGCACGACATTAGAATTCGTTGAAGGAAAATGAGGAACGTCGAGTACTACAGGAACGGCACCTACTGCCCCTTATGTGGTGCCCGTCGTTGCCTAGATCCCAGATACGCGTTTTGGATCCGAAGACTATTATTTTATATTATTTCTTGTTAATTCCTTCATGGTTTTTACCGACTTTATGAGGCTTTATTTAGTTGTTTTTCAGTTATTTAGGAGGGAGAGAGCGACATTAGAGAAACTATGAACTCAATTAGAGAGAGAGAGAGAGAGAGAGAGAGAGAGAGAGAGAGAGAGAGAGAGAGAGAGAGAGAGAGAGAGAATTGGCCTATGAGTTGCTAAGCTCATAGTTTCGCCTGTAATTCAAAGACATGGTTGTTTGGATTGTGAGAATTTGAGTTTATTTGATTATTCATGTTCTCAGTTATCATCTTGTGCTTAATTTATATTTGTGTTCCTTTCTATGCCTGATCAACATGTTAGGAATTATATCTCTAGCTATGAATTCATTGTTGTTTTCTCGATAGCAAACAAAGGTATTGATGATAGTGATGTCTCTTTGTCTTTGTAGTGGATGATTTCAATTGATCTATGTTGAGGATATTTGATTAGGATTGAGTTTGGTATGCGCCTATCTTTCTTGATTGAATAGAGTCAATGTGTCAATAGGTCTTGATTACTTGAGGTCTTAATGCTATTCTTTAGTGATATTGAATAAGATTAGTGAATCTCTGCGGATCGCTCAACTTTAGTCAAGTAGACCTAGGAATATGAATAATTTATAAATCAATCCAGGGACCATGAATTCCAACCATTGTCAAAGAATTACAGGTGAAATGTTCTTTCTACTTTGATATCAACTTGCTTTGTGATTTGCAATCTGATTACTATTCTATTCGCTATTTGTTTAAAATATCATTGCTTTGCTTTAAAGAGTCTTGTCTAGAGTCATTGAATAGGAAATCGCTTCTCCATGTGGGTTGGACACCAGACTTCATCGCTATACTAGTAGTTATTTTGTTTATCAAGTGATTGGTTGCCTAATATATTGGTTGTGTGTTTAAGTTTGGATGTTTATTACTATTTGGCAAAGGGAAAAAGTGCCAACGATTTTCGTCCCGCACCAAATTCTTTGCGCCGTTGCCGGGGAGAAGAAAGGAGTTTGCTTTTCTTTGACTATATCAATTACTCTTTATTTCAAGTTTGTTTTGTCTTTGCATAGTTCAAACTAGATCTTCTAATTCATCGTCTTTATCTTTTGATCCCAAGGTTGAAATATCTTTCCGATTGAAGAGGAGGCTCGCGTTGGAGACAGACGAAGAGATGGCAAACGTTGTTGTTAATCTGCCAAGAAGGACCCTGAGAAACCTAAAGGAGCCTGATTTCGGTGTTCAACCAATTTTAATTAGTCTTCTGGATTTCCCTGATGGTTCAAAATTTCAGTTCAAGTCAAATTGGTCATCTATTTTTCCTTACTTTCATGGATAGTCTGGGGATGAGCCAAACAAGCACCTTGCTACCTTTGTAAGTGTGTGTGACAAACTGAGACCCCAAGGCTTGTCTGACGACCAATTGATGCTGAGAGTGTTCCCCTTTACTTTAAAAGATGCTGCAAGCGATTGACTTTACTAACTACCCCTAGAAAGCATCACTACTTGGGTGCAATTGAAGACAGATTTCCTATAAATGTACTTTCCTGCAAACGTACTTTCATGCGACTCGCCTCAACAAACATAAGAAGGAGTTCTCCAGTATTGAGCAATCACCTACGAATAGTCTTAATGAGTATGTTGAGCGGTTCAAGAAACTTAAGGGTAGTTGCCCACAACATGGTATACCCGAGGATGACCTAGGGTTATATCTTTACGAAGGCTTGCTTGACACCGATAGGAGTTTCATCAATGCTACTAGCGGAGGAGATATTTTGGATAAAACATCTCAAGAAACAATGCAGATTTTTGAAAGGTTGGCTAATGAATCGCAACAATATGGGAGACGTCAAAGAGTTAAAGGAGTTCATAAGTTGGATAGTTCGAGAGATGGATAGAAGGACGATATCGATAGACTTATGGAGATCGTGAACAAGATCAGCCTAGACCTTGTGGAGATCCAACTCATCCGAATGATAAGTGTCCCTTGATTCAAGAGGGCACAGCTTAAGTGAATGCTATGGCTTATGGACCTCGCCGCAACTTTGGTAATAATTACAATCAAGGCTACAATTCAAACTACCAAAGTGGATTCAACGGGAGAGGCCAGCGGCAACAAGTTCCTTTTGAAAGAGAAAAATATGAGAATTGTCCTAGAAACACACAACAAGATGACAGAGATGAGACATTGAGGTTGTTATAGCACAAGATGAGTGTTCAAGAAAAGGTTCTGAGTCAAATGGCTAAAGAGATTGGTGGATTGAAAGCGAAGGATTCAGGAAAGTTGCCATCGCAAGTGATGGTGAATCCGAAGGAAAATGTCAGCGCAATGACCCTTAGAGGAGGTAAACAAGTGAATACGCCCACTAGGAATGTAGAAGAGAGACCTAGAGAGGAAGTTGATTTGTGAAATAAGAACAAATAGACGGAATTGGAGATGCATTGCAGAGACGACGCCCGTCACCCCTCACCACATCGCCCGCCGCCCCTCACCACGGCGCCCGCCGCCACCTCCTTTGACAGATCCAACTTTTGACGTTGTTCAATCCCCGAAGAAAGCTTCTAAAGAGTGGTCTTTTGATGTTTCAAGACCTGCACCACCCTTTCCTCACACCTTAAGATCTGATCGTAAGTGGGAAGATGAACAAATTCTTCACGACACATTTGCTCACTCTAAAGTAAATATTCCACTTTTTAATTTGATTAAAACTGTGCCTCGCTATGCGAAATTCTTGAAAGAGATATGCACGATCAATCGCATGAAAAGGATGAGAAAGAAGGAAAAGGTAAGTTTAAGTGAGAATGTTTCTGCTTTGCTTCAGAAACGATTGCCTGAAAAGTGTTGAGATCCAGGTATGTTTACTATACCATGTGCGATAGGCAATGCTAGCTTCACCATAGCTATGTTAGACCTAGGTCCTTCAACTAATGTTATGTCTTATAACTTATACATATTTTTGGGTCTCAATTCATTGTCTGAAACTGGTGTTACTATGCAACTCGTTGATCGTTCTAGTATTAAGCCTAGAGTAGTTGTTGAAGATCTGTTGGTTAAGGTAAATGATTTGATTTTTCCAGTGGATTTCTTCATTCTAGACATGGAACAAGGTACGCCTAAAACCCCGATTATCTTGGGAAAGCCATTCTTGCGAACGGCTAAGACTAAGATTGATTGTTTTGAAGGTTCACTAACTATGGAGTTTGAAGGTAGAAAGATTGAGTTTTCTATATTTGAGCCTATTGTTTCCTCTGCCAATGATTCCATAGATGTTCTTGACTCTAATAAAACTAATCACATGAATGAATCAAATGCTTTGTTTGATGCTTCTGTTGAAAATGAATCTATGAATCTTGAGTTTTCTAACAAATATGAAATTGGTTTAGGGAAATATGACATTGAGAAGAAAATTGAGAATTTGTTTAAGCCGCATGAAAATGTGTCTCATTCAAATGATTCTATTGCTATTTCCTATGAAAAATTAATTCCTAATAATGTTAAGGTTTTTGCAATTGTAGGAGAACCTCCCGGAGTTACTCATTTCAAGAAGGAATCGATGGATGCTATTGATGGCTATGTCAGAAAAGTTCCTAAAGTTCTGCCTCTTGTTCTGAAAAGAACAAGTGTGGGGGATCTTGGTGGTATAACTTGATCAAGATTGCATCACATCGAGCTAAAGACGTGAAACAAAGGCGCTTCTTGGGAGGCAACCCAAGGTAGTTAGGTAGTATTTCTATTATTTTTCCATTTGTTTTTCAATTCAATAAAGTATGATCAATCGTGTGAAAAGACTTTGAAAGTTACGGTAAGTGAAACCGATTTTGGGTTTGAGTTTTGATTGATTTAAAAGACGGAGTTGCATCCTGTGGACACGGCGCCCGCCGCCTATGTGTCCGCCTGACGAATCCGATTTTGGTAAACTTGGAAGGGAAGTTTCTATCTTTTTGTTTTGGTTATTTTCCGAGTTTGGTTTTTTTTTTTTTTTTTGTTTTATAGGACTAGATTGTTTTATTTTATTTTGGTTCTAGGATTAGATTATTTCTTATCTATTTTAGTTTAGATTATCTTCTATCTATTTTAGGTTAGTATTTTATCTCTTATTTATTTTCTATTTTATTTTTGGATTAGATTTTTCTTTTTAGGAATAGTTTAGTTATTTTCTAGGACTAGATTTATATCTTTTCTATTTCTATTATATCTAGATCTAATATTTTTCCTTTTCTTTTTGATAGATTTCCTTCCAACTCGCCATCTAATATTTCTTCATATATGTGGATCAATCAAACTTGCTCAAGAGAAATCTCAAGAATACCAAAAGTCTACTGAAATCCAATCCAACTACCTAAAGTCTTGCGTTTCAATCGATTCAATCCACCAAAATTCTTTCTGCAACTACCCTACATCCACAAAAATCAATCTTTACCCATTACATTCCCCTACCTATCACAAAAGAACATTTTGAAACCAAGTTATTCAAGAAAGTTGATGTTTGGAGGAGTGGACGTCGGTTCTCCAACGTTTTCACTCGGATTCATGGTTCTACGTACACGGCGCCCGGCGCCCTTGCCACGTTGCTTGCCGCCTCTACAGCGAGCCCAAATTTTGGTCATTTTTTTGGATTTTCTTCGGTTTTTCCTCGAGTTACGCCCTGTCGTCTACTCCTATCAACAACAAGGTACCATCCTACTTCGATAACACGGATGTGCTATGTTGGAACACATTTGGAGAGTGCACCTACACATCCACCATGTTCTTTGATGAAGTTACTTTGAGACGGTTTGGCCTGTTTGAGTCGGTGCTCGAGTTGATGGCACATGGAGGGCTGCATGATTTTATTGGCAGAAGAGCTCCCACCTGCCCCTGCTTGGTGAAGGAGTTCCTTACTACGTCAGAGGTGATATCGCCTAAGGATGTTCGTTTTCGATTGCAAGGAAGAGCTTGTAATTCGTCATATGCGGCGATGGGAGTTGCTTTTAGAGTTACGAAGAAGTGCTCTAGGAAGTGGAATAATCTCATGCGAGTTCTTGATTCAGTAAAGATTTGGAGGAAATTGATGGGAACGCCTGAGAACTTCAAAGATTTCAGACTTGATGACATGGTTACCCATCCTGCTCTTCGTCTCTATCTGTGAGTTTTGGGCTCCACTTTCTATGAGTCTGGAAGTACGACTATTGTTGATCCTGGTGTGATTGATCTCATATATTGGTTGATTCCTGAGTCTACCATAGTACCGGATTGGGTACTCTTATTTTTTAGGATGTGTGATAGGGTTCGTGGCCAATGCAGCGAGAATTATCCTCTTGTCACCCCTTTTGGAGGCATGATCAAACTTCTGGCAATATTTCATGGTGTCGATGTTAGTTCACTGCAGGCTGTGAGTCACTCCTTAACGTGGGACATCGATGCTCTTGTGTCTGCAAGGATGTTAGAAAAGATGCAGTTACCATATGCTATTGAGAGATTTCGGTGGTTATTTGGACCTCTGCAGTCTCATCATCAGTATCTGCCTACTATTTTACCTGTGGGGTTGAAGTTAGTTGATTTTCGCCGAAGCCATGTCCCTGTTGATACTCAATTGGGGAAGCTTGACGACCCTATGACCCCTGCGAGCGATGTTGAAGATATGCAGATCGAGATGACGCCACCTACGGTTCAAGATACCTCGCGCTTTACCTGCTTGGAGAAGAAATTTTTTAAATTTGAAAAGCGACGGGCAGATGAGTTAATGAAGCTTACAAAGTTCCATGCGATTCTGGTTGGGAAGAACGATCAATTACAAGAGATGTGTCTCTTATTGATGGATTTGATCAATGAGCGGTCTGGAACCCAGACCCCGCCTTCACAGTAATTGGTTAGTCATTTGCTTCTTTCAAACTCTTATTTTTATATTTTCATTGTTCTTTTTTATGTTTATATGCATTGAGGATAATGCAACATGTAAGTGTGTGTGGGGGGGGGGGGGAGATTGAAGTGAATTTGCTAGGATAGTTCATGTTTGAGTTTCTACGCATTTTTTATTTTGAGTCTTTGTTATTTCCTTTATGTTATTTCTTTTATGTTATAGAAAATGTCAAAAATGAATAAAAAATTAAAAAATGTCGAAAAAAATATGAGTAAAAGTGAGTTTTGTTTTGTAGTTTTGCGTATTGTGTTGTCAAGGATACTCATCTTAATTTGAGTTTGTCCTGGCATGATCTTACAAATCCCATGGAATTCTGGAATGATTTGATCTTATCTTTAAAAATTGGTTTTTATGTGAAATATGATTGAGCATATATAATTGAGCATGTATGATCTAAGTTTGGGAGTATGCTTGAAATTCAACAAAAATTTGTCCCAATGAGATATTTTTGGCCTTATAATGGATACATCTTTATTCCTTTTGCTTTTCTTGTGTGATATACTCTTCCAATGCATTTATCATTGAGTATTGCCATGGTTATCTATTTTCAAGGCCGATTATATACATGTTCAATGCTTCATAAGTTCAAATGATAGAGGCAACCTTTTATTTTTAAATGTGGGTAATTTACTAAGAAAGAAAAGCACATTTACAATATAAAAGCTTGACCAAACCAATAGTTCTCCAGTACATTATCTGCCATTCCTTATGGATGGATTACATTTGGTGGATGTCTGTAATAATGATCCTAGCACAATCACACGAGTTAATGGATTAATTACCATATCTTTTTTACTTTGCTCCTTTATCTCATTTATGCTTCATATCTTGATCTGTTATTTCCTTGACAAATTATGAGGGAATGTCCTTTTTCTAATGCAGACGTGGAGAGCTCTCATCGGCCATTGGTTTCTTTTTGGAGTCTGCCTAATCTAAGGTTTGGAAACTTTATTGTCAGCTTAATTTGGTTGTATTCATATCGATTGTTAGTTACTGTTGTATATTTTTTTCCCTTGGTTGTTTGTATTTCACAGCATATTAGGACCTGCTATGAACCATTGATTTTGTTTGAAACTAATCCCCCGGTAATATTTTGAATTCGAATGTTTAGAGACTAATTTTGGAGAATGTACCTTTTCAGATTTGTCTATATATAAAATACTCAAATTGAATCTGCTGTAATGGTAGCTTTTCTAAATGCATTAGCTAGAAAATTTTCTGCCTGCTGCTTTTATTTCCTTAGTTCTGTTGTACGATGTTTTATTAATTAAATTTTTTTGTTTGGATAATAGATAGCATCTTTTTCCATGCCGCATCATGAGCAACGGCCTTCCTTATTCCCGTTGGTTGCATTGTATTGAAGAGGTATGTCTACGATTAATTTAACTCTCTATTTTCATTTAGACTTGCATTGATTATCTGAAATTGATAATTAATTGTAGTGTTCATCCAATTTATCCAACTTAATTATCCTCTTCCGTCCAAGGAATTAAGATTGTCGCAAAATAGGATGTTGATAGAGTTGATCATGTAAATGCAACAGGGAGCAGAAGAAACTGTCATCCTTAGACGCATGGGAGAACAACAAGAAAGCATCTATGGAAGCTAAGCTCAAGGAAATTGAGGTGATTATATAAGTTTCATGTCTTATATTATGAGGAAAGTTGAAGGATCTTATCAAACTAATGGCTTTATACCGAGCAGGAAGAGCTCGAGAGGAAGAAGGCAGAGTATGCAGAGAAGATGAAGAACATGGTGCCTCAGATTCACAAGCAAGCCGAGGAGAAGAGGGCGGTTGTACAAGCCCAACGAGAGGAAGCTGTTGTGATTTCAATTTTTTTTTTAAAAAAAATTAAATAAACAGCGGTTGTTAATAAAAGCCGCTGTCCGTGTCTTTTTACAGCGCTTTTTAAAAAAAGAGCTGTCTTTTGTAAAATTTAAAAATAAAAATAAAAAAAGAGGCAAGACAGCGTTTTTTACAAATAACCGCTGTCCGTGTCCTTTTAACAGCGTTTTTTTATTTCCGCTCTAACAAATGCTCTCAGCGCTTTAGTTAACATCACCTCAATAAGCGTTGTCCTTTCATATAAATAACCGCTCTTAATTAGTAGTTTTGTACTGGTATCCATATCTACCCTATGTTATATCTTGCTTTGAAACAAATTTGAGCCTTTAGCCTTTTGTTGTTAGCTCCACAAAATTATTATTCCTAGCCTATGATGAGCCTTACCCTTATTCCGAGGGAATTGAGATTTTGAGTGGGTTATGGAATCTATTTTGGAGATTGAGGAGAATGAAGCTAAAGTGTGATTTTATGGTTTATGGTCTTTGAGAAGATGTAATGTTATGTGCTTATTTAGTCCCTCATGTATATGCATTTGATTTTCATGTATTTTGGCTCAAGAAAGAAAAAGAAATAAAAAGCTTGGACCAAGGGAAGATAAAATTCACCTAGGGATAAAAGGAAGTTGAAAAAAAATCCGAAAACAAAGAAAGAAAGAAAAAAGAGAAAATAAACAGCCATTTATCTTATGTGTGCTTATTGAGGAAGAATTGGGATTTATGTTGGTTATGAGATACATTGGTTGGGTGTTGAGATTGCGCTATATGTAAGATGATGAGATGATGAGATTTGAGATTTTTGGAGTTATTTTGAGGATATATATTAAGAGATGTTGTGCATTTGTTAGCTTGATGTATTGAGTTAGTTTGTGTTATGTTGGGAGTTTTGGAATCTTGTTTTCCCGAAATTTATAGCACCACATGACCAAATACAATTTCTTTCCCTTATGTTTCTACCAAGCCTCATTACAACTCCACCGAATGGGATCTTCTATGAAGGTTTCCATTGAGCGAAGATCCTCTTGATGTTTTTATTTTTGCATTGACTTATCCGGTGGAGATTTCGTGATATAAATGTCAATATTTTAGTTGATGCTTGTATATGGAATTGGGGTGAGTGTGTGCTTAAAGCCTAAACACATGAGAGTGAGAGATACACATTTTATCCTTGGTAAGGTTGGTTTTGAGCATGCAAGCTACTTGATCCCATATATACATGTTATGATGTTTATATGTTTGGTTATATTTTCACTATTTGATGATGTTGCTTTTGATGAGTAAAGTTGTGAAAGATTTCCCGTGGGATGTGTGGATGATGTTTTTCCTTATGGTTGCTTGAGGACACGCAAGAGTTAAGTGTGCGGGATTTGATAATGCATATTTCATAAAGGCATTATAGGTGTTTCTTATTGCTATTAGGTATTGGTTTGGTTATTTTTTTAGTCTAGTTCCGTTTATTACTAGTGAAGTACTCGAGTTCGGAATCTATGCGGTTTTAGTGTTTATTCTGCAGAATTACATTCCGGCCTTGGAGGAACTATGGAAAGAGCTTAAGAAGCATGTTTTGGAGCATATGGAGGCTGAGGAAGAGCTAAGGAAGAGCAAGGAGGCACGGCATTGGAATTCGTTGAAGGAAAATGAGGAACGTCGAGCACTGCAGGAACGGCGCCCACCGCCCCTTGCGCAGCGCCCGCCGTTGCCTAGATCCCGGATACGCGTTTTGGATCCGAAGACTATTATTTTATATTATTTCTTATTAATTCCTCTAGGGTGTTTGCCGACCTTAGGAGGCTTTATTTAGTTGTTTTTAGCTCTTTAGGAGGGAGAGAGCAACAATAGAGAAACTATGAACTCAATTAGAGAGAGAGAGAATTAACCTATGAGTTGCTAAACTCATAGTTTTGCCTATGATTTGAATACATGGTTGTTTGGATTGTGAGGATTTGGGTTTATTTGATTATTCATGTTCTTAGTTATCATCTTGTGCTTAATTTATATTTGTGTTCATTTCTCTGCCTGATCAACATGTTAAAAATTGCATCTCCGGCTATGAATTCGTTGTTGTTTTCTCGGTAGCACACAAAGGTATTGATGATAATGATGTCTCTTTATCTTTGTAGTGGATGATTTCAGTTGATCTATGTTGAGGATATTTGATTAGGATTGAGTTTGGTATGCACCTATCTTTCTTGATTGAATAGAGTCAATGTGCCAATTGGTCTTGATTACTTGAGGTCTTAATGCTATTCTTTAGTGATATTGAATAAGATGAGTGAATCTCTGCGGATCTCTCAACTTTAGTCAAGTAGACATAGGAATATGAATAATTGATAAATCAATCCGAGAACCATGAATTTCAACCATTGTCAAATAATTACAGGTGAAATGTTCTTTATACTTTGATATCAATTTGCTTTGTGATTTGCAATCTGGTTACTTTTATATTCGCTATTTGTTCAAAAGATCATTGCTTTGCTTTAAAGAGTCTTGTCTAGAGTCATTGAATAGGAAATCGCTTCTCCCTGTGGGTTTGACATCGGACTTCATCGCTATACCAGTAGTTATTTGGTTTATCAAGTGATTGCTTGCCTAATCTATTGGTTGTGTGTTTAAGTTTGGATTTTTATTACTATTTGACAAAGGGTGAAAGTGCCAACGACGTTCGTCCCGCACTAGTTACATTTCGACAATGGAGGGATCTTACAAGAGCTTAATAGACATATTTTGGAGCATATGGAGGCTAAGGAAGAGGCTAGATAGGAGCAAGGAAGCACGACATTAAAGACAATCGAAGAAAAAGAGGGAATCCCATCAATGGGCACCACCTCTTGCACGGCGCCCGTCGTGGGCTAGTTTCCAACGTTTGCGATTCTGGATCCGAAGATTCTATTTCCAATTATTTTACTATTATAATTCTAGGGTTTTGCCGACTCTTTGAGATACTTTATTAGGTTTATTTTCCATTGTTCAACAGTGGGAGTGTGTGGCTATTGTGAGATTATGAACACAATTAGAGAGAGAGAGAGAGAGAGAGAGAGAGAGAGATTTGGCCTATGAGTTGCTAAACTCATAGTTTTGCCTGTGATTCGAAGACATGGTTGTTTAGATTGTGAGGATTGTTTCTATTTAGTTATTTATATTCCTATTTATAATCTTATGCTTATTGTTTATATTTCTGTTCCTTTCTATGATTGATCACCATGTTAGGAATTACATCTTAGCTATAAATTCGTTGTTGTGTTCTTGATAGCAAACGAAGGTATTGAAGTAGTGATATTTTTTTTGTCTTTATAGTGGATGATTTCAATTGATCTATGTTTTGGATATGTCGATTAGGGCTAATTTAGGGTTGTTCCAGTTTGTCTTAATTGCATTGAATCAATATGCTAATTGGTCTAATTATTTGAGTCCTTAATGCTATTCTTTAGTGATATTGAATAAGATGATTGTATCCCTGTGGATTTCTCAACTTTAGTCAAGTAAACATATGTTTATGAGTAATTGATAGAACAATCCTAAGACCATGAATCTCAACCATTGTCAGAAAATTACAGGTGAAATATTTTCCCTGCCTTATTATCAATTTACTTTGAAATCATAAAGTTGGTTACTTTACATCTTTGTTATTTGTCTTAAATCATTGTTTGGTCATAAGATTTCTTATTAAGAATTATTGAATAGTGAATCGTTTCTCCCTGTAGGTTCGACATCGGACTTAATTGCTATACTAGTAGTTATTTGGTTGATCAAGTGATTGATTTGCTAATCTATTAGTTTTGTGTTTGAGTTTAGATTTTATTACTATTTGGTAAAGAGCGAAAGTGTCAACGACGTTCATCCCGCTCAACCGTCTAAGTTATTTGGTAAAGAGTGAAAGTGTTGATGTGCGCCTACTTTACCATGTTTTACGCTTACATTTATTCCGATTCTTATGCATGTTTTATACTTGTGGGTTTGAAAAATAGAGAATGTGTGTAGTTTGTGTTTATTTTCAAGAAATAGAGGTCTACACAAGTTTTTGTTTAATTTTGCAGAATTTGGAGCCATTCCGGAGCAAAACAAAGAGCAAGGATTGACTGCATGAAAGCACTCGATATCTAGTGGATTCACTCAATATCGACTGAAGAGATCGATTGAAGCACTCGACATCTACTGTAATTTCAGTCGATATTGGCCCTTAAGATCGACTGAAGCACTCGACATCTACTGAAGTAGTCGACGTATAGTGGAGGTTACTCGATGTCTAGTGAAGATTTGCAACACTTAGTAGCTGAAGAGAGAAAGAGGCACTCGAGATCTACTGAGCTACCCGATATCGAGTGAAGTATACTCGACGTCGAGTAAACCTAGTCGACGTCAACTGGATCTTGTTGGATCACGGGTGCATTTTGAAGAATCCGAGTTGAATAAGACTTTACTTAACCACGAAGAGCGAATATTTTATCTTACCTTATAAACTTCTATCCTTATCGGTGAATGTCTATTTACCCGAGGGAATTTACTTATTTAGATATTATTTTATTAATTCAAGTTTTAGTTCATAGGATTATAATTACTTTCCTTGGCTATCAATGATTAGTTTACTATAAATAAAGCCTTTGGGGCTAGGGTTTGAATCATCCAAGAACACAAGCAATTGTGTGCCCTAGTAGTTAGAGAAATAGATACGACCGAGAGTGGAGAGAGAGATTGGAGTTTTTAGTTACACTCTTTTGCTATTTAATTCAAGGTTATTTTCTTATGTTTATGATGATGTCCATGATTGTGAGGAGTGAGTAGTTGCCCCACTTTTAAGGTCGGAGTGATCTCGGCAATAGCCATGTAAGTATGCTTGAGTTTATGGTTTTCTTATGAGTTTATCATCTTCTATCTCGTGCTTAGTCCTTTGCGAAAGTCTAGGACAATTCTTTATTTGTGATTTTGAAGCGAAAGTGGATTTATTATATATTTGGATAGTAATTAGGTTTTCCTTGCGAAAGTCGGTTAACCCTAATTATGAAAATGATAGATACAATTAAGATTTTATGCGAAAGCCCCTATATTCCTATTTGATGATAACGAGAGTTATCTATTTGATTATAAAAGCATGAACTTTCATAATCCTTGTCATTAGCATGCATGGTTATTGTCGCGGTAAACCCTAGCCTTGGAAGCCTTTTTATATTATTGTTGAAACTCTAATATCTTGTGTTTAGTTTCCATTACAAACCTCTGATATTTCTTATCATTACTTCTCACACATCCTAAATTATTCGACCATTCTTTGTTGGCATAAGTTTCTGTTTTTATATTTCTGTACTCAACATCGACTCACCTAGTCGACATCGAGAGCCACTAACTCGATGTCAACTACTTTGTTTTTGTTGTTACATGTTCTTAAGCACTAGGAAACTACTGCCACTAGTCGATATCGCAGAACTTGGTCGATATCGAGTGACTTCTAATCAATACAGAGAACGAGTTTGGACTATTTAGACGAGCACTGACTAGCTTCCTCAAGGATTGATTCTAATTCCCTTCCACTACAGCGGAGGATTCTTGTAATTTATCTTTGCTAGGACATAGGAGTTGGTTTGCTTGATATTATATTTTGATATACTTTACTCCCCTAACACCCATTCAGATAACACGCATACATTTTTTGCTCTACTAAAAGGCATATGCAACACTAATAATGATCTCCGTAATCTCATCTGATATGATGCTATTGACTAGATCTCTTATCATCTAAATTTTTTTATATTCTATAAAAAAATTGATATAATAACAAGAACAACTCAAATGTATCTCGCAAGGTGTAGGCTAGAGTCTAGGGGTTGAGATGTAACGTAAGCACCCTTTTCTTACTTGTTAGAAAGTTGTTTACGAAAGACCCAATAATCAGCAAAGACTATATGAGCCTACCAAACAAAAAACAAAGACTATATGAAAATCATTGTAGAGACAAGACAAAGAAAAGCATGTGAAAAAGCAAAACTAAATACCCTAAGCAAAGGTAAAAACAATAAAAAGAAGAAAAAAAAATAGTAGACAAAAGCGCAAGGCATGTACAATGTTGGATAACGGAGGTGTATTAGTGCTATTAAAGATTATATAAAGATATATACCTTATAAGATCCAAATAGTAGGAACAAACTAGTCGATTAACCGTGGCCGTAATTAGATACGTGCAAATTATAAGATCGAGGACTTAATTACAACGTTGTTATGTACAGCTTAGCTACAAAAATTATTAATTAAATTAAAGATAGCTCGATCTGTCAAAGTTTTAATTAATTAAAAGCCTATAAATTCCAAAATTTGACACAAATTCTCTTAACTGCTCTACTAGATTCAATATACTAGTTTGAAGATAACAAGGATGTTGTATAAATTATCACGGAAAAAGTAAACAATTCAATGCTGATAATAATATTGCTTGATCGATTAGTTATACTAATAGATTATGTGCTCTATTGCCAAGTTAATTCGATCTTAACATTTTGTGGGGGGTTTCAAATTAAGCTTAAATATCCTTATCCCATATAATATAAGTAATTCATACAAACCGATCATTTCACCATTGGAAACGATTGAAACTAAATAATTAATTTTGAGTTAAAATAAAATGGAATTTGAAATGGATGAAAATTAGTAATATTTGAGGATACATCTATGTACGTTGCACTCTATATGAGTATGGAGTCGATGAAATAGATGGGAGTACGTTCAAAGGAGTGTGGTGAGCTACCGAATGAGGAGGCAATGAATGAATGAATGAATAATGTGTTATAAACTTAGGGGTTTGAAAAGAAGACAGAAATTGGCCGGGGGGAGAGAGGCCCTAGGTAGCTTTTTTAATATGAGGAGGGGAGAGCTAAGACTTAAGAGGGAGGAGGTGGAAGTAATTAAAGAGATGAAAAGAACAGATGAAGGAAGAGGCAACATGCACAAGTCCCTTTCCAACTCCCACACCCCAACACACACCAACACCAACACTAACACCAGCTAAGCGGCAACACCAGCACCTCCCCCCCTCCCGGGCAGGCCTCCCCCCCTCCCTCGGGAACTCCACCAACGTACACATAGCTCCCCTCCCATTCATTACCTCTTCCCTCTCTCCATTAGCCGTCCAATTTCACAACCATCCCATCAGCTCTCTTGTTTTCCGAGCCATCCCTTAATTGTTACCCCTCTCTCTCTCTCTCTCTCTCTCTCTGTATATCTATCTTTTGTTTTTGTCTAGTACTAGTAACCCCAATCCCTCTTTGCTTTTGTGTTTCATCTATCATCTATATAGGCCAGGGGTCAAACTTATATCTATCCATCTATATCACTCTATCTACGTACGTACACACTTGTTTTTATACAATCATCATCTACTCCATTTCCTATTACTTCCAAGAGGGGGATTCATATATTGTTTCTTAGTGGCCTCTTTATTATAGGCCCACCCTAAACCTATATACCTCAAACACATTTTTAATTAATTAATACATACTATAACTAAAATTTTTGCAACTATGTTTTGCTTTATAACATAAATAATAATTTCTCCCTCAATGTTTAGTGACAAGTACATCATCGATCGATCCTACCAACATTAGGGTTCGAATTGGGAAATGGTAAGAAAATATCATACCAACTATGTATTAATAAATCATATTAAAGTGCATCGGTTACTACTGTTATAATAATCAATAATAGTGGTTACAATCTTGTTGGTAACCACTCTAAGTTGGTCTAAGTTGGTACGGTAGAAGTAAGAGTATATGGAATGCGTACTATGGTTATCGAGTATATTCATAATCAATATATATTATAATTATTAGTGATTTCATTATAATTTTAATATGTTATCATGTAATTTAATATGAAATGACGATAAAGAAAATATTAAGCCCAGTGTATTGCATCCCTATCTGGATCTCGCCTCTCTATGTTGATTAATCGAGGCTAGACCTGTCAAAACGTGATGCGACCCGATGACCCAACCCGTAAAATATGGGTTTTTGGTGTAAATATTTCAACACGAAATTCGAAGCAACCCGAACCTGTTCAACCCGTAAATGTTTGGGTCGGGTTGGGTCAACCAGTGGGTCACCCGTTGGGTCAAGCTCTAAGATCATAAAAACATAAATAAATTACAATTTGACATGATATTGAAATTTATTCCTAGTAAAAATTAGGATTGAATATTATCTTTTTTATAATCAACTTTACTTTATAATTTAACATTGGAAATTTGTAATATATATAAATATACATATTACTATTCTAGCAATATTAATTACTTCTTTTCAATAATATAACTATTATTAGGTTAATATAACAATTTTAGGTTTAGGAACTATGTAAATAGTCATTAAAAATACTCCATCTGTTTACTTTTAAATGTCGTTTTCTATTCATGTATGGTTTTAAGGATAATAAAAATTATATAAAATATCAATTTATATATATTATATGTAATTTCATATTACAAACTAAAAAGAATGAAATTATAACAAATAATATTAAAAAATTGATATTTTACATATTTTTATCATCCTTAAATAACGTGTATATATGAATAGTAAATGATATTTCAAAAACTCTAGATGAGTAACGGTCTTGACCCGTTGGGTTGACCCGAACTCGTTAAATATGGGTTTGGGCTGCACATTTTATAACCCGTAACCCGAAATGACCCAACCCACAAAAGAATCGAACCGAAGACGACCTGACCCAAACCCGACCCGCCCAACCTGTTTCACAGGACTACTTCTAGTGAAGAATCTTAACTCAATCTGGTCAGCACATAACGAAGTAGCGTGTTGCTCTAGACTTCCATCGAAGATCTCCCAATTGCTCCCCAACTAGAGTCCGGTTAGCCAGCACTGATTTCTATGCAAGTCTCATTCTCAACATTTGTAAGTTTGGAAATCCTTACTCTCAATTGCTAACCTCAGTAACTATACCGGTATCATACCGATAGTAATTACAAACATAGTTGGTTAAAACCATTAGTGATTGGTTTATGGTATAAAATTTGGTTACCATGTAAAAATGGTATGGTAATGATAATTACCATTTGTTGGTTAACATAATGTACGTATTACTTTTTGTAGCATTTCAGATTTACTTTTTTAATACTGTATTATTTTATTTACAGTAGAAGTAGATTTCCTATTTAACTACTCAATCAAATCGAACGATCGTATTAATTCCAAACGTAAATATCTTTACAAGGCTTATGGGATTGTATTAATTCAACTTTTAATGTGTACTTTGTAGCATAAAATAACAATTCGCTTTCATTTGGGGTGTGGTGAGTTTCCAAAATAAAATAAAAAGTTCTTCAGTTTATCCTAAAATGATAACGCATAGGTTCCTGCAATAAGACCAACATATATGCATTTAAAATAAAAAATATAAAAAAAGTGGCAATCACACGTGTCAGAATGGCGGATCCTAATACAATTAGTTGACGGAGCGGAAAATTAAGCCCTAATTTTTTTTCCCGAAAAAACATCAATTGTGTAGCTAGAATAAAACCATAAATCGTATATATTTTATTTCACGGTTTTCAAATATTTTAATAGCATACTAATTTGAAGTTTTGAGGTTTAATTATAGTATTAAGTTACAATGTTTAACAAATGATAATTACGATATAAACATATCAGTTAGATAAATGATATTTAGGTTCATTCTTTTTTTTTTGGTAAACAACCGAGGACCGGAGACCTCGCTAATAGATTATGAAAAGAAAAGAAAACAGATTACAGATTCACATTGGAAGGCAAGGAAACCCCTGGCACATCCAACAGAAGCAGATCCCGAGCACCAGCCGGTAACTCCTCAAGGATAACAAAACCCAAATTAAAGTTAAAAGCAAGATTCGTAATGAAATCCGCGAGGCGATTGCCATCGCGACGGGTGTGACGGAATTGCACAGTCCAATCCCTACTTAAGAAGCCTTGGCAGCACCAAGCCAGGCTAGCACATTCATGAGATGGTGGCACACCATTGGTGATGATGTGGATCGCAATATCCGAGTCGGACTCACACACCACCTTCCTGAAGCCGCTTGTCCAAGCCAACTCAAGGCCCTTCAAGATCGCCCACATCTCATCGTGGACAACCGAACAGGTCCCGATGTTGAGCATAAAGCCCTTCAGCCATTCTCCCTCCCCATTCCGAATGACTCCTCCAGCTGACGCCGCTCCAGATTTCTTAACGGCCCCATCCGTGTTCAACTTCACCCAACCTTCCTCCGGCGGACACCAACGAACAGGCTCCGAGGCTACCTTCTTCACCTTGCTCCGCGTCTTCCTAAGCTTGAACTTGGCCAGGCCATACTCGGCCATCAGTTTGTAACAGATTTCCGGAGACAGCTCTTGAGTGCCATCCCCATTGAAGACCATATGATTCCGCCGATTCCAGATCTTCCAAAGCGCCACAGCAAAGAAATCTCGCCACCTCTTATCGGCGGTCAGGTCTCCATTCGCGCACAGCGAATCCCTGAGCCAAGCAGCAAAGGGCAGGGCGAAGAAATCGTTTCTTCGCCCCACCCCGGCTACCTGCAACCAAAATCTCTTCACAGCAACACAATCCCTAAACAGGTGGATTAAGGATTCACAAGAGTTATCGCAACACTTACAGAGGTCCGAGGTGCCTAAGTGTCGACGAAGACACTCTTGATTGGTCATTATCCCCCCTTTCGCCACCATCCAAACAAAAGATCTGATCTTTTCGCAAACCTCCAGATTCCAGATGGTCTTGAAGAAGGTTCTCTCACCCGCTTGCATATCAATCTGCGTCTCTATAGCCAAATAACCCGATCTGGTCGTGTAGACACCATTCCCAATTAGCGGCCAGCAGAGAGCGTCATCCCTGTTCGTGACCACCATAGGAGCAATATGGTGCAGAGCCGATGGAGGGAGAGAGTTGGAAAACGGATCCCACCGCCAGCCACAGGGAGGGTCCCAAAAATCCGCCATCATATGTTGGTCGTTCATCTCAGAGGGGTAAGCAATCGACAAATTTTCGAGAGGCTCCTCTCCCGCCCATTTATCCTTCCAAAACTTGATGTTCTCACCATTGCCCACCCGCCACGACACCCTTAGTCTGAGCACCGTTGAAGTGGCTTTCCTGATCCCCTTCCAAACATGAGAGGCTCCAGCCGACCGTCCGAGCGTTGTACTCGCATATTTGCTGGATAGAACCTCCGCCCATATGCCTTTGTCCTCGTTTAGAAGTCTCCATCCAAGCTTGGCAATCAGCGCGAGGTTGAGCTTCTCCATTTTCTTGATTCCAAGACCCCCCGACTCCTTGGGTTGGGTGATCTCCTCCCATGCCACTTTGTGGATTCGCCTTCTGTTAGGGGACGAAACCCACAAAAACTCCCTGCAAGTTTTCTCAATCCTCTTGCACGTGCTTCCCGGGATCATAATAGTGGACATAGTGTACACCGGGATGGCCGATAGAACAGCACGAGTGAGAGCTGTGTGACCTGCAAAATTCAAAACAGTAGCTTTCCATCCAACTAATTTATTCGCAAATTTATCAAAAATTTGATTAAACGTACCATTATTTACTCGCTTGTGCAAGATAGGGATGCCCAGGTAGTTTCCCAGATTATCCGTGACCTCAATACCACTTTCAGATTGAACCCTTAGGCGTAGCTCCTTGCTCACATTACTGGACACGAAGGCTTTCAACTTTTGGAGGCTAACCTTTTGGCCAGAGGCACTACAGAATTCTTCCAAACAATCACGGATGAGCTTAACTTGGGACACCGACGCCTCTGCGAAGAGCAGAATATCATCTGCGAAAAAGAGGTGGGATAGAGCAGGACCCCCTCTAGCAATGCGAATCGGCTTCCAGTCACCGTTCTCCACATGGGCCGAAATAAGATGATTGAGCCTCTCTATACATAAAATAAATATGTACGGAGAAATCGGGTCACCCTGTCGAATGCCCCTCGAAGGCGTAAATTGATCCGTGGCTTCCCCATTCCAGAGAATTTGCATCCTTGGGGATCGAATACACTCCATTATCCACCCAATCAGCCTATGAGGAAGCCCAGCAAGGGTAAGAGTCTCCTCGATAAAGTTCCAGTTTAACCGGTCATAGGCCTTCTCGAGGTCCAATTTCAGGCAGAGCCAACCTTTAGCTCCCTTTTTCCTTCGCATCGAGTGCACAACCTCCTGAGCGACGATGATATTATCAAATATGAAGCGACCTGGGATAAAGCTACCCTAAGTGGGTCCAACCAGTGTGCTCATATGCGGTTTCAATCTGGTCGTCAAGATCTTCGTAATGGCCTTGTAAAGGACATTACACAAACTGATGGGTCTAAACTGTTGGATAGATTCCGGCTTCCCCACTTTCGGCAGGAGGACAATAAGAATATCATTAACCCATGGCGGGAGCTTGGCTTCAGAGAAGAAGCGTTTGACAAATTTAATCACCGAGTCTCCTACTGTAGCCCAACATTGTTGGAAGAACACAGGCTGAAATCCGTCAATTCCGGGAGATTTGTAAGCCCCCATCGTGAAGAACGCCCATTTGATTTCCTCCCCCGTAAGGATATGCGAGACAACATCCCATTCCTCCGTCCTGGGCGTCGGAAAAGAATTTGGAATGCTCCTCCCAGCCTCGCAATCAGAGGTAGTGCTGTAGAGTTTCGAAAAATACTCCAACGCGAGCATCTCCACTTCCTTGCTATCCTCAATCCAGGTTCCGTCCTCCCTTCTCAGCCCCTCAGTTTTGTTTCTTTTCCGGCGGATAAGCGTGGAAGCATGGAAAAAGCTGGTGTTCCTATCCCCGAATATTAACCACTGTTCCCGAGATTTCTGGAACCAAAGGATTTCCTCCTGCTCGAGAGTGATGTCAAGATCCCGCTTAATCCTAGCCTCCCAATTCGCACCTGCCGGGTCTGGGCATCTAGCGAGCTTCCGTTGGATGGCGTCAAGCGCCTTCAAGATAGAATCCTTCCGAGCTTGGATTCTACCGAAAACATCCTTATTCCACTTGGATAAGTCCTCGCTGAGACTCTCAAGCCCCGCCGGGGCAGGGCATTCCTGTCTCCAATTATCCTTGACGAACTCCGGAAATTCATCGTGCGTCAACCACCCAGCCTCAAACCTCAAGGGTCGTCTAGCCTTGTCCACAAGCAACCTCGGTTGGCATTCAAGGAGAAGTGGACAATGATCAGACGAGTAGCGTGGGAGATGACGCACTCTCGCATACGGCCATATAATATGACCAGAAAGATTAGTCAGGACCCTGTCCAGCCGTTTGGAGATAACTCTCCCCCGCCCCCCCCCCCCCCCCCCCCCCCCCGGATACTCCCTGCTCCAAGTAAACTCTTGCCCAGAGAAACCCAAGTCCACAAGGCCTCTCTGATTTATAATATCTCTGAATATATTCGCGTCCGAGTGCATAGCTCATGTATCTCCTGATGTCTCCTCAGGACGGATGATGCAGTTGAAATCTCCCCCCATGATCAGCGGTCCCTCAATGTTTTCGACGTAAGCAATGAGATTATTCCAGAAGGGAACCCTCCTGGCCACCGTTGGGGGTGCATAGACAGCAATGATATGGGCTCTGCCACTGCCCATAGCCCAGGACGCATGTATGAAATCAGCTTGGCTTTCATGAATCACCAGATCACACTTATCAGCATTCCATAAAAGCCACACTCCTCCCGCAAAGCCTTCCGCCTCGATACGGACATAGTTAGATAAATTCAGTTTAGTGCAAATCTCATTGGCACGATCCCCGGACACGCGAGTTTCCATGAGTGCTAAGACATCGATGGCGCACTTCTTCTTAATGAAACGAATAGCACAACCAAAACTCTTTTTACCTGCACCAAAACAGTTCCAAAATAAGCAATTAAGTTTAGAATCCATCAACAAACTGACAAAGGAGAGAAACAACAGAAAGGAAAACGAGGGAAAAGAAAGGATGATCCTTCTGCAACCCCCTCAGACCCCTTCAGCGGGGGGAACTGGCTTTCTATCCTCCATTTGGAGGTCCACCGGACGGGTTTCCATAGTCGAATCTACTTGGTTAATCGGGGCCACAGGCGCCCAGAATTCCCCCCCTAAGGGGGACGAGTCCTTGCCGGGGTGTAGGGGGGCCGGCCAGAGAACCTCCGGGCCCTTAGGAGGTCCGTTGTTGGGGTCTCCCTCCTACGGGGTGGATTGGTTCGCCACCGGCAGTTGATTCCCAGTAGCCACCGGAGGTTTCGCGCCGCCACGAACACGCCATCTGCTATTGCTGACGGCCTTGTCCATCACCCTTCCCTTCTGTTGTCTTTTCTTAAACTTAGGATTATTGTTAGTTCTCAAGTTCTTTCCAGTGGTTTGGGCTTTAGTGGCCCCAATTGTTGAGTCCGGCCCATCCGAATTAGAAACAATAGGCCCATCTTTATTTTCCACATTCACAGAATTAGGAGAATGGCCCAAGGCCCCATTCTTGTTGGCTCGATTGAGAACCGCCGACTTCACATTACTAGTTTCCTTGGGAACAACATTCCCATTAGCTCCACGCCCTTTGGGATCTCCCTCCATCTCAAAGGGGACGCTTCCACCATTACTCCCTTTACCGTTGGAGTTAACTTTTCCGTTCTTAGCAACGGTCGAAAACTTCCTGTTAGATCTAGCTTGCACCGGAGCCGGAGCACGGCCGGAGTGGCCGCCGCCGGCCACCTTGGATTCACTGAAGTTCCTGCCTTTGGGCACCCCAGGGCGCCCCCGTCTCGCAAACACCATCCACGGGCCATGTTGGCTATCGCCCTCCTTCGAAGGCTTCTCGTCACTCCGGGCCTCCTGTCTACCCTTCTCAGTGCTACTTGTCGACGTCTCAGGGACCATCACCCCCTTTTCAGCGTTCTCTTGGCACTGGCTTTTTAGATGCCCCACCATGCCACAACCAAAACAAACTTTTGGTATACCCTCGTATTCCAACAGGAATCTTTCACCGTTAATGGTGATTGATCCTTTTAGGGGGGGCTCCAAGTTGACTTCCACACACACACGAGCAAAATTTCCCCTATTAGTATACACCGTTCTATGATCCACCCTAATCGGTTTGCCCAAGCCCTCTGCGATCTTCATCAGCACATCCTCCTAGTAGAGAATCATAGGCAGATCCAGGATCCGAATCCAGGCAGGAACCGATTTGATGGAGTCTGATGGCTTGAAATCCGGTGACCAGACCCGCAATATAAGGCATCTACCGAATACCGACCAAGGGCCACCAGTGAGAACTTTCATAGAATCCTCCTTCTCCCCAAAGCGAACAAGAAAGTTCCCTAATGGCAGGTCGATCACCTGCATCTTCCCACATCCCTTCCATAATTCTCTGAGTTTCTTATCCATCACATACAGTGGAATCTTCTGGCCGAGCATTCTAATGATCAACGAGTTATTCCATGCTCCAGCAAGGGCTTCCATCACCTTGGTGTCGATGGTGACAACCGGGTCTCCCGCCGGCCCTTTCGGGAATAACGCTATGATCCTCTCTCTGATGAGCCCAGCTTCCAACTCCACTTTCCGTTGATCAGTGTTTCCTATAACCAGCATGTCTCTCCAAGATGGGGACCCACTAGGGGGTTGCGATGCCGCCGGCTCGACAGATGCAACTCCAGGACCCGGGTCACCCAGAGGCGGAGGGTCAGGCACCTTGTCAATCTCCATCCCTCCGGCAGCGCTGCTCTCTCCCTTAGTTTTCACCATCAGTGGGGTTCATTCTTTAAACATTCATAACTTTTTACTCGGGTGTCGGATTTGAGCTTATAATATATCAAATCGAAGCTATCGACGAGAATAACAAATATATTAAATTTTAGTTTTGGTTGGGAGGCAACTGCCACCCTTGACTCTTTAAAGGATCCGCCCATCAAATTAAGTTATTTCGGTTTTTGGGTGTTACGAAAATTCAGATCAGATTAGATCAGGATCATTTGAATGATAAAAGATCAATTTTTTTTTATCCTATCACCGAAGGATATAGGACAATAGGACTAATTTAAAAATGTTTTTTAAATTTTAATTACTTCAGCTTTTTTTAATTATATTCCTAGAGTCGCTTATTTTTTTTTTAAGGAAATATTTTCCAATTTAGGGTCTTATCCTGTTGTCATAAGGGAATATGATAGTAAGACCGGATAAAGATATATATATATATATATATATATATATATATATATATATATATATATATATATATAGTTTATCGGGTCCAATTCGGTCAAGAGGTCTAATTAGTTAAATCGGATCCATATGAATCAAATTGAACAAATCAAATCAAATTTTATTTAAACCAAAATTACATTTTATTGGAGTTTCTATTTTATTAAAAAAATTATGTTATAAGTTATAATCCATAACTAACTGAGTTGTTTATATTTTTAATCTTCTTAATTTAATTTTTTTACATATAATATATTTATCATTTTATGAAAAATATTAATGTTTATCGATCTTAATCAATGCAACCATCTTTAATTTGCTAAAAGGGTAGCTGATGGGGTAGTTGAACTTTATTAGGTAGCTGAAGCTAATCGATTATTTACGTTCAATATATATTAATAAGTTAGCATAATGTTTGGTAAATCACTAAATCTGGTTGTTAGGATCGCTAGTAGAAAGTTGTAAATAGAAAATCATAAGCTTTAAAAAGCTTGGGTGAATAGTTGTTGAAAAGTTTCAATTCCAAAAGCTAATTAAACTAAAATCTTATATTTATTTCATTTAAAACTATAAAATATCAAAATCAAGTGTGACATTACAATCTAATTAATAAAGTAAATCAATCCTAAAATGATTAATTAATACTACATCCATCTCAAAATATAAGTCTTTTTAATTTTTGGTATGCTTTTTATTGTGTTCAAAACTCTATAAAATATCAACTTTTTAAAAAAAATTTAAAAATAATTTCAAACTTAATAGTAATAAATTTAAAATTATTTTGAAATTTTTGAAAAAAAATTGATATTTTATATACATTAAAAAGTTTGTCAAAAAAGCAAAATAACTTATACTTTGAGACAGAGAGAGTATTAACGTAACTCAATAAACTCATTCAGTGCCAGCCCAAGGGGTGGGCAAGGTGTGCGACCGCCCAAGGTTCATTTTCGGTAGAGGCCCATTAAAAATATATGTTATATATATAAATTTTTTTAAATCATAACAAAATACGTGTTTGGCTCAATGATAAGTTTAAGTCTTAACAAATTCGGATTCTTAAACATGTAGAGTTCAAATATCTCTATTTGTATTTTTATGTTTTTATACAGAGGCCCTATATCCATTACATTTTTTATATTTTTATAGAGGGGTCTATATCCATTTAATTTAGACACAATTTTTTGTACTTTTACCTTTTCAACAAAATTTTAGATAATTTTTTATGTGACAAATAAAGCTTTATTGTTTACATATATAACTCTTTCTATTTTATTTAATAAAAATGTATTGTTTTTATTTCTTCATATATGCTCGAAGTATCTAATTTACCATTATATTTTTGTTTATTAAAAAATTCCCTTTTTAATTTTTTTTTGTTTTTAGTTCATATATAGGTGATGTCATAGGAAGTCACATATGTGATATCTTAGAACAAAAACTATATTTAGTATTGTTAGACAATTTTTTAATATTCCTCTACCCAACACGTACTTATGGATATATTATACTAGATAACAAGCAAAAATAACCGATTTTCAATACAATTATATTTTTGAATTTTTTAATGTATATTATTTTTTATTCATTGACCTACTTTTATTTTCTTAAATTTGAAAAATAATTCAAATATAAAAATAATATGAAAATTTTATGAAGTTATACAAAAAAAAATTATTTTTTAATGTTTATCAGGCCCTTTAGATTTTAGTTCTCCCTGTGCCTATAAAATGGTAGGACCGGCCCTGAACTCATTTCAATCTAATAAAATATATCTTATGGAAATAATATCGTGGGTATAAGATAGAAAAATGAGCCATTATTAATTAGCTAGGTAGGTATATGGGAGTTATTTTACCAACTCTATGGGATCTAAAGTGGTATGGATGGGGAGTATTCAGGGTGCTTTGGGTTTTGAATCCAATCGGATTCAGAATGTTTTGCATGGGAAATATAATTAGGTTGGATGATTTTGGGTTTCGGCTACATTTGAGGCAAGTGATTTTGAGATAATGGTGTCACTATGCCAGATTGCACCTCAAGCGACAGACCTTTGATCTTCCGTCGTCTGAGTTCACTTCTGGCGACGAACTTTTAAGGATTCGTCGCCTGAATCACCCAAGACCAAAACCCATCTCAGATTAGATTTAGGCGACGAATTATTTTCAAAGTTCGTCGCTTGAACATATTTTAGGTGACGAACTTATTTCGAATTGCTTTCAAGTTCAGATAAATTAAATCGGGTCAAGTCAGCATCTGATATAAAAAAACTTTTCATTTATTCAAATGTGGGTAGGGTATTTGAATGATTTTTTTGGATCTGGCTGGGAATTACTGGCTCTAATTTGGTGCTACCCTCCATCTTTATAGTAGTTCATTTTATTTGTAGAATGAAAGCGTAGAATATGAGAAGAAAATATTTCTCTGTATCTATTTGCCTCACTAGATCAATTATATATATTACATGATATGAATTAAAAATATAAACCAGCCACCTATACATTAGGACTAATGGTTACAGGAGATGAATGTTGCACAAAATCAGGAACTAATCTTGACCTGTTCTCAAGGGACTCACATATGTCATTACCCCCCGGTAAGACCAAGTGCATAATGTACTTGAAGCTTGGATCGAAGGTAAGTTAATATGTCCTCTGAGCATGCTCAGAGACTTTGTGAAAATGTCTGCTAATTGATCGACGGAAGACACTCGACTGATCTTCAAATCACCGGCTTCAATTTGCTCACGAACAAAGTGAAAATCTAATTGAATATGCTTTGATCGAGAGTGAATTACCGGATTTATGCACATGGACATTGCTCCCACATTGTCACAGAGAAGCATTGGGGGAAGACCAATAGAAACCTGAAGGTCACGAAGAAGCTGTTTCAACCAAAGAAGTTCAGCCGCAGTGTATGCTAAGGCACGATACTCCGCTTCGGTGCTCGATTGAGCTACCATTTTGTGTTTGCGAGATTTCCAACTAATGAGATTGAGCCTATGAAAGATCGCAAACCTATATTGCGAGCGACAATCATCCAAGTCTGACACCCACCCAGCGTCTGAGTAGGCAAGGAGAAAGGGAGTTGCTGTCGGCTTTTAGTGCAGGTTGTGATCAATCGTTCCATTCAGATACCGAAGGATACACTTCACAACTTACCAATGTAGAGTTGTCGGAGAGTGCATGAACTGGCACACACGATTAACGGCAAAAGCAATATCATGTCGGGTGATTGTAGCATACTAGAGAGAGCCAACCGTTTGACGATAAATAGTGGGATCAGGAAAGGGATCCCCCTCGCGTTATAGGCGGACTAATGGGTCAGCGGGAGTGGCGATGGGCTTAGAGTCCAACATGTTGCTCCGACCAAGAATGTCCCGAATATAGTTGGATTGGGAGAGGGTGATGCCAGTCGATGTGTGTATGATTTGTAGGCCAAGAAAGTGGTGAAGATCACCTAGATCCTTGAGAGGAAAGTACCATGGAGAGAGGAAATGAACTGCTGAATGATGGCTTGATTGTCACCTGTAATAATCAAATCGTCGACATATACAAAGACATAGATGGTAGCAGCGGAAGATGTATGAACAAACAAAGAGGTATCCGATTGGAAAGCTCGAAATCCATGACTGACCAAATAGGACTTAAGCTTGGTGAACCAAGCTCTCGGTGCATGTTTAAGGCCATATAGAGCTTTATTCAACCGACACACATGGGAGGGTCGAGATGGATTCTAGCTCGAAGCCTTTGGGTTGTTCCATATAAACCATTTTCGACAAGTCGCCGTTGAGGAATACGTTTTTTATATCAAGTTGTTTGATGTGCCATCCTCTAGAGAGCGCTAGCTATAGAAATAACTGAATGGTCGTGGGTTTGATGACGGGGCTAAAAGTATCGAAGAAATCGACACCCTCCTCTTGACTGAATCCTTTTGCAACCACTCGGGCTTTGTATCTCGCAATCATACCATCGGCATGGTGTTTGATCCTGAAAATCCACTTACAACCTAAAATATTAGTATGTCGAGGATGAGGAACAATGGACCAAGTGTTCTTTTGCACTATGGCGTCAAACTCCTCCTTCATTGCAATTTGCCAACATTCATGCTTAATAGTCTGGGTGACTATCTTCGCTTCGATCGGAGGGGTGGATATATAACTGGTGACAAAGGTTTTTGGTTTTAAGGAGTTGGTGCTGGCCCCTAGTTGACATTCGGTGTTGATTGTTAGAAACGGGTCTGAAATAGGTAGGGATGGTTTCATGATGGATGTGATTAGCTCGGGAACTAAGCGGGGGTTGCTAGTAACGAGGGGAAGAGGCTGTCGGACTGTTAAGAGTTGTTTGCAGGGATGGAGTGGGGTGTGGAGGGACAGCAGGTTGTGCAACAAGGTCAAGCAAGTCAGGAGATGTGGAAGTGGGAGGCTTAGGAGCTAGAGGGCACTCACAAGGCGATGCGGCGACGGCATACAGAACCACTTCCTCATTAAACACAACATGACGGGCAATATAAATTCGAGAAGTGCGTTGGTGAAAACATAGATACTCTTGGTGGGAAGGGTTATAACCGATGAAAACAGACGGGAGGGAGCGAAAATCCATTTTATGAGAGTTATATGGACGAAGAAAGGGGTAACATATGCACCCGAAAGTTTTTAAGAAGCCAAAATCAGGTGGCTTTTTATATAGAGATTGATATGGAGATAAGTAATTTAGGATGGGGTATGTAGTACGGTTGTTTAGATAAGTAGTTGTTCGGAAAGCATGTTCCCAAAAAATTTTAGGAAGGGATGATTGCGCTAAGAGAGTGAGACCTTTTTCAACGATGACTCGATTACAACGTTCAATGGCAACATTCTGTTCTTGTGTATACGGGCAAGATACTCGGTGAGTAATGCCACATGACTGTATGAAGGAAGAGAGACATTTCGATATTCACCTCCCCAATCTGTTTGAAGACTTTTCATCTCACAATCAAACTGAGTTTTAATCATGGTGCGAAATTGCACAAATGTAGACAAAACCTGCGATTTGTGGGATAAAAAAATAAATCCAAACAAATTTGGTGCAGTCATCAATAAAAAGAACAAAATAACGATTGTCATTCATAGAAAATGTAGGGGATGGTCCCCAAACATCGGAATAAATCAATTCAAAAGGTCTCGATGAAACAACATGTGAAGAGGAAAGGTGAAGACGATGACTTTTCCCTAATTGGCATGAGTCACAAACAGCGGGAAATTTATTTGTAGTAATGGGAAGTCAAAATTGAGAAATCAGACGCCATAGGATTGCCTCGTGAAGGTGTCCGAGCCGACAGTGCCACTGGTGTAGGGAGTTGCAGACGCTTGTGAGAGCCATGGATGAGGTTGTGGTGGATGTGGTGAAGGGTGTGGTGGAGGGCAGGCGGTACAGGCCATTTTCAACGGCCGCTGTTAGGAGGGTTTGTCCCTAAAAGTTCTTAACACGACACAAATGAGGCCAAAACTCCATCATCACATTGTTATCACGACATAATTTAAAAACACTAATCAAGTGTTTGGTTAGTCTAGGCACAATAAGCACGTTAGGCAAATGGAGATTGTGAAGAAAGCATGAGCCAATATGCGAAATAGACAAGTGGTTACCGTTCCCAACTTGGAGTTTGTCGGATCCAACATATTCATCAGCTATGGTAAGTTTGCAGAGATCTGGTGAGACGTGGTATGTTGCCACCGTGTCAAAGTACCGAAGACGGATTAATGGAAGAGGGACTGTTGTGCTCGGCCAAATTGACTTGCTTCACGGTCTCCCTGGGGTTCTGACGGCGAGAAGGAAAATCCACTTGATTCGAGCGTTGCCAACAATCAATAGCTTCATGGCCTTGCTTATTGCAAAGCAAACAGTGAGGGCGGCCTCGTCGACGAGCGTCCTAATTGCGATAACCACCAGAACCAAAGGGAGTCGAGTTGGAATTGGATCACCCATTCGAGCGAGCCAACATATTTGCCGACGGCATCATAGAGGACTGATCCGGAAGAGGCGGTGCAGGAAGGATATGGGTCGTAGTCTGCTGAAGAAGATCTCGGGCAAGGCGATCCTCCTCTTGAAAAAGATGGCCAACAAGATCGTCCATCGTCATACCCTCAAAATGCATCATAAAAGAGGTGATAAAGGGACCATAGGATGAGTCAAGGCTAGACATAAGGTGGCCAATGAGATCTTCATCAAAAACCGGGTGGAGAGCATCAGCAATGGAGCATTGGCGCTTAACATAGTCGATCATAGGCAAAGCACCTTTTGTCAAAGACTGGAGCTCCAACTTCACAGACATCCGGCGACCTCTAGATTAAGCCTGAAAGTTCTGTTCAAGCGCTGTCCAGGCTAAATGTGAAGTGCTAGAGCGAGCCACCAAAGCCAGACCCCGTTTAGAAAGCGTGGACTTGATCCACAGAAGGACAAACCTTTCCCGTTTCTTCCAAGAGGCATAATCTGGATTTGGAATAGAAGCACTAGGAACCTTGGGATTGACAATGGTCTCCGATGGTGAAGTTGATGCCAAAACATAGTGCTCGAGATCAAAGGTCTCGAGCGGAGACAAGAGTGTGGTGCGCCAAAGAGCATAATTATCTCGATCAAGCTTTATCCTAATGGAGGGAATCTGAAATTGAAGATTGGGAGAGGCTGAATCAATGGAAACCAAGAGGTGTTGAGTGGTGTTGGCCATGAGCGAGGAACTGCGAAGAGATTTTGGGTTTTGAAAAAAAAACGCTTATTGCTCTGATACCATGAAAGCGTAGAATATGAGAAGAAAATCTTTCTCTGTGTATCTATTTGCCTCACCAGATCACTTATATTACATGATATGAATTAAAAATATAAACCACCACCTATACATTCGAACTAAAATATAAACCACCCAGCTATACATTAGGACTAATGGTTAGAGGAGATTAACGTTGCACAAAATCAGGAACTAATCTTGACCTGTTCTCAAGGGACTCACATATATCATTATAGAACACAATAATTTCTTATAACATATATATTACCTTCATTAGAAAATACATTGTTGGATGTTATGGAAGGGGGAAAAAAGCGTGCACTGTATACATACATTTTTAAGGAAAAGCTACTTTCAACCTATACGTCATTTTTCACCCATAAGTAAGAGAGATTAATTTGTGTAAATTAAATGAATAGAGAAGATAAAAATGTCTTTTATTTTCTGGCAACGTATGAGAATTTAATTGAGAATAAGCCTACATGTTATTGTATTGTATTCTTCTGAAACGCGCAGCAAATATTGCTGATAAAAAAAAAATCATCTATTAATATATATCAATCATTTGTTGATGAAGGGAGTAATGTAATAGTTATATCAAATATAGTTACTCTAAAAAAAAGTTTATTATTATTATTTGGTCTAATTAAATAATTAAGTAGATGAATTTGTATTTAATTTACAGTGAGAAAGAAGCTAGATGCTGGCTATATGGCCCTAGAGATCAGTATGAAAGTGATGATCAGTTTCCTCACTCTCAAAGCCCTATAGCTGTGGAGAGCACAGACACAGTGCTTTTGTGTTTAGAGCAGTCCATATGCCAGCTCATCACTTGCACTCACATTACAATTTACAATTACAATTTACAATTACAATAACAATTACAATTACATCTCGATCTTCCATTTAAAAAATGCAGTACGTAGTAAATAAAAACAGAGAATCAATTAATTAATTCTGCTAAAAATAAAGAAATAAAATGGATCCCAAGGCAGTTAAGTACGTTGTCCGGCCACCAAATTGTGAGTTACTACGTTCAACGGAGTATATAAAACAGTTTGGGGGGATCGGTGATATGATGCTAGGTATAAAATCAGTCACCCATCAACACAAAATATATAGTATATATATATATACAAGGTGCCCCCACAGCCTCCCAAACCCATCAATCAATCATAAATCAAATCATATCATATCACATCCATCCATCCTATTCAGAGAGTGGGAGTAAGTGTGAGAGAGAGAGAGGGAAGAAAGAGAGAAAGAAAGAAAGAAAGAATCTACAAAGAAAATGTCGAACTCATCCACAGGCTTTACAACAACAGCAACAACAACAACAGCAACCAGTGAATCAACAGCTACAGGTGCAACTGCTTCGCCTCCATCTCCGGACCACTTGCCCAACTTCTTGCCTCCTCCTTCTTCCGCCGAGCAGCTCTGTTACGTCCATTGCAACTTTTGCGATACTGTCCTCGCTGTACCTACTCATCTCTCTCAACCCCACTTCAATTCCCCCCATATCCTCTTTTCTTTTCTTCCATTCTTTTTTTAGACTTCAATTCAATTCAATTCAATTTTTATATATTATTAATATATTTTCTAATAATAATATATAATTTGATTCATGCCCTTAATTAATTTGTATTCTGAATTGACTGCCTCTCAGGTGAGTGTCCCTTGCACCAGCTTGTTCAAGACCGTCACTGTCCGATGCGGCCACTGCTCCAACCTCCTCTCTGTCAACATGCGCGGCCTCCTCCTCCCTTCCCCCACCGCCTCCGCCGCCTCCGTCAACCACCCCCAGCTCCACCTCCCCCACTCCCCTTTCTTCACTCCTCACAACCTTCTGGTACGTACGGTTCGGTATATATTTATTTATGCCTACCTTCCTCCTTTTTCTTTATTTTCTTAATTCTTCAGTTTTTATATGGTTTTCGATTTAGTTAGGGTTTTCGGCCTCTCCTCCATTTTAATTTCTCCTAATAATATCAGGTCTACTGCAAAATAGGCTGTTTTTTTCACTCCCTAAACTGAAATTACTTCTAGGGTTTTTATCTGTTTTCTAGAGCTATATATATATAGCTTCTTTTTTAAAATTTAATTTATTACTGTAACTAACTTCTTTTAGGGTTGATGAGTTTCTTTTAATTAATTAATCTACTGTGTTGTTGAGACTTGAGAGTGTATATGTGGATCTTGATGGAGTTTAACAAAATTAGGTTATTAATTGGGTTGCAGGATGAGATCCGAAACTCGTCACCAAACTTGCTGATGAACCATCATCAGGCAATGAGTAACCACCATGAGCAGCTGCTACCAGTTCCTGGAGTTGATTACCATGACCTCCCTAAGCCAGCTGTGGTCAACAGACGTGAGTCTCTTTTTAATTCGTCTCTGAAAATGCACATCTCATGTTTTTATTTAATTATTAATATGTTTGCTTTATTACTTCATCTGAATTGAAGCTAATAAACTAATTGATTGGCAACTTAGTTTAGGTTGACTTTATTTCAAATTTATGGTGTTCAAAAGGATGCAGCACTGATCTAGATATCATGTATAGTTCTACACATAAGTACTATCAATTTGGGCCCTTTATGGTCTCTAGCTAGCCCAGCTATTCCTTTTCATTTCTTTCTGACTTGGGGAACCTTAATTTTTAAGGGCAAGTGGAAACTTAAATGTGCTGTTTTCAATTTCATAGCCCTCCCCTCCCCTCCCCATGTTTTGTTGATTGACTACTTTACCTTTGAAAAATGTTGAGCCTGCACTTTTTAGTGCATGCCTATAAATATGCAGCTAGCTCTGCCCTAAAAGCTAAAACCAAAGATGTACAAAGCATTAGCCCCCCCTCCCTCCTCTCTCTCTTTCTCTCTCTTCTTTTTCTATCTGAAAAAGATAGCAACTTTTTTCCAAGATGTGAAGGTTCATGGGTGTGTTGAGTACCATGCAAAAGGCATGGGATGTCACTTCTTGTTTCATGACTCATTTTTTTTCAAATTCAATATGGCTTAAATGTTGGGTTTATGTCCCTCTATTTGAAGACGACAACACATCACGCAATACGAACCTTAAACGAAGAACGCCCGTGTTTACACGGCAGGGGATGGCACTTGTTTTTTCATGATACATATCACACTAAATGAACCCTAAAACGAAGATTAACTTTGGTTACATTCATTTTGAAACCCTAGTTTCAAAAGGGTTGATGAGAATAGAACCCTAGAATGTGTGGCAAGTAATAAAAAAAACCCTAATTCCAAATGAGGTACTACTCTGAGGGAGGAATGCAGCATGTGAAATCCAACAAGGAAAGTGATAGGAAATCTATGCTGTGTGTAAGAGAGGGGAAAGATCATGATGAGGCTATGATTTAGAGAGAGAGAGAGAGAGAAAGGTGTGATGTGTGAAAAAAAAAAGAAGGTGAATTTAATGAATGTTTGTGTGTGTTTTTTTGTCCCTTCATTGTCCAGCTCCGGAGAAGAGACAGAGAGTCCCATCTGCCTACAACCGTTTCATCAAGTAAGTTACCCTTGCTAGCTCAATATCAATTCCTTTTGAAATTTTTTTATACTTTTTATTTCCCCTTTAATTAATTATATATATGGTATTATATATTTGTGTATATTAATATTTGGGGCTTGGGGTTTGGACCATATAAATGTTGCTACTTGTTGCTACCTATTCTGAAAGGTCCACCCTGCCCATACCATAAATGCCCAGGTCCCATGTCAATACCTTAAGCTCCAAACATATTCAAACTATGCATTAAAAAAAAATCAATTCAAATGAATCCGTGACATGATGCTACCAATGTGAATTTCTTTTATTCCCCAAAAATATTAAGGTTGATTGGAAAATTGGGTTAACTTGGTCAAAACTGTTCTGAGCATTTTTATTTTTATTCTGTTATCCAAATAAATACAAAAATTGTCTTAGCTAATTTGATATACTTTAGGTTTTGGCTTTGAACCTACAACAAAAAGAAACTAATTTTACCCTGGAAAAAAGTATTCCATATCCCTAATTAAGTTTGCAGTTCGATAAGTGAACCTAAACAACTTTATAGAAGAAAAGACATAAATTTTATATATAACCCCCCAAAAAAAAAAATTCCATTTTTAACATATTTTGATGTAATGGAAAATGCAGGGAAGAGATCCAACGTATCAAAGCTGGAAATCCAGATATTAGTCACAGGGAAGCTTTCAGTGCAGCTGCTAAGAACGTATGTATTTTCTCATTATTATTATTATTATTATTATTATTATTATTAAATTACAAGCTAGTAAGACTATATACATATATATAGTTTGGACCCTGTATGATTTATGTTTTGAAATGGTAAAAATGAAAATGAAATTGCAAAAGAAACCAAAACTTTCACTTTGAATGACCCATGAACTCATAAATTTTGAATTTGTTTTTTTGTGTGTGTTTTTGGTAGTGGGCCCACTTCCCACACATCCACTTCGGACTCATGCCTGACCACCAGCCCGTGAAGAAAGCTAACATGCGCCAACAGGTACACCTCATGACTACACCCTACACGTCTCCTCTTCCTTGCTATATACATATACATATACATATACATATCAAGTCAAAGAGAAATTGTTCTCAAAAAAAAAAAGCTAGAGTGAAATTAATATTTATTTAGATGAACCTAGCCAGTCTAACTCAAGCTTAATTAGCTTGAACTCTACATGAGTTTGATGTTACGAATTGAATGTTGTGTACTGTGTGCAGGACGGGGAGGACCATGTGCTGATGAAAGACGGATTTCTAGCAGCGCCGACCAATGTTGGTGTCTCGCCCTACTAACCGCGAAATCGCAAGTCCTACGCGCTAGCTCTTATATAGGATTGATCGATATAATATAATTAAGCATATGTATCTTCACTACTCGTTAGACATGCTACTGGATTAGGGATTCGATGATCATTTTGTGGACTCTCTTTAATTTTCCGCACTAGTTCGGATGTTGTGTTTTGTCACTCATGTTTTCGGAGAAATTCCTTCCTAGGGACAGAAGTAAACGTGTTTTCTAGAAACTAATGTACGTGCTAAGCTTATCTTGCTACTGTTAATTGCTAAATCGTTTCGGTTGAAATGAACATTTTATTCTGATGTTTGTACGTTTATATATGCAATGGCCCTGTACTGGTTTTTTCGAAACATCATTAATCTTCCATCGATGATCACCTTGTACGTAAGTACGTGCAATCTACAAACCCATTTTATTTGAAATGCATCTTTGGATGTGCGATCGTTTCATATATTAAACAACCTAATTCCTAATAATGCAAACTAATTAATTAAGCGTTGACATGATTCGGTTCGAGTATTAAACAAAACAACGGAGAAGACTAGAAGAATATAGCTTTTCCTCCTTTGGAAGACGTACGGCATTTCACTTCGGTCCATTTTTACAAAACAAAATGAGAAATGTCCAATTTCGGGATTGAAGGATCGAAAAGAGCTTTGCAAGAGCGACGGCGTTCTCACTCACTCTGGAGAGATGAACCATGAAAGGATGAGTTAAAATCGGTCAATTGAAACACAAGCGGTCCATTTAATTGACCAAAACGCTCAGCAATTTCCTCCCATAATTGCCTAGCAGAATTAACATACATGAATCCCTCACAAAGATTACCAGACATAGAGTTTAAAATCCAACAATGTACCATATAATCGCATCTCAGCCAACGCTAATAATCGCGCGAACCAGGATCTGGCATTCGGAAGCTCCCATCAATGAAGGCGATTTTGTATTTCGCACCAAGTGCCATTTTTTATGTCTATGCTCCAGCTGAGGAAGTTTATTCCATTGCAAAGATTTGATACGAGTTGTGCTTCAGGGTGATCCGAGTTGGATAGAGCCAACGGATCGTTGTTCACACCGGAATTGACTTCTCCAGATTCCGATCTCAGTTCCGACGACGATCCTCCAATTCCAGCCATACTTCGTCAATCGCTCTTGAAAACAACATGCGACTTAAGAACATAGAGAGAAACCAAACGATCGCAACAACGATCGGAAACGAAAATCAAGATTTGTAATCAACACACAGATCTGTGAACAGAAGACGATGTCTACTAGCGATTCAGCTTCAGCGATTGCACTAATACCATGTGAAGCGCAAGCAATATCAAAGGTCCCAGTTCGAACCCTGGATATGGCTGCTCTTTATTTTTTATTTACAAATTCAAGGAGGAGGTGTGAAGCTTTATTACGGAGGAAACGGTTTGGTTACAGACGCAATTAGAGATGTAAGAGATTACACTATATAGAAGAAGAGATTCTACCTAACCCTTTATTTATACTAATCCCACCAGCTGTGCTTCTAACAAACTCTTCTTTATTCTGTTGGCGACAATCCTCTGTGACGCGCCTTTATTGTGCTCCTATACACCTTAACAAACACTTGACCAAGATCATACACGCTCTCACTCAACTAACCCTAACTTGTCGTAACAGTTGAACTTACTAAACTAATCAAATTTAAGTGTCTGATTAGTGTCGGATTCATACAAACTTGCGGCTTCTGATGTAGATATTTACTTTCCCAAGTATTTGTTGAAGCTCTGAACATTCAGACGTAATAAATAGGTGCTACACTTGGGCTTGATGGGCCTAAGCCTTTGTCTGGATTGGGAATGGATAATATGGATCGCAATGAGCCTTGTTAAAAGCTTGATCGCCTAATGGGCTTCCAACTCCATTGGTAAAAGACTGATTTTGGTGATCATACTAAATTGCAGAAAACCACCCTTAAATATAACACTTAGCACAAAACCACCCTTTAAAGTCAAAAATTGCAGAAAACCAGCCGTTACATCTCTTCTGTCAATAAAATACCACCCCTAAATCCGTTAGTTTTACTGTTTTAATGATAAAAATGGATAAAATTATCAAACTACCCTTATTATTGGCTTAAGTTTTCTTTTGATTGCCATTCAACAATACCCCTTTTTTCCTCCTCCATGAACTAAAAGCAACTAGATTTTTGCCAAAATTTGGTGTGAATTTTTATAGGTCTTTGAATTATAACTTGATTAACCAACAATAAAAACTAGGCTAAATTTCAACACACGCACAAATCCCCAATTAAGTCCACAGCCAAAACCTAGGGTTTTAATTTCACAATTTCCACAAAACAAATTTGTTTACTTGTTTTGGTTTAGATAAGTTAGGGGTTGGGAGATGAAACCAATGCGATCGAGGATACAATTCCCTACTTCTTCCATTTTGGGTTTTATTTTTTTATTTTTACATTTTATTTAATTAATTTCATTTTGTGATGAGTCATAGTATTAAATTAAAATATGAGTATTTAAAAAATGGGGGAAAAAGAGGTATTTCACATAGTTAACGGGGGCTTTAAGTGGAAAAGGAGAAGGGGTGGCGAATTGTTAACAGAATATATTTAAAGGGTGGTTTTCTGCAATTTCAATTTTAACGGTTTTTTTTTGCAAAACAGCATATTTAAGGGGTGGTTTTATGCAATTTTCCTTTCATGAAAACTTAATGAGTGAGGCTAGAGGCAAGATGTTCGAATCATGGTTATTAGGATCCCGATCCGGATCCTACGATCCTACGATTCTAGGCAAGGTTTTGATCCGGGTCGGACATATAGACTCCTTTGTGCTAGGATCTACCTAGGATCCTATGGGATCCTGTGGGGTCGGTAGGATCTACCGATCCTAGAAAAAATATTCGATCCTAGCAAAAATCATATTTGTGTAATTGTGTTTGTTTTGTTTGGATATTGGGTCTTCTGGATACGATGGACCTTTTTTTTTTGGCAACCAATCTCCTTAGAAATTGAAGGCAGAAGAGTGAATACGTTGAATTGAAACCCTAAGCCATTTGTTTCGTTACTTAACTCGACAAATTCACGTTTGAGCGCCTGAAATTGTTGATGATGTGGTTAATTACGATGATGACATTTGAAACTAGAGATGACATTGGATATTTGGATGTATGATTTATCTCTTGTATGTTTGTCATATTTTAAGACATTATCCTTATCTGTTTGTCACCTTTTGAGACATTATTCTTAACAAATTATGAATGTTAAGTGCTTATTATTGGACTATTTTAGTTACTTAATTTGTTTAATGGAGGAAAAACTTAGTTTTATTTTAAAATTAAGGTATTTGTTTAGGATGGTTTGTTTTTATATTATTATTTATTTTAATTTCAATTTTTGTCTAGGATCTTACGATCCTACGATCCGATCATATGATCCGATCCTACACCCTTGTCTCTATCCCACACTAGGATCCCTATCCCAAAAAACATGGTTCGAATGGCTATTGACAAGATAATTTCATGTAAATTGCATGCATGCCCTTTTCATTTTTTTCGAACATATTGCAAAAAGGCCCAAAACTCTCTTTTCTAGAATCAAAACCTAAATCTGTCGAACAAATTGTTTTGATCGAAAACAGCCAAAAATCAATGAAATTAATCAAAATATCTATTGATCGACACACGAATTGGTATATCGCTCGCTTTACATGATTATCGAATGGCGATTTTTGGTCTTCGTTCGAAAAAACCGTCAAAAGAAGGAGCTCAGCAAGTAGAAACGAGGTACATGATGGAGCTCGTCGGGTTTAGACGAGCCTTCATCAAAGCCTCGGTGAAAGAAGCCGAGCCTCCATCATCACCTCAGTGATAGAAATTGAGCTTCCATCATCAGCTCGATGACATCAATTGAGCTTCCATCATCAGCTCGGTGATAGCAACTGAGCCTCCTCAACGCAGACAACAATTCACGAGATTTATGCCTGACAGAAACGACATCAAAAATCGCACCCAAATCGCAAACAAAACAACCAATTTCTTTCATTTTCGCTCCAATTTGTACTCATAATTCAACTCAAACAATACTCAAATCAACGACAATCAAACAAAAGACACAAAAAACAACCAATTTTATCAATTTTAATGTCAATTTCAAACCCTAAAACACACCATTTCTTCTCCAAAATCTTATCAAAAACAAATTATAATGAAATTTCTTATCTTAAAGTTGATATATCTATAGAACTCTCTCTCAAATGGACCTCAAAACTCCAAAATATTGCTGCTATTGGTTGCTCATTAAAAGCACACGAGATGTTCTTGGTAGCGTGAAATGGAGGATGACGTTCCATGGAGGATGGGTTGGGGATCGATTTTTGTTGGAAAGGACTTTGTGTGCAATTGTTTGAAAAAAATGAAAAGAACTATGTGTAATTTAGGTGAACTTATCTTGATAATATCTCTTTCTCCATCTTGTCTGAAGCCCTTATAAAAGTTGATTAGGTACCATATTTAAGGGGTTTAGTGTGAACTCGAATTCAACTCGTAATGGATCGATTTCGAATCAGAGGTCCGATCTCGCTGAATATCCGAGATCTGAGTAGTTAGGGTTTAGTAATCTTTGATCGATCATCTCCTTTGTATTCGTCGGCCATAGGAGAAGCTCTTAGTCCTATCATTTGCTTCTGTCTCATTTGTAGGAGAAGATATCGCATGCTCTTAGGATATATCTTTGGTGTTTGATTGTAAATTCACTGTGAGTTGAATTGGAATTTCACGTGCTCATTCTTTTCTAGTTGGTTTTGCTTTTGATGTCTGTCATGGGTTGATTCTGACTTTTCGTTCTCATATTCTAGGAATCCTCAAGTTGATTTACAAGTTATGGACCGAGCTCATCGAATTGGTTAAAGGAAAGAAATCCAAGTGTAAGCTACATCGAATTGGTCAAATCTGATTTTGTGAAATAGAAGGATAGTTTGTGTAGATTTAGTGTTGTTGGGCTATTAGTTGTAAATAGAAATAAAGTCTCTCCCGGGTTTATAAACACCCAACAACTTCCTTGTAACAGCTTTGTGAGCTTCATTTGAATTGAATCCAGTTGGTTAAGCTTCAAGAAACTCTCAATCAAATTCGATCTTCCTCGTTTCAAATGGTATCAGAGCAGAGAGGATAGAGAGAGAGAGAGAGAGGGAGAGATATCTGACGAAGTCGGGCAACATCGTCACAGAGGCGATCGGAAGTTTCACCATAGCAGAAGCAATTGGAGATTCCACGGATTCTAGAATGGAGAACGGTGAATTCGGAGTGGGGCAAAGAGTTCAAGAAGTCACGCAACAGCTTGGGATCCTGTTGAGCGATCCGATGGCGTTGACGAACTCAGATCATCCAGGTTCGCAAATTGTTTCTTTACAATTGAATGGTCTGAATTTCCTAAATTGGAGTAGGAATGTGAAAATGGCGTTAGGCGCAAAATGTAAGATTGGTTTTATCGGTGGAACTTGCAAGAAACCTGAGATTGGGTCAGTTGATACTCATAGATGGGTTAGAGCGGACTACATGGTTTGCTGCTGGTTGTTGAACTCGATTTTGAGTGAAATCTCTGAGAGTCTGATGAATGCGGGATCTGCGAGAGAGCTTTGGTTGGAATTGACGGAGAGATATGGTCAATCCAATGGTCCTCTTCTATATCAGTTGAAGAGAACCTTTTCGTCTTTGGATCAAGGGAATAGATCCATTGGAGAGTATTACTGTCGGCTTAAGAAGATTTGGGATGAGATTGCAAATCTTGAAGTAATGCCAGAATGTACATGTGGAGCATTGAATAGTTGTTCTTGCAGTCTGATTAAGAAGATTCTAGAGCAAGAATCGGTTAACATGTTGATTCAACTCCTTATGGGATTGAATGGGGAATATGATGGAGTAAGGAGCGACATCTTGTCAATGGATGTACTTCCAATAGTGAATAAAGCCTTTTACCTGGTGCAGCAAGTAGAGAGGCAAAAGATGGTGACAGGGTCTCTGCAAACTCAAAATGGGGGTAATGCTTTGTATTCAAACAAGCAAGGATCTGAGAGGCAGCAGGGTTCAAGCTCAGGTCAAAATGGGAAGAAAGAGTACAAAGGAAAATCAGACAAGAAGTGTGATTTTTGCTACATGAAGAGTCATGTTAGAGAGACATGTTACATGCTTCATGGATTCCCAGGGAAAGGTGCTCAGTTCAAAAGGTCATCTGGTAGGATGGCAAATGCTTTAGAAGGAGAAGGCAATAGCTGGATGAATGAACCGAAGAGCAGTCCATTAGATGAGAACCCAGACAGCAAGGAGCAGCACCAAGGTGTTGACAAGGCACTGGTGAATGCTATGTGCCAGGAGATGGTAAAGAATTTCAAAGGCAAAGAGAAGCAGAAGTGCCATGGATATCACTTTGTAACTGCAAATGTTACAGGTATGATTCCTCATGCTTTTGGATCAAGTGTACCTTCAACTCACAAATGGATTATCGATTCTGGTGCAATAGATCACTTTGTTATGAATGAGAGCATGATTATGGATAAGAAAAGGTTGGATAATCCTATACCTGTAGCCTTGCCTGATGGGAGTATTGTGGTTGCAGAAGTGATTGGAATGGTGAAGATAATTGAGAAATTAAATCTGTATAATGTGCTTGTGATGCCTGGATTTAAGTATAATTTGTTGTCAGTTACTCAACTGCTTGATGAGAATGGCTTACTGATTGAGATGAATCGACATGAATGCAATTTTCGGGACCATTTCACTAGGAAGAGGGTGGCAACTGGAATGAGAGATGGAGGGCTATTCATTCTCAAGGCAATGTTTGAGAGTTCAAGATGTGAAGTTGAGAGATGTAGCAGAAATGGCGAGGTTTCTTTTTTTTTTTTCTGGTTGTAATAAGGAAATTGCAAGCATTATTCATGCTAGATTAGGCCATTGCTCTTATGGCAAGATAGAACATTTGCCTATGTTCAAGTGTTTTGCTGAGAAAGATCTGTTTTGTGAAAGTTGTATTTTTTCCAAGCAATCAAAATTTCCTTTCTCAAGAAGTGAATCTCTTGTTGTGTCTTCTTTTGATTTGGTTCACATGGACTTATGGGGTCCATATAGAACTCCTACTATGAATGGTGCTTCATATTTTGTGACCATAGTTGATGATATCACAAGGTATACTTGGGTTTACTTGATCAAGGCCAAATGGGAAATGTTTTCTGTGATTCAGTCCTTTGTGGCTTAGTGAAGACTCAGTTTGGCAAGTGTATTAAGATCATCAGGAGTGACAGCAGGAATGTAAGGAATTGATAAATTCAAATGGAATTATTCATCAAAGAAGTGTGCCAGGAAATCCTCAACAAAATGGAAGGGTTAAGAGAAAGCACAGACACATAATTGAAACAGCAAGAGCACTGAGAATTCATGCAGGATTTGGGATTAAATCCTGGGGTGATTGTGTGTTAGCAGCAGTTCACATCATCAACATGTTGCCTAGCTCAGTGCTTAAGTGGAGCATTCCTTATGAGTTATTGTTCAACAAGAAAGTAGACTTTGATCAGTTGAGAGTACTGGGGTGTTTATGTTTTGGCAAGCCATGTGTGCAGAGACATGGGAAGGATAAGTTTGGTTTGCAAACAAGGAGATGTGTGTTGATTGGATATCCATCTGGACAAAAGGGGTACAGGCTATATGATTTAGAACATCATAAGGTGTTTGTGAGTAGAGACGTGGTCTTCAAAGAAGATGTGTTCCCTTTGAAGAAAAAAGAGACAACAATCTCTCCACCTACCAGTGGCAATCCAATGCCTTTAGTGAATCTAGCAGGAGATGAAGATGGATTGATGATGTTACCACCCTATCCAACGGGTTCAATTGAGCATACCATCTCTCAGAATAGCCTAACACAAATCCCATCTCCACAAAATGACCAATATCCACAAAATGATTCAACCTCACAAAATAGCCATCATCATGTATCTAATTCTTTCCCTGATTCATTTGAATCCTCTAGCTCGGTAGAGGTGAGTCCAGTACCCCAGCAATGTCTAAGAAGATATGAGAGGTCAAGAATTATCCCTACAAAACTCCAAGACTATGTCTGTGGAGTAAGACCAAAATCCAGAGAATCTGTTTCCATTTCTTTCCTTGCTCACAACCTGTTGGACATGAAAGAGTATTTAGATTACTACAAAGCTGCATTGTTTAATGCTTGCAAGGTGCCTGAACCATCTGATTATGCACAGGCAAAAGGCAATGAGTTTTGGGAAGAAGCTATGCAGAAGGAGATAGATGCATTAGAGGCAAATCAGACATGGAGTCTCACTTTGTTACCTGAAGAGAAAAGAGCAGTGGGATCCAAATGGGTGTATAAAGTAAAATATAAGCCAGATGGAAGTGTGGAGAGTTCTTATTGCTTATGCAACAGTTCAGGCTCGCCATGTGGCAAAGGGGTACACCCAAGTCAAAGACAAGGATTACAAAGCAACCTTCTCCCCAGTGGCAAAGCTGGCAACAGCTAGAGTTCTTATTGCTTATGCAACAGTTCAGGATTGGAAGATACACCAGTTGGACATCAATAACGCCTTCTTACATGGCTTTATTGATGAAGAGGTGTACATGAAACCTCCATAGGGCTATGCTAAGGCCAAGCCAGGTCAAGTATGCAAGCTACAGAGGTCCCTCTATTGCTTGAAACAAGCCTCAAGGCAATGGAACATTGAGCTTAGCTCTTACTTGATCAAGTTGGGATATGATCAGTGTAATAAAGATTACTCCTTGTTTGTAAGGAAAGAAAATGGGAAATTTGCCATTGCACTGGTGTATGTAGATGACAAAAAATGCTCTAATGCATCAGTGTAACAAAAAATGCTCCCCAAATTAACTACAACCAATGCGCGGATGAGGGAGACTCAAGCCGGCCATCTCCAGCCGCAAAGGAGACACCACATCTCTCCACGAAGGCTTCGTCCCAACCGTGAACCTTCGCTCGATCTCTTTCAGGTCTGTCACAGCCTTCTTCTTCACACGTGTTTACAGACGCGGCTCGGTGTGGAAGTTCAATATTTGACGAGAAGGATCCCGAACTAGGAACCACTTATGCCTCCACTCTGGTTTGCTAGAATTACGTTCCACTATCGAAACACTAAGCTTGGCTTGATAGAGATTCTTGTGGGTACCTCCATGACCCAAAGTGAGCATGCTGCTAAGGAGTCCCAGGGTAGGTTGAACCCCGATCTCCAGACAGCGCATAACGAAAGAGGTTAAGAAAAGCCAGCTATTTGGAACCAATTGAGCAGGACTCAAGCCGCAGGCTTTTAGATAACGCTTCAACAGGTTAGGAAGAGGAAGTCGAAACCCTTGAACCAGGCTCTCTATATAGACGACCAAGAACCCTGGAAAAGCATCTAGGCTCCCTCCACCCGCCGCCGAGAGACACAACACTACTCCCTCCGGCCAGGGAAAAATGTGAGCGATAACATTTAAGTCATCCAGGGTCGTGAAAGTCCCTTCTCCACGGTTCTGATCGTTAGGCGGAGCGATGGGGATCACCCACTGCGATAGAACGGCCGGGATCGGACCCACCGCGGATGGCTAAAAGTCCCTCCTAAACGGGCAGGTCACAAGTACCCCCTCATCGTACAAGACCGGACGAAAGTCCCCCAGCACGGATGAAGAACGGCGCTCAGTCGGTTGAAAGACGGGGTCGGACGGCAAGTCAGTGTGGGAGTCCCACTCCTTATAAGAGTGTTGAGATTCGGGAGACTCCGGTATTGAGTTAGACCCCGATGACGAAGCACCGTCGCCCGACCGCGAAGACGCGGAGTCGGCAGGAGAAGGGGGTTCGTCGCGCACGCGACCGGGAGAAGAGTAAAAGGAGGGATCCGCAAGGGTTTTCGGTTGACAAAAGGTGACTTCCTGAGGGACCTCTATACCACCCATCAAAAGTTTGCCCTCGGACCGCACCGCAGGAGGAGATCTGATCAAAGCTTGAACACTACCAGAGCTACTTTGCGAAGTCGACATAGCGGAGGCGACTAATAGATTGAGAGAAAGGGGCAAGATAGGAGGAAACCTAAGAACCAGCAGGGAATAAAGAGGCGCCCGAAAGAAATCCGCGCCACGACCGCGGCCAATAAAGAGAAGAAAGAAAGAAAACTAAAAATAAATCAAGAACTAGACGCGGAAAAGAGAAATAGGAAGACTACTTTGCCTCGAGAATCTGAAGACGAGAGCTGTGAAAACGGAGAACGGTAAAAAATGAGGAGGGAAAGAACCCCTATTTATAGGCCCCTCACTCAACGACGTTTCACCTCCCACTTCCCCCCACGTGTCAAGAACCCGACCCACATCAATCAGGCAAACGGGCCTAGTGGGAACAAGTCCAAGAAAGCCCAACTCGGCACAACGGGCCTCCCTTTTTTTCATCTTTTTGCCCTAAAGGAACGCCAAGGGCGAGGGGATCAGTATGAAGATTTCGAACCACGAAAAAACCTTTCCGGTCTCCCCACGGGTCGAGGAGCTGTGATGATGCCCAAAATTAGCGTAAAAAGGAAAAGAAAGAAAAAGGGGGCTAAGAGGATTGGAGTAGCGGGCCTGGGAAGACACATCAATATACGATCCGTGGACGAAGGATGCATGCGATTCGGCCAGATGGCGCACATGCCCACCACCCACGTGCCCTTCCTGTTAGAACACGTGGCAACCGTACTTCAACAAGTGGCCAAGAGGAAAGAACAATCCCCTTAGGGGGAGGACATGGGTGCACACTATAAAAGGAAGAAGACACCCTAAGAATAGGGGCTTTTTTGGAGGAAAAGAAATAGAAATACCTCATTCCGGAGAGAGAGAGGGAGATAGGATTGTAATAGCACTCTTCTTCGTGATCACCCTTTCTAACAGGTTCGCGACTCAATATCCATCCGCGGACGATCCTGAAACACGACACAAGAGAGGGATCCACATAGGACAGGTAGTAGGGTGATGGTCGAGGAGTAAAGGAGATTCCAATTCTTATCCCTGGTCTTTAATCCAATCAGTTGGGGTGCTTACTATTCCGAGAAACCGTTTGATTAATCCACTGCACGATAAGTGACGTGAGCCAAATTTAAAGGCTCGGCGGTGCCAGCTACAAGATCTTCGCGGATGTCGAGGATCTCGGGGTTCGGGGAAGACCGTCTACATCCCCATTGGTCATTGCAGCACGGGTTGAGACCTCCTCCTCCATTTAGGATAGATTGCAGTAGACATAAAGGGGGGGGCTTCAGGTAAGACTGTTGACCAAATCACGCTATGAGGGGATACGTGGCTTCCCTCCCCATGGGAATATGGGGCGGGTAACACTTTTTCATTGTGGTTTTATCAGTTCTTAAGCACATGATTCATTAATCGCATAAAAGTACTTGGAGCATTAGTTAAACCAAAAGGCATAACCAACCACTTATATAAGCCAAACTTAGTCTTAAATGTTGTTTTCCATTCATCACCTTCCCTTATTCTAATCTGATGATAACCACTTTTAAGATCTATTTTCGAAAATATAGATGCTCCATGCAATTCATCTAGAATATCATCTAATCGTGGAATAGGATGGCGATATTTAACAATTATGTTATTAATAGCCCTACAATCTACACACATTCTCCATGATCCATCTTTCGTAGGGACTAATAACACAGGTACAACACAAGGACTTAAGCTTTCTCTAATATACCCCTTATCCAACAGTTCCTGAACTTGGGATTGGACCTCTTGGGTCTTAGTGGGATTCATACGATAGACAGGCCTATTAGGCAAGGCAGCCCTTGCAATAAGATCAATTTGATGCTCAATTCCACGAATAGGGGGTAGACCTGTTGGTATGTCATCGGGGAACACATCCTTATACTCTTCAAGAAGAGATAGGATGTGAGGAGGGAGGGTAGATCTAAGCTCCTCACTCAACATATTCAACCCTTTGCATAGGAGCATGAGGGTTGTTTCCCCATCCACAAACTCGTCTATGAACGTGCTCTTGGAAGCCAAAAACACCTCCTTAGGCCGAGAATGTGAACCCACTTGGCTCAACTGAGCCTCCTTATCTAACTCACCTTTACTTACCTTGCGCTTCTCAATCTCATCAGTCACTTGTGTAGGCGTCATAGGCTTGAGAACGTCGTTCTTTCCCTGAAAAGTAAAGGAGTAGCGATTAGTAAACCCATCATGTATGACCTTACGATCAGATTGCCAATGACGACCTAATAAAATATGACAAGCTTGTATAGGCACTATATCACATAAAACATCATCTTCATAACGTCCAAGTTTAAAATGCACTTTAACTTGTCTATTTACTTTCAAGTTTCCATAGTCATTCATCCAATGCAATTTATAAGGTCTAGAGTGTTGAACAATAGAAAGTTGCAATTTATCAACCATTTCTTGACTAGCTAAATTACAGCAACTTCCTCCATCAATGATCACATTAACAACCTTTCCTTTAACTAAACAGTGAGTATGAAATAAGTTTTCACGTTGATTGTCATCACAGGGAGTAGGAACAACACTTAATACTCTTCTAACAATCAAAGATTCACCATGCTCATATTAAACACAATCATCATCATCATAGCATAAAAGGTTAAGGTTTGGATCATCATCATTATTAGCATGCTCATCATGTTCATCACAAGAATTTTCAAATTCATATTCTACTAGGTGATTAATCATGAGAGTTTTCTTATTAGGGCAATCCTTCATATAATGACCTCTACCTTAGCATTTAAAGCATACAATATCTCTAGATCTAGTGGTAGAAGGGTTAGGATTACTCCCTTTGGGGCCAGTAGATACCCCAGAAGAATCACGTCTATTCCAAGGCGCTTTGCCTTTGTCGATGGGTTGTTGGGGTGTTCGGCCTTCACCTTTCCTTTGTGGCTGGTTTGGTCAATCTCATGCTCCACCATCACCACGCCATTGGGGTTGTTGGGGCCTAGATTGGCGCCACCCTGGCTGCTGCCCACTCGACATTCTCCCTTGGCTCCTATATCGTGCTCCTCTTTCTACCTTTATTGCTAAATGAAAAAGCTCAGTAGGCGTGGAGTAAGGAAAATAATCAATTTCATGAGCCAAAGCGGGATGCAATATTCTAAGAAACCTAGCATTAGTATCTTTATAGGGTTCAACTACATTAGCCCTAGCCATGGTTTCTTGTATTGCATTGAAGGTTTCCTCAACAGTTATATTACCTTACTTAAGGTTTTCTAAACGTTGTCTAAGTTCTCTAGCATAATGTTGAGGAACAAACCTACTTCTCATAAGTGCTTTTAATTGAGTCCAAGAAGTGATAGGCGCATCAAGGGCTCTTCTTCTTTCTTTAACTAGATTATCCCACCAAATTAAAGCAAAGCCTTGAAATTCTAGGGAAGCTAGTTGCACCTTTTTAGCATCAGAGAAGTTGTGACAATTCCAAATTTGATCCATTTTAGTTTCCTAATCAATGTAAGCATTTGGATCAGTTTTACCTTCAAAAGAAGGAATCTTTACCTTTACCTTACCTATGCCGTCCTCGTCAGGATTCCTAGGCTCTCTGTATTGGTAACGACCTCCTCTATCGTTCCGCCTCGGGCGTTGCTCCCAATACTCCTCTTCTTGGAAGTCGTCGTCGCGCTCTGAGTAGTAGAACTGCTCCTAGAAGCCTTGGCCTCTCCCTCTTCCTCTTCCTTGACCCCGCGCATTAGCAAATCCATTATTTCTACCATATCTCTCCCCTTTTTTAGAGTTGTTCTCATCAAATAAAGGATTATTTAAATTAGGATTAGGATTAGGATTAGGGTCAGGACTCCACAGCTGCCACCCTTGCTCCTAATGCCGCCAAATTCTGGTTGATGCCATTGAGAATGGCCACCAATTCGGGTTGTAAAGTGGAAGTGTTGTTGGAGTTGTTGCCGTTGTTGCCATTGTTGGCATTGTTGTCGTCGTTAACCTGCTGAGACATTGCAAATAAAACAAACAAAGAAATATGTAAAGATTAGTAAAGTATAAACAAGCTCACAATGTGTTTCCCTCACACTCCCTCTCTAATTGGTATGTAACGCTTGTTGGGGCAATCTACCTTGGGAAAATCAACACTCAAGCAAAAACCTAACAATCAAAGTATATAAATGTGAGAGTATGAACAAAGAACAAGCAAGGAGTACTCGACAAGGGCTATTGAGTACTCGATACAACAAAACTACTCGATACTGCAAGAGAAGTAGTCGACAATAGGTGAGATCTACTCGACGTAGGTTCTACAATACTCGACTCACACAATAGAGAACTCGAGACAACAACAAAAGCACTCGAAATCAGAAAAAAGTGCTCGACAACAAGAGAAACCAAACCAAAAGCACTCGACACAAGAGAAAAGTGCTCGACAAAACTAAGGAGAAAAGAAAAACAAATGAATGTATGGAAATTTACCTCTTTTGATTGAAAACCTTCAGTTAGGAGGTTGTAGTTGCAAGGTAGCGTTTCAATTTTGTGTTTTGTAGGAGGTATGTGTTTGGAGAAAGGTTATGTCGATTAGGGCTAGGAGAAATACCAAAAATTTTGGTCCTTGGAGCTTTCTTGCACTAGTAGAACAAAACTCTTTTCTTTTCTTTTTGACTTACTTTTGCCCCTAGTGAATTTTATCATCCTAGTTCCAAGTTCAATCTTTTTTTTTTTGAAGAATTTCGAAACTGGTTTTTTTTTTATCTAATACAGGAAAGACTCTAAATAATGTAAAGGACTCGAAAATCTAAAGAAATCGTGATAAAAGATAAAATTTGTAGCCCTAAAGATAAATATATAGACAACATTTGGTTAAATTTGGTAAGTAGATCTATCTTAGCCTTAAAGATATATGTGATAGATAAAAGGAATTAACTGCCACAAAAAATCTGATTTTTAATTAAGGCAAATAGAATAGATAAAATAAATATCCCAAAGATAGAAAAAGATAGACAAACTAGGGTTTCTTTGTGGTGTAGGTGAATCGACCAAGCAATCGACTATGGGGACAAGGGGATGTCGTCGGCTTAGGGTGTTCACAAGGTTGTGCGCACCACTTTGATCGACTCCACGGTCTCGGCTAGGCTTGTGTTTAGGCTATGCAACCACAAACAATCACAAACAAAAGATTAGTGCAATAGTCAAATAAAGAACAAGAAGTAAAAGACCAAAACAAGAAAAGGACTTTTTTTGTGGGTTTTTGTGTTTATGAAAAGAAAGACATAACTTGATGTCGGAAACCAAAGCTCTGATGCCAATTTGATATGGGGTTAGCCGTAGGATGGCCCGATCTTCGACAATCAAACAAGAAATTAAAGAACAGAAGCAAGAACGAATAAAGACTTAACAAGACAAGCAAGATTCGACCAAGAAGACTCAAGATCGATCAAGAACTCCAAGAAAACGCAGCAAGACTCAAGGACTGAACTCGATGTCGACAAGAATCATCAGGAAATAAACAAAGACTCGAAATTGATGTAAGGACACGACCGATAAGGACTGAGTCGATCTATATAGAACAAGATAAAGACCCCATGCCTCCGTAGAGGGTAGGAACCAATACCAATGACTATATAACCAGCCTCTACAACCCTACACAACCAATACCTTATGAAGTTGATGAACACAAAGCAAACCAAGCTAAGACAATAACCAATTTGCAATCGATGAGCTCCGCTTCTAATCGATCGACTTGCACTCGATGTGTTTCACACAATATGAGAGATTTCTAATTCATTAAGTTCCAATTGATCTACATAGGAGAACTCGGCTTAAATAGGCCTTAAAAGCTGAGTTTGGACGAATTCTAGATAAAAGAATTACTTAAAGAAATTAATAAAATAACCTCTAAAGTTTCCTAAAATAACATAAGTAGAAATAATACTAAAAATAGTAACTTAAATAGTTTCCAACACTTAAGTAAAATCGGCCCTATATGTCTAAGGGAGCTCGGCTGAGTCTTGGATCCCTATGCACGTATAGGTCTTTAATGTAGGCTCGGGGAGTTGAAAATTGCTCGAGAACAATGTGTGGCTCACAAATGTGAATGAGTCTCTCTGAAGCTTCTTAGCTCGAGCTCGAGTCATAGGTCCGTCTCCTAAGATGATAGGTGTGCCTGGAGTTGTAGAAGATGGTCCCGCATCAAACACTTTATTCTATATATTACATTTTAATAATGGCTTGGACCCATATGCATATTGGGCCTGAGGCGAGCGCCTGTTGGGCTTCGCCTCACGTCCGGCCCTGAGTACTAATGAATTTTAGGGGTTTCCTTCTCATCACTATATATCTTATAAATTAAGCATCTCATGTTTGCTTATATGCCTAACCCAATTGAATGTACATTTATCTTATATCTCCGAAATCAGCGTCAACGACGTCGGCGTCAGTATCCTCGACATTACAAAAATCATAATCTCGACGTCAGTGGCGTCATCGGCGTCAACAACGTCGGCATCCTCGGTGCCAGGTCAGCATCGTCGACGTTCCCGACGCCAGCATCGTCAGCGTCCCCGACATCAGTAGTGTCGGAGTCCTCGGTGTGAGCGTCAGCATCTCCAACATCGGCGTCAGCAACATTGGCATCCTCGACGTCAGCAAATTCAGCGTACCCGGTGTCGGCATCAGCAACCAAAAAAGGGTTGACGTGAAAAAAGTACTGACACGAAAAAAATGTTAACGTGAAAAAAAAATTTGCTAATTGCCCCATTCTGAAATTGGGGGCAAGATGAAGATAATGATAGTAATAATAATATCTTTTCTAGTAGATGTTGAAACTGCTAATCATATTCTGCATGTCACATAGTCATATCGTCAAAAACTATAAATATTTTAAAGGGGGGAAAAGTTATCAGCATCGACCCTACCACAAATTTATAAAATTATCTTAGATCCTAATCTCGACTAGGACCAGGATAGACCATCTACGCCCAAAATTGCGGAGAAAAGATCCCCACTAGAGGCTTTACTCGTGCCGGGGAGAATGCCTTTGAAGAAATCTGTGTTTAAGCTACCATGGAAGCCATGGAATCCATGGAAGCTCTGTAGAAACAAAAATGAGAGAGGAATGAGAGGGAAATTGAATGAATTTCTGTGTGTATAACAGATTGTCGATTACAGGCCTTTATAGTGGGCTATACATCTTGTGGGCTTAGTTACAGATTGTACATCAATCAGTTAGGCCCAATCTACAGTTGTAACAAACATAACAACCCAATCCCCACACCCCTCTTCAAGCTTTAGGTAGCTCAGCTATGCCAAGCTTGGACATAATCGTCGGAAATGTCAGGCCTGGAAGAGGCTTAGTGAGCACATCTGATATCTGGTTCTTCGTAGAGATATGTCGGAGAGAAATTAAGCCTTCAAGGACCTTCTCTCTCACATAATGACAGTCCAATTCCACATGCTTCGTCTGCTCATGGAAAACTGGGTTTCTTGCGATGTGAATGGCGGCTTGGTTGTCACACTTTACTGGAATTGGAGTAATGGTAGACACTCTTAGCTCGGAAAGAAGTCTCGTTAACCAAGCCAACTCAGTACACACCCTTCTAATATACCTGTATTCCGCTTCAGCAGACGATAAAGAAATCGTGGTTTGTTTCTTTGATTTCCATGAAATCAAGCTTCCACCTAGGAAAATGACATAGCCACTGAAAGATCGTCTAGTCAAAGGACATGAGGCCCAATCCGCATCACAAAAGACTTGAAGCTCCAAGGAATCATCTCGTGACAAGAAAAGGGACCTATGCTGGGTGCCTTTGAGGTATCTGAGGGTTCGAAGTGCAGCATCAAAATGCTTGGCTCGAGGGCACTTCATGAACTGGCTCAGAAATTGAACTATGAAGCAAATATCAGGACGAGTGTGGGTCATGAAGTTCAGCTTTCCCACAATTTTTCTGTACTCAGTGGGATTCTCAAGCAGGGGTCCTCCATCCACAATCATTTTGACATCTGTGAGCAGTGGACTACTTGCAGGAGCTGAATCAGTGCAGTTGAAGGCATCAAGGGTCTCTTGTATAAACCGTTTTTGGCTAACATATATCCCCTCTTCACTATGGACAAATTCCATACCCAAAAATAAACTGAGTTGTCCAAGATCCTTGATTTTAAACTCATCATTCAGGAAGAGTTTAATGCTACTGATCTCTTCCAAATTGTTCCCTGTGATGAGTAGATCGTCTACATAAACTTCTAGATATGTAACCTTGTCTGAATCATGCTTGATGAAAAGGGAGTAGTCGTTGAGAGACTGAACATACCCTTTGAATTGCAAAGCAAATGAAAGCTTGGCATACCACTGTCGAGATGCCTGTTTAAGGCCATAGAGTGACTTTTTGAGGAGACAGACATGGCCTGGAGGGGCTGTTAAGCCTTGTGGAATGTTCATAAACACTGTTTCATGAAGATCCCCATGTAGAAATGCGTTGTTGACGTCCAACTGCATTAAAGACCATCTGTTCTTAGCAGCCACAGCTACCAAAGCCCTCACTGTTGTCATCTTTACAACTTGCAAAAACGTCTCATTATAATCAATTCCCTCCCTCTGAGTGAAGCCCCGAACCACCAAACGTGCCTTGTAACGCTCTATAGAGCCGTCAGCCTTGTGTTTGATCTTATATACCCAACGACAGCCAATTGGATGAGCACCCTTGGGCAAGGGAACCACATCCCAGGTGTGATTCAACTCAAGTGCTTTGAACTCCTCCCTCATGGCAGCATCCCAAACTGAAAATCTGCAGGCAGCTTGGTAGCTTTGAGGCTCAATTGATGAAAGGATTGGAGATAAATTGTCAGCACCAAGAGTTAAAGTGGTGGTGATGGTGTGGCAACACAGAAAGCTGTGACTGCTGTCACAGTGATTGCAGACATAGTCTTGCATATAGGTAGGAGGATTGGAGGTTCTATTTGAGCGTCGAGGAATGAAATCCACTGGAGGATGAGGTGATGAAGTTGTTAAGGAGCTGTCAATTGGCAGAGGAGAGAATTCATAATGCTGATCAGGTGGCTGAGCAGGAGATTGATCAGACAATTGAACACCAACTACAGGACTGCCATCATGATCATCTGAAACCACTGATGGAGGAGATGGAAACAAGGACTCAGATGGGGAAACATCTCTATAAGAAAACTTGGATTCAAAGAAGACAACATCTCTGGAAATCTCAACACAGTGTGTGTCAAGGTTAAGGACCTTATAGCCCTTGGTACCAACAGGAAAACCCAGAAACAAACAAGGAACTGCTCTTGACATGAATTTATGGTGCCCTTGTTTGAGTGTGGAGCGGTAGGATAGGCATCCGAAGCTTCTCAACTCCTCATACCTAGGTTGTCTATGATACAGGATTTCAAAAGGGTTTTTGCCTTGCAAAACCTTACTTGGGAGCCTGTTGATAATGTGCACTGCAGTGAGCACAGCTTCACCCCAGTACTTTAGAGGTAACTTGGACTGAAAAAGGAGAGATCTAGCTACCTCCAAAACATGTTTGTGCTTTCTTTCTACTACCCCGTTTTGCTGAGGAGTAGCCACACATGAAGTGTGATGAACAATCCCTCTTTCTCTGAAATACTCAGAAGAAGCATGGCTCAATCCCAGCTCCTGAGCATTGTCAGTCCTGATGGTGAGAACTCTACAGTCATACTGTGTCTCAACCATGGCAATGAAGGCCTTAATGGCTGCAAAGGCATTTCCCTTGCTACTAATCAAGTGTATCCAAGTGCTACGAGTGTAATCATCAACAATAGTGACAAAATAACGATTGTGATTGTAGGTGTGGACTTGAAAGGGTCCCCACACATCAATATGCAAAAGCTGAAATGGTCTGGCAGTAGTAATGCTACTCTTAGGAAAAGACAAACGATACTGTCTAGCTCTTGCACAAACATCACAAGGAGATAAAGTGTCAAGAGCCTTTACAATGGGAAATAGACGAAGGAGCTTGGGACCAGGTAGGTGACCAAGACGTGTGTGCCAGGTCTGTGCACTTATTGCTGTAGTAGCTATGGAACTGTCTTTGACATGAGAAACCACCACCTCAGTGACACGAACCACCACCTCAGCTATGGAAGTAAAGGCCCCTGCTACATCTTCCAATCCTGAGAGGTCTCTTGCCCTGAGCATTCTGCATCAAACACATTGTAGGAGTAAACAAAACAGATCTCCCTATGTCATTGATAAGTTTCCCAATAGAGAGCAGGTTGCACTTGAAATATGGAACAAACAGGACGTCTTTCAAGTGCAAACCATCAGCCAATTTGATGATACCCATGGTGTCAACAGTCAAGGAAGCACCAGTAGGTAATGTGACAAAAAATGGCTTTTGAATAGGAACACGAGTTGAGAACAATGAGATGTCTGTACACATATGGCTATTGGCTCCTGTGTCCAATATCCAATTGTGTGATGAACATCCATTGAAGGCCATACCTGCAAAGCCAACAAACTCAGTGCTAGCACCTGTCACCACATCTCTGCTACGATGATCTGAGACCTTCAGCATGTCTAGAAGTTGTGCATACTGAGCCTGTGTAAGCTCTGGGACAACATTTCCACCAGATCCATCTGTAACTTGAGCAGTGACCTTCTTTCCTTTGGCACTTTTCTTGGGAAAACCATGAATAAAGAAACACTTGTCTATTTCATGGTTTGTTTTCTTGCAATGAGTGCAGAAAAGATTGGATTTCTTAGTCTGAGCTTGAACCTCCCCTTTCTTAGCTTCAACATTGAATGAGGAAGTCAGATCAGCATTGATACGGGAAGAATTCTTGTAGTCCTGCTGTGTTTCTTCCTGAGAAATCAAGGAATAAGCAGTCCCTACAGTAGGGAGAGGTTGCATAATCAAGACTGATCCCCTAGCAGGGATGTAATTCTCGTTGAGACCTAGCAAAAATTGCATCAACTTCTGTTCCTCTTGGAACTTAGCATTGTCAGATCTAGAGCCACATGAGCAAGGACATGAACACGATTGCCCTTTCCTGAAGTTGTCATACTCCTCCCACAAGGATTTGAGCTTATTGAAGTAAGCAGAGATGGTGGCCGTACCTTGTGTGAAGGAGCTGAGCTCCCTCTGCAGCGAGAATAGGCGAGCTCCATTGACCTGGCCATAGCGTAGCTCAAGATCGTCCCAGATCTCCTTTGCTTTGTTCATATACATCACGCTGCTACGAATTTTCGAATCCAGGCCATTCAGGAGCCAGGCAATCACCATGTTGTTGCATCTATCCCAGATCTCAGCTCGCTCATCATCGTCGACAGGTCTCGGAAGCAGGGCATTGACGAATCGGAGTTTATTTTTCGCGCTTAAAGCGATTTTAGCAGATCGCTTCCATTTGGCAAAATTTCTGGCATCGAACGTCACAGCAACAATGGAGAGTCCGGGATGATCGCTTGCGTGAAGGAACAACGGATCTGTGTTGTCGATCACAAGCTTGGTACCAGCTACAACTTCTGTTGCCATGATGTCGTCAGAAATTGGTTTCAGTGGAAAACGAGTGCGTTTTATGTGAGAAAAGAAGCGGAAATCAAACGAAAAGCAGTGTACTGCTCTGATACCATGGAAGCCATGGAATCCATGGAAGCTCTGTAGAAACGAAAATGAGAGAGGAAGGAGAGGGAAATTGAATGAATTTCTGTGTGTATAACAGATTGTCGATTACAGGCCTTTATAGTGGGCTATACATCTTGTGGGCTTAGTTACAGATTGTACAGCAATCAGTTAGGCCCAATCTACAGTTGTAACAAACATAACAACCCAATTCCCACAACCTTGACTTCCTTGAAGGTTTTCAGGGTGGAATTGCAGTTGATGAGGAGCAGAATACGCCCCAATCTTGCATATGGAACAGAACGCCGTTCCATGTGCAACTATAGGTGGCAGGGCAAGCTACCTAAAAGATAAAGAGCCAAAACATACCCAACACCAACTCAATCCTCGAGAACGCCTAACCGCCCCAACCAACTAAAGTAACATAACCACAAACTATATGTGATTGCTAATCATCAATGAGCCTAATGCAGGGAGAGCATTTCAGAGAGAATAGGTAATAACTAACGAAGTTGAGCGATAACATTCCACCCAAAAAAAAATTTTAATTTTGAGTGATAACATTAAATTCGAAACATCTACTGTCTTCAGCAGCAAAGCAGTTTGGGCTCTAAGCAGCAATAGGAGAACAAAATAATTCAGTCCGACACAAAAATGGTTCTACTTTTGAGAGATTGGACGACAAGATTTAGGATCAAGTTTCTCTACACTGCAGAATCAATGAAGGCTCTTCCTGGTTGACGGTTGGCCAAAGGCCCATGGCAGCCAAGCAGCTGCAATAGTCATCAAACAACATAAGATACATACCGGGAACCCATTAAAAAGCTATTTTTGACATTGACAGAATTAAGATGGAAATGAGAAAGTTGACAGAGTTTTGAGATTACCTTGGCGTTGACACCATCAGGCAAGATCCTGTTCTCCTGCTTGAATTTCACATAATCATTACGGTTGAACTTGGTGAAACCCCTGAAAACCGGTACAGAGATGCATGAGTTTACACACACCGTCAAAATACAAACCAGAAAAATTTTGAATATAGCTACGACTTCTGAGCAATAAGATATTACTGTTAGGTTATGAAAAATAGGTACCTTATAATTTATAAGCTACTAATAACAAACTACTAGACAAGCAAGTGTAGAGGGCTTATATAAATAATAAGCTATAAGCAAAATAAAATTAGAGAAAACATGGTCATGATCAATCAATAAGGCTAGTAAAGATTAAGGACGGGATTAAAAGTTCTACTAACCACTTCCTGCTGACGATGATCTTTTGGCGACCAGGGAACTTGAACTTGGCACGACGCAAGGCTTCTTGAGCATTGTGGCCGTTGTTATCTTTGCAGCGGACAGACAGAAGAACCTGACCAATGGCAACCCTAGCACAAACACCTTGAGGCTTACCAAACGCACCCCTCATACCTGTTTGGAGCCTATCAGCTCCAGCACAGGAAAGCATCTTGTTGATACGCAAGACATGGAACGGATGCACTCTGACCCTTAGATGGAAAGCATCCTTCCCGGCAAACTTAGTCATGTACTTGTTGCAAGCAATCCTAGCTGCTTCCAAAGCCTCACTTGAGACATTTTCCTTCTCCCAACTTACAAGGTGAACACAGAAGGGGAATTCATCCACACCCTTCTTCTTCATGCCAACATCATAGATCCTAATCTTTGGATCAGGTACACCACGGCAAAACCGTGACTTTGGGTATGGCTTGTTCTTGATCTGCCGATAACATCTTGCAGGTCCTGCAAAAGCATGTATCAATGCATCAAACACCAGTAACCCTCTCACCATGATGAATTGAACCCGCTCACCATTATGTAGATCATGACAGTGCTCAAAATGTGAAACTAAAGTTCATAACATAATGACATATTCAACATTACAGCTTGAAGAAAAGATGAAAGCAAAAACAATGCCGCACAAATGATAAGTGAATATCTAAAGTTAATTAATGAATATAGTGTCCATTGTCCACCGCATGAAAGAAATAGCACTAGTTCCATAAATCGAATCCCACTGTGAAAGAAGGTGCAATGGTTAAGACAACAGCGAAACAAGTTTCAACAGGGATCATAGCTACATCAATTTCAAAAGGCGCACAAAGTCTGGATAAATGTAAACAGCATCCAGTAAAATTTCCAATACCAATACTTAACAGGTTGATAAAACCCTTAAAGCATAAAACAATAAAACATTGAATGATTGTAACTAACATGTTGAAATCATGACGAATGAATCATAAAAGTAACAATCTAATTTCTCAACTACAGCGAAAAAATATCAACCGAACACGCATAAAACCAGCTATAGCCGCACTTGTTTCCGCCGATTCCCATTTATAATTCCTACTCAGAATACCTCAACTTAACTAAAACTCAGAAAACCTCCCCACTAACTACATTAATATCTGTTCGGACAGAAGTCAAGCAAAAACAACTCAATTCAATCGGCAATACCCAAATTCCCAACCACAACAAGAGAGCAGATCAAATTATCTAAAACAGAAACACAGAAATTAGAGGCAGAAAATGAAAAAGGCTGAGAAGATATTGCGTACTTCGGCCCATGGCGATTCAGATGTGTAAGCAGTTAGCCTAAAGCCTTGCCAATGGAAGACGAACGACGACGGCGGAGGCTTTTTCGATTTATAAATGTGATACAGTAGGTTTTTTCTCCATTTTTTTTTTTCATAAGGGCTTTAGGCAAGATTTCGGAATGGCTATTGACAAGATAATTTCACCTAAATTATCACAGGTCCTTTTCATTTTTTCCAAACACATTGCAAAAAGGGGCAAAACTCTCTTTTCCCGAATCGAAACCTAAATCTGTCGAACGAATTGTTTTGATTGAAAACATCCTAAATTCGATGAAATTAATCAAAAGATCAATCAATCAACATACGAATTGGTATATCGCTCGCTTTACGTGATTATCGAATGACGATTTTTGGTCTTCGTTCGAAAAAACCGTCGAAGGAAGGAGCTCGACAGATAGAAACGAGGTGAATGAATAAGCTCGGCATAATTAGACGAGGTTAATACGTAACCTCGGTGAACAAAAATGAGGTTATGATTGAGCCTCGTCTAAGTTTTGTGAGGTTTATAAGGACCCCTTTTGAATATCTTATCTAAATTCTCATACACTTCAGCCGAGCTTAATAAATAAACTCGACTTCTATTGTTGAGGTTAAGGAGAGAACTCGGCTTCCGTTGTTGAGATTATTGAGGGACCTCGGCTATTGTTGTTGAGGTTATAAAATAGTCTCATTGGCACGTATTTCATAAATTCATTAAATTGTGTAGAGGTATGTGTGATGGATCTTGTTATAATGCAAACACATATGGTTCTAAGAATGAGACGGACTAAATGACTAAATTATTTTAGAAAATGTTGTTTTTCCCACTTTTGATTGTAACTCTCAATAACTAAATCAATATCATAACTTTTCTAAATAGCAAATTAGTTGTTCTTAATCAGACATGAAACAGATTAATGCATATTTTAATGTTTTATCTTCTAGTAATTGTTTCAAGTGGTCACTTCCCACCTATCCTCAAAATTAGATTTGACATGTTAAGCTAATTAATTAATGAAGTAAAAAAATAACAGAATTACAAAAATAGAGAGAGAAGAATGGAGAACAAAATCACACTATTAAGCAATGATCTGCGAAGAATTCAATGATAAGTTGAGAATCTCCACATTGGTCATGAAGAATTCGTTCCATTGTATGTAAATTATTTCCAATGTAGCTTTAAACTCATTTTTTAATACAGGTTGCAGTTACACAAAATACCTTATATGTAAATAAGAAAAATGTAATTACTTGGAGCTACATTACCTGTACTAATCTAAATAACAAGCCATTGGTAGTGACTGTTGTTATGCTATGGAAATCTAATGTATTAGCAATAGAAAAACAACTAGGAATTACATCCATGTTGCATTCACGATGGTTTCATGAACAAAAAGTATTAATATATGTAAGTTCGACAAGTAATATTGAAATCTTAAATTACCTCTATTGATGTTACATTCGTGATGAATACATCTATTCACTAGTGTTTTGGCCTGTGCTACCCATGGGTCTAATTTTATATATATATATATAAATTATATATAAAATAATATTTTTATGTTATAATTATTAAAGATTTATCGCTATGGACAAATATTTTTGTATAAATATATTGAGATTATTTATGATGAACTTTAACCGCTAAATTGTTATCAAAAGATCTTCATCACTGGAAAAGTGGATAAAAAGAAAGAAAATAGTATCACATCGTGAAAGAAAGTGATCAATTTTCAACTGTCATATACAAGTTGTACCAAGGATATAACCATATAAGCATTAAAAGTATAAGGAAAAAATTACTGAAGATCATCACTTCTAAAGCTCATGTTTGATTGGACATATGCCGGTTTAACATGAAGCAGACCTATGACCCTCGTTATTAACCACTTGGCTCGACGGACTCGCCATTAATCCTTAGGTTGAGGATAAGTGGGAAGTGGTCACTTGAAACAATTACTGTAAGATAAAACATTAAAATATGCATTAATTTGTTTCATGTCTGCTTAAGAAGAACTAATTTACTATTTAATTTGGATAAAGTTATGATATTTCTTTAGTCGTTTAGAGTTGCAATCAGAAGTGGAGAAAACAACATTTTCTAAACTGATTTAGTCATTTAGTCTGTCTCATTATTAGAAGCATATGAGTTTGCATTATAACAATATATTGTCAATATCCATCACACATATACACAATTTAATGAATTTATACAATACGTGTCAATGAGGCTATTTTATAGCCTCAACAACAGTAGCCGAGGTCCCTCACTAACCTCAACAACAGAAGCCGAGCTCCCTCCTTAACCTCAACAACAGAAGCCGAGGTTATTTATTAAGCTCGGCTTAAGTGTATGAGGATTTAGATAAGATCTTCAAAAGGGGCCCTTATAAACCTCACAAAACGTAGACGAGGCTCCATCATAACCTCATTTTTGTTTGTCGAGGTTACGTATTAACCTCGTCTAATCCTGCCGAGCTTATTCATTCACCTCGTTTCTATCTTCCGAGCTCCTGCCTTCGACGGTTTTTTCGAACGAAGACCAAAAATCGCCATTCGATAATCACGTAAGGCAAGCTATATACCAATTCGTGTGTTGATTGATTGATCTTTTGATTAATTTCATCGATTTTAGGCTGTTTTCAATCAAAACAATTCGTTTGACAGATTTAGGTTTCGATTCGGAAAAGAGAGTTTTGGGCCTTTTTGCAATATGTTCGGAAAAAATGAAAAGGACTTGTGGTAATTTAGAAGAAATTATCTTGTCAATAGCCATTCCGACATCTTGCCTCTAGCCTCACTCATTTTTTTTTTTGAAAAAGTTTGCAAAATAGGCACTTTTGTTGGACGAATTTGCAAAATGGCCACGTGTTTTTGACAAATTAGCAAGATGTCCATTATATATACTTATTTACTCATTGTACGGACACTTTTTCTGTTTCCCGAAAATCCGAACTCTCTCTTCTTCAAAACTCTCTCTTTGCTCCTTTCGTTCTTCGTCGGTTCTTCGTCTGCGTTTTTCCGCTTGGTTCGTCCTGCTTCCCTCAATCTTTGCTAAAGTAGGGAGTTTTCGGTCGATTGTTCTTCATCGTTGTGCTAAAGTAGGGAGTTTTCGTCGGTTGCTTCAATGGCGTCATCCAGCAGTTCAGGTATCAATTTCGCTTCTTTTTGCGAACTGTATCGTGCTAGGGTTTTGGATTAAGTTTATTTATGTTGATTTTATTGTTTTTTTCTTATAATTTTGACAATCTATGGTTAAATCCATGCTTGATATGCATACCTATGGGCATTTTTTTAGTATTTTCGGTAGTTTATGCAAGTTGCATATGTAAATGCGTTGATTTTAACTGTTTCTTTTCGTCAATTTTGTGATGCGGCACTTTGTAAGTGCTTTTTTAGTGTTCTTCGTGTAGGTCAATTTGTTTTCCATGCTTTGGATTGTTTGTATTGATTACAGTGTAGTTATCTGCTGTTATGTTCATGTGTATGGTGGCTGACACTGTCTGTTTTTATATATGATTGTGTTAGTTTATTGTAGTTTCAACAATGTGTGTACTTGGATTTGGTATTTTGTGTTATCTTTGTGATGTTTATGTTCTTTTACTATGTCTTGGTGACATTTTATTGTTATTGTTTTTTGTTGTTTGCTTCATCACATATTTTGTTATTGTATATTTACATTGTTCTGTATTTTGTTTCTTATAGGAGCTTAATCTTCTGATTCATCCACCTCTTATACTGGTTCTGATGTAAGTTATTTTAGTTTTCCATTTGGAATTCTTTTGTTGATGAGCAATTTGTAATTTTTTCTTAATCTGATGTTTGTTTTTTGGGTAATTGTGTGTGATTGATCAGGGTTTGGAATATTGCATTCCTGTTTTTGAGCGATTTTGTTGTAGATCCAACATATATTCATATCCTTCTGTTTGTGATCTGATTAAGGAGCATTTGTCTCCTTCTCACTACAATATTCTGGAAGAAAGTTTCCTTGGATAGGTGATGACGCAAGGCACCAAAATGGTTACCAATTTTCAGCTTATGCATCAAATGGTACTCCTTCAAGTACAAACACAAAAAGAGAATGAGTTGTGGTTTAGAGTTGGTGGATATCTTGCAGGTTTTTCAATTGCTGAGTTCCATGTTATTACAGGCCTTCCTTGTGAAGACCGTGTTTGTAATATCCCAAAGAAAGTGTCAATATTTGAATTTTTGGGGCAGAAGAAAATGACTCATGATGAGTTACTTGATCGTTTCATATCTGAGAAAAAAAAGTCTAAGAAGAAGTTGATTATGGCAAAGTTGTTGCTGATTGAGAGGTTAATTGTTTATAGGAGGTCAGAAGTTGTAACTGCACAATTCTTATCTCTTGCTTTCAATGAGAAGGAGTTTGAACTATATCCTTGGGGTAGAGAGTCATACACCCGTTTGTTGAAGTCATTGAAGAGTTCTTCTGTTGTAGATCGGAATGGGGTTAGGGGTTCTTATCAAATGTATGGGTATTGCCTTGCATTCTAGGTATTGTCCTTTAGTGTTTGCATGTCTTATGTCAGCATTTTTTTGTCTGTGTCAGCACAACTTTATTGTTTGTGTGGGCTTTTTTTAAATATTGTTTTGTAGTGTCATAACGAGTTTTCTTTTGTAACAGGCTTGGATATTAGAAGCTTTCCCAGCTATCTCTGCTAATTTTGACTGTAATTTTAAGATGCCTGATAGAGATCCATACTCATTGCACTGAGAATGTGATTATAGCCATGTGTACGTTGAGGCTGAGAAGTTCTTTCATGGCAATTTGGTAATAATTTTATATTTTTCCTCTTTAAGAACATTTTTATTTGATGCATCTTTGGGTTTTTATTCTGATACATGCATTTTGTCCAGACTCCGTTGTTCCTTATTTATGGGGAGTTTGCACGCACCGAAGGGATGGGGTTTGCTGATGAAAAAGTTGATGATGTAGTTGATGCATCAGTTGATGAAATAGTTTTTGGACCTGTTGATGAGACATTGTATGACAGTCGTCGTCTTCGTAAAAGGGCATATGAAGCTAGGTTTTCAAACAGGGTTGTCTAGGTTGATGATGAAGAAGCTAATGTCTTGCAGAAACATGCTGAAGGAGAGACCTTAAAAAAGAAGACACATGTGAAGAGAGGCAAGGCTGCTAGAAAGAAACAGGATGGGAAGTCCTTTGAAACTGCTTTTGAAATTTTCCCTGAGGGGGACAAAGAAGATGTTGTAGAGACCTCAAAGAAGAGGAAATCTTTGCTTGGAGGGATGGGTGGTAAAAAGAAACAGAAGGTGGCGTCCAACGATACCTCTGAGAAACAGGTTCCCTTGAGGAGGGGTCGTTCTGCAAGTCGTGTTCTATTCAATCCATACATTGCTTTAGACCATAAAAAATTTGTCACCAGTGAAGTAAAGAAGCTTAGACAGAAGGCTTCAGCAGTGAGGAAAGGTGGTAGATTCATTCCGTCTAAGAAGGTGAAGAGAGTTACTGCTGACACAGATCTGCATAAGGAGGTTGATGTGGTTGCTTCACCTTCCAAGAGATGTCGGTTGGGTACTGATTCATGTGATTTATTAGACGATGATGTCCCATTGAATATTGTCTTTCAGCGGAGATATAAGATGAAGAAAGGTGGTGTAGGTTGTGGGAGGCCGTTATATGATAGTACTGCTAACAAGTCTTCTGTTCTTCCTTCAGTTCATGTTGTTGATAATGAGGGTGCTCATGGAGTGGAGACCGTAGATATTCATGTTGCAGTCTCTAAATCTGGTGGTGAAGTCAGTGTTGGTGATGACAAGGTTGATGATTTTACTGCTGACACCCATTCTTCTAAATCTTTTTGGTGAAGGTCGTGTTTGTGATGACAAGGTTGATGTTTTTACTGTTGACACCCATTCTTATAAATCTGATGAATTGGATGCTCCTTATACTGTCAGGCTTTTTTATTTTGGCCGATGTTACAGATGTGCTTGATTGTGGTGACAAAGTTGAAGGAGTTGAGACACCTTCTGGTGACGGCGTGGGAGAGGGTGATGTAGCGACGCCTTATGTGCAGAGGTCACCTTTGGGGAGTGTTGAAGCATATGATTGTTTTGATGGGGGTCTGTGTTTGGTCAAACATCTGCTGCTTGTGGGAATGAAGAAATTCGTGTTTCAAGTTTTGAAGCTGGCAAAATAGCAGTGTCAGCAAAGAAAGTGGAAGGTACTGAAGATGTATCTCCTCAAATGGAGGCCAACAATGATTCAACTGGTGAGTTGCCTCCAAAAACACATGTTGATGCTTTTGCTTCTTCTCTCCCATCTCATCCTGATTGGGTGAAGGAGATTTTTAGGAGGATTGAGAAGCTTGAAGAGGTCCCTAAATCTATGCATCTGTTGTTTGCGAGGGTTGATGCAATTGAAACAAAGATTGTGGAGTTGACTGGGATTCTTCAAGTTTTTGGTGAGATGTCGAAAAGGTACGATGAGCTTGAGGTTAGGTTTGCTAATTATGAGGCTTTGGTTGAGAGGTTGCAGGCAAATGCTGTCAAGCCTGAAGATGATAAGCACATTGTTGGTAAGTCCGAGGGCACTCCTGCAAAAGTTGATGATGATCATGTCAGTGGTGGTAAGTCCCAGGGCACACCTGTGAAGGATGATGATAAAGATCTGAACAAAATTGTGAATGATGTTATGTCTGATCTTCAGCAGTCTTTCCCTGATGAGGAGTTAGTGTTGAAATCATCTCCTGCTTCTGTTAACGTTGTACACGTGTCTTTGCCATCAACAAGTTCTGAGGTTCCAGGAGTGGATAAGGAGTTTCCATCTCTTGTCGCTGACACTGAATTTAAGGTTGTAGGTGCGGAAGTGAAATGTGTGACAGATTTTAAATGTGATATTTCATTAATGAAGCATGAAGTTGATGATGCCAAAAGGATTGGAGATGAGGTTGGAATTCCATCAACTTCTACCGAAGTCCCTCAATCTACAAAGTGTGGAGGCGAAGGTGCTGATGGTAAAGTTGCTGGAGTTAGAGTGGACCCATCGTTGGAAAAGTACATCACTCTGTCTGATAACGATGATGATAAGGGTGTAGGTGTTGATTGGGATTCGGTCGCCAAGGATCCTACAACTAAAATTGAAGTTGAACAATTAAAGGCTTCCAATCTTATCCCATCAACCAGTACATTCATGTATGGCCCAATTGAGCGGGAGAAGAAAGTGAGGATGCCAAAGCATGCCCCTAACAAGTCATTGATCAGCTCGGAAGATCATGAATTTATTTATGGACTTGTAAAGAAGGAAAGGTATGATTTGTTTTTATGTTCAATATTTGTTATGAAATGTTGTTGTCATTGTATTAGTTACAGCATCTCATGCTAGATATATTTTTACGCATTTTGTGTAATTTTCAGTAGGAATTTTTCTGTTGCTGGTCCAATTTCAAGATTTGACAAAAAGTTTTTCCAGCACATTTTAGTGAAGAATCCGTGGCTTGATTGTCAGGTAATAACTGCTTGTTTTTTGGAGTAGATATATATGTGTGGATTGGATTTTATTGTATTAGTTGATTGTTGAATTCACTTTTTTACTACTTTGTTTAGCATCTAGAAGCAGGTTTGATTCGCATTAGGAGGCGCATTTCTGAGGACCCTGTCAAATATCGAGATATTATTGTTCTTGATTGGCTATTTTACCTAAAGTACCTGCCTGAATATGCTTCAAGTTATGGGGAAGACACACCTCTTGAATTCAACACTGAGGATTATTTTGTCGGTACGTGCCCTGCTGATTATGGGAAGCCATGGGCATCTGTAAAGAAAATCTACACAATTTTCAATGTGATAAACAAGCACTGGGTAGCGTTGGAGATTAAAATTGAGGAGAGGGTAATCAGCGTATACAATTGCAATTTCTCTGCTGTTAGGGATGGTGTTCTTGAAGAACAATTGCAACCGTTTGCTTTTTGGCTCCCAATTCATTTGGCAAAGGCTTGGCTATTTGAAAACTTTGATTCCTCTCCTTTCAAGCTAAACATGGTTCATGAGTTAATGGATGATTCTACCGGGTATGTATTTGTTATCTTGTTTTGTTTGTTGGTTACGTTAAGATACTTGTTATTTATGTGCTCACATTACATTGTTTCTTTTTGTGTTTACAAGGCTTCATGTGGAGTATTTACATTAAAAGCGATTGAAGCGTCTGTATTTGGGGGAGATGTTAAAGATTTCAACAATGAGAAGATCTTTCGATTCAGAGAACTAATGTGCTCAGATCTGATCAAGGAAACCTGGAGTTTTAAATTTTAAAACAGTGTTTATATAGGTTGTTGTTGTGTATATGGGATAGTTTGGATGTAATCTGACAAATTAAGTGCTCAAATAGATAAGTAGTGGTGACACTGATATGAAGTAGTGGTGACAATATCCTTGTATTTTTTTGCTTTTTTGTTGTGTATGTGGTGACGTGTTATGTTATTGAACATTATGTGCTGACACCAGGTGTCTAAGTTCCAGAATAGTGGTGACACTGATATTAGTTTCAAGTAGTGGTGATACTGCCATTGTATTTGGTGATTTTGAAGTGTATGTGGTGGCACGAGGTGGTTATAGTAGTTAGAAGTATTGGAGACACTAGAATTGTGTTTGCACATCAATTGAGACATGCGAATTTGTGCCCAATATAATTTTATTTCTTCTCAATATAATTTTATACTTTTTCAATAGATTATTTGCACAACATGGAATTATTTTTTGATTAACATTCGAATAAAATTGCACACCATGTGCGATTGATGAAAATTTGCTCAACATGATCTTATTTTTTATCAATAATATTTTATATTTGAACAACAATTGAGACTTGTGAATTTGTGCCCAATATGATCTTATTTTCCCTCAATATACTTTTCTATTTTTTAAATATATTTTTTTCACGATGTGGTCTTATTTTTTTTATTATCATTCAAATAAAATTGCCCACCATGGGGCGATTGGTGAAAATTTGCTCAACATGATCTTATTTTTTATCAATAATATTTTATATTTGCACAACAATTGAGCGTTGTGAATTTGTACCCAATATGATCTTATTTTTCCTCAATATAATATTTTATTTTTTAAATATATTTGTTGGACGATGTGGTCTTATTTTTTTTATTATCATTCGAATAAAATTGCCCACCATAGGGCGATTAGTGAAAATTTGCTCAACATGATCTTATTTTTTATTAATAATATTTTATATTTGCACACAACAATTGAGCCTTGTGAAGTTGTGCCCAATATGATCTTATTTTTCCTCAATATAATTTTTTTAGTTTTTAAATATATTTTTTTTCACGATGTTGTCTTATTTTTTTGTCATCATTAGAATTAAATTGCACACCATGGTCGTTTGGTGAAAATTTGCTCAACATTATCTTATTTTTGCTCAACAATAGGTTAAATTTTGCACAACAATAGTATTGGACAACATTGGTTTTGGGTTTAGTTTAAACTTCATGATAGGAGAGCGTGACCCATTTTTCCGATCAAAGAAGTTGGCCCATTTCAGTTACTTTATATAGGGGTTGTACTTGAGTATATCTCCAACGTCATTTCAACTCTTTCCACTCTCTTCCCCATTACCGTCTCTCCAAGTCTTTTCATCTTCGTCCACTGCTCTTCCCCTTTCCGGATTTATCTTCACAAGGTGCGCCCTCGCTTTCTTATGCAGTTCTCTCCCTTTCGTTCTTCTGTAAATTTTATATAATCGGTTAGGGTTTTTACATTTTTCCAGCAAGTTTTATGTTTTTTTTTTTTTTTATTTTAGATTACTTTTTCATTATCTTTCGGTCGGTTAGGATTTTCATTTAAGCAAGTTATATGAGTGTATGTTTAGTTTGTTTGTGTAGGTTTTCTATCCTTAGATGGCACTTCCAACTGTAACCGAAATGGGGTACCATTACACCATAGGCTCTTTTGAAGTTGTTATCACACCAAGGGAGACGCCTTTGTATGGACCAAGCCAACTACACGTGTCTATTCATTCTGATAGCCTCTCCCTGGTGTTCCTGGATCATTTCTCTGATTGGAATGGGTTGCCAATGGCTTTTGCACAATGTGATCATGTGTTAAATGAAGTAGGGGTCACTAGTGTGGTTCGAACTCAAGTCGCCAACCAGATGTTAATGGAATATACTCGCAGTTGGTTTGCGGGTGACGTTGAGTTCATTGAATATGGTCTATGCCCAGACCTCATTATGGATGTACATTTCATTGACGACCCTGAATCTGAGTTAAGCTCTGATTCAATCTCTGAATCTGATATGAGCTCCGACTCTGACATGGATGTGGATCTCCCAGCTCCTCCAGCAAATGCATAACACAATGGCAATTTACAAGAGATACATCATCTGGAACAGGATGGGGATAAATGCACAATATGTCTTGATCTGATGTTGCCATCGATGCTTGTCCTTGGCACACCGTGTGACCATTTCTTCCACCCAGAGTGTCTCCGAGAGTGGACGGCAATTCAAGCCATTTGTCCACTTTGTCGATCAGCTCTTTAGCCATAGGTCTATTGTATATCTGTTGTGAAAAGACAGTGTAGTTGCACCTATTTTGTGGGAGTTAATTTAAGGAAATGTATTATATGAATGGAATTTTGTGTTTGGCAATATTTTGTATCTGATTTCCATTCAAATCATACTAGTGTATTTTGTAACTATTTGGGTACTTGGTGTATGTAAATGCATAATATTAATGAAATTTGTGTACTATTATATTTATTTGTGATTTCCATTATATCATATATTGTCCTGATGGTTGAGTATGATAATGTGTTTTATTTGACATAAAAAGACCATCTGAAGCTTGATGAATATATCCTGTGTGGATTTGAAATAAATATAAAACTTATTTTTCCCAAAATCCTGCACGGTTGTGCATCCCAAAATAGTGCTGACACTGATATTAGTTACAAGTAGTGGTGACACCGGCCTAGTATTTTTTGATGTTGAAGTGTATTTGGTGGGAAGAGGTTTTTAATGCCCAAAGTATTGTTGCCATTTTTTGTCAGATTAGTTTGAAGTAATGGTGACACCATACTTGTATTTTTTTTATTTTGTAGTGTATGTGGTGACACTAGGTGGTTGTTGTCCAAAGTAGTGCTGACAGTGATATCAGTTACAATTAGTGGTGAGACTGGCCTTGCTTTTATTGATATTGAAGTGTATGTGGTGGAAATAGGTGTTTAATGCCCATAGTATTGTTGACATTGTTGGTTATATTAGTTTGAAGTAGTGTTGTCACCAGTTTGGTGGTTTCTGATATTGAAGTTTATGTGGTGACACTAGGTGGTTTAGACCCAAAGTAGTGCTGACACTAATACTAGTTACAAACAGTGTTGACACCAGACGTGTATTTTTTTATTTTGCAGTGTATGTGGTGACACTATGTGATTGAGGAGCAAAGTACTGCTGACACTGAAATTAGTTACAACTATTGATGATACCAGTCTTGTATTTTTTGATTTTGAAGTGTATGTTGTGACACTTATATTTGCTCAACAATAGGTTATTTTTGCATCACACTTCAGACTTGTGAAATTTTGCCCAATATGATTCTATTTTGTTTCTCAATATAATTTTATAGTTTCTCAATAGAGTATTACACAACATGGTCTTATTTTTCTAATTAATAGAATAAAGTTGCACAACATGTGGGGGGATTGGTGTAATTTTGCTCAACATCACCTTATTTTTGCTCAATAGTAGTTTATAGTTGCACAACAATCGAGCCTTTTGAAATATTCTCATTATGATTATATTTTTTTGTCAATATAATTTTATAGTTTTTCAATAATTTTGTTTGCCCATCATGGTATTATTTTTGCTCATCATTAGATTAAAATTTCACAACACCGACGATTGGTGAAAATTTGCTAAACATGATCTTATTTTTGCTTATCAATAGATTATTTTTGCACAAATATTTAGATTTTTGAAATTGCCTTCAACATAGCTGTTGGACTTAGTTTAGAGAGGCCCGACCCATTTCTCGTTTATTTATACATTGTTTGAACGTAGTTCGGATTATTTGCAAGTCTTTTCATCTCCCTCCAGTTGTTCATCTTCATCCACTCTCGTTCCCATTAAGATTTTCTCTTCTCAAGGTGTGATTCCGGTTCTGGTATGTATGCCTTTCTGTTTCCTTCCTCGGAAAAAAACGTGATCGGTTATTTTGATGTACTGTTTCAGCAAATTTGTGATTGTTGTATTTTGCGATTTTCGTTTATCTTTCCATTACCTTTCAGTCTATTAAACCCATATATTGTTGTTTGTTTTGCTTAGTTCGTATTGCATTATTTTCCATGGGTGTTGTTTGTTTCTTACTATAAGTAAAAGTTATCAGTTAGGGTTAATACAGTTTTTCAGAAATTTTATCTTTTTTTGTGTTTCTGAAATGTTTATTTCCTATTAATATCCTTGTAATGTTTTATTTTTAAGTGATTGTCTAATATATGAGTGTATCTTGATTTTGTCTGTATAGGTTTTCTCTCTTTCAATGGCATTTCCAACTTATACTGAAGTAGATTATGACTACAGTGTTGGTACGTATGAAGTGGAAATATCAGCAACTAAGTCATATTGGTATGGACCGAGTCAACTCGTCGTGTCCATCCATTCTGACAGCGTTCCTTTAACATTTTATCATGGTTCTACTTGGAATGGTATGCCAATGAGTTTAGCCCGCTGCAACGAAGTGTTACATGATGCAGGAGTCACTGGTGTGGTTAGAAGTCAGGTAGCCAATCAGCTTCTAATGGAATACAATAGAAGTTGGTTTCTGGCCGACGCTGATTTTGTTGAGTATGGTATATGCCCGAACATCACTGTCAATGTACATTTCTTTGCTGACTCTTCATCTGATTCAAGCTCTGAATCCGACATAAACGATGACATTCATATGGAGGTTAACCAACCAGATCATCCAACACCTCCAGAGCATATGGAGGTTGACGGATTAAGGGAGATATATCACCTTGATCTTGATGAAGACGAATGTACAATATGTCTGCAGCCGATGTTGGCGTCTAACCGCATTCTTGAAACGCCATGCAAACATTTCTTCCATCCAAGTTGTTTGGGATCTTGGCTTAGAGTTCAAAGCAATTGTCCTCTTTGTCGATCAGAAATCTAGTTGTAGGTCAATTGCAAAATCTAAGTATTTATCATTTAGTACCTTTTTGTATCTGATTTTCATTGTATGATATCAGTGTAGTTTGTAACTTTTTGCGGGACTGAATGTAAGCTAATGTATATTTATGAATGAAGTTTGTTCTTGATCATATTTGTTTATGATTTTAATTCAAATCATAGTAATCTTTGTTGTTTAAGTAGGACATTTGTTCTGACACTAGGTGGTTAAGGCCCAAAGTATTGTTGACAATGTTGGTTAGAGTAGTTTGAAGTAGCGGTGACAGTAGCCTTGTATTTTTTTTTATTTTGAAGTTTATGTGGTGGTGACACTAGGTGGTTAAGGCCCAAAGTATGTTTAACAATCATATTAGTTACAAGTAGTGGCGACACTACCCCTCGTGTTTTCTGTTATTGAAGTGTATGGGTTGATATTTTCTGTTATTGAAGTTTATGTAAAGGCTCGGATTTTTAAATCTTTTTTTTTCGGAAAAAGTGAATTAAAAATGAAATTAAAATCGGTTTTAAAACTCGTTTAGCAGGATTCGGGAAAACTAACATTTGGAAACTAATTTCGGGATTCAAAATTCGCGTATTCGGGATTTATTTCCGGGTATTGGTTAACCAATTTAACACTCCACCCTCACCCACTCCCCCACCATACCCTTTCAAATCAACCCCTCTCCCTCCATCCCTAATCTGATGGTCAAATTCACCACCCCTCCCCCGTCAGTTTCATTCACCATCACAATCCCAACCTCAATCACCTTCACTGTCTACTTCACCACCACCACCTTGCTCCTTCCTTGTCACCGCCACACCCCAGTCCCCCTTCCTACTTTCTCCCTTTCTGATTAGCCCAGCAGCCACCCAGAAGCGGCAACTGGAGACAGCCGAGCCGCCACTACTGATCTCCATCGCCACCTCCACCTCCACCTTCGTGTTCCTCGACGAGCAGCAGAAACAACAGACCTAGCCACCTCTACTGGCGTTCACCACCGTCCCGACACCGCCCTAGAGGCCCTAGCGCCTCCATCGAGCCACCGGAGCTCCACCACCTCGCTCGAGCGCAAACTCCGTTCGGTAAGCTTCGACCTCTCGTTCGATCCGAAATTCCATGGATGAACCTTCCTTTAACCTTCCTTTACCCTCCTAGGTTGAATCCGAGGTTCCTCCCTCTCCGACGCAACGAATCGAGCCTCCGGCGAGCTCCGACGAAGCTCCGACGTCCGCGAAATCCTTCGGTGAGCTTCTTCTTCCTTCCTTTTCCTTTCCCTTTCCTTCTTGCTGTGTGTGCGTCGGGTCGATGGGGTTGTGGTCGAAGTCGGAGTCCGGGGCGATGCCGGCGAGCTCCTCACCTTCTTTTTCTTCTTCCTTTCCGTCGAGCAGAGGATGAAATTGAGGATGGAGGTGAACAGTGCCTCCCTTGCCATATCAGTCGCGGGTCCCCTGCCATATCACACGCCAAATCAGCTGGGGCCCATCCTTTTTTTTTTATCCGAATGAAAGAATGAAGGGAAGAATAGGTTGGCTTGGGCCTATTCCACTGGGCCGAAATTTTACTTTAAAATGGAGGAGAGTGTTGGGCCTAATTGTTCTCATGGTGTTCAATTTTGAGGGTTTAAAGCAAATGAACTCGGTTTGAAGTTTTTACAAAATTAGGGGCCGGTTTTAGTGATTTTATAAAAGGTTGAAAAGCGATTTAATAAATAAATTGAAAAAGGAATTTAGCGAGTATTTCCAAGAGGTCAGAACTCTTAACTATTTAATTCGGATTTGAAATGGTTTGAAGCTAACTTGGGAATAAGACGATGACTAATAGCGTGATATTGGGGTGAATTTCAGAAGAGATTAAATGTTCGATATTTATGATGATGATATATATGGAAAGTATAAGTATGATATATATAGGGAGTATATTTTTTAAAACTGATAAGTTGACAAGTTATGATGAATGGTATGAGATAAGAGATGGTTGATCGTGATAAATTTAAAGTATGATTGATGCAAGCTTACTTATCTATCTGCTAATTTGAGTGAGTAATATATATGTTCAGAAAGGCTATAGAAGTATACTTAGTATTTTCTCGTTATGTGATTAGGTGATATTCTGTGATCGTGACTACCGTGTGTTGGATTCTTCTTTTGCTGATCTTCTAGCAAGGTAAGTACCTCCGGGGCTTACTCAGTAATCAGTACCTCCTGCCTGATGTGTCATATAGTATGTAGGTGTTGCATATGCATAAGAGCATGCCATGTAGTATCATGCTTAGGAATTGCATTTACAAATGAGCATCCTTATTCTGTATGCGTTTGAATACAGAACGGTCGTTATCTGTGAGTCCTAAAGTCCTTGCTAGGGTCATAGGGCAGCCCAGCTCCATCGGGTGTTGTCCTCCTTGAGCAACTTTATATATATATCATGAGATACGAGATGAGAATGAGATACGATATGATGATGAAATTGGATATGCTATAGTATCGAACTGGCCAGTCTTCACCTTGTCTGGAAGAGGGGTGGTGGTAAAAGAGGGATATACCGCTTGGTATTCTTTGTTAAGGCCTTCTTCAATATTCTGCACATATGAATTAGGAGCATGATAGTGTGGTTTTATTTCAGTACTGCATGAAGGCGTCCTTTATTCTAGGTATAGGCGTATTATATGTCCTCAGCGCGGTCAGAGGACCCGCGGGCGGACTCTTGGCCTGACTTGGTGGTATAGTTTCAGGTACCCGATCTACTACTTGATTTTGTGCTGATATGACAGGGTCCATTCATATGGCGGAGAGTGAGTGTATGAACCCTGACTTCACCAGACTCATGCCTTTTGGATTTCTTCCTATTATACTCCGTTTTGACCCGGCTCTGCCGTGGCACTAGTTGTATCATTTTCAGAACTTTCGTCCTTTGCATGATAAAGGTTTTTGCGCGTTGTAGACTTAGGACAGGTACAGGGGTTTACCCCGGGGTCTCCAACGGACCTTCCGGATTTGGGTGCAAAATCCCACTTGAAACTATGCACCTTCGATTTCAAACCTTCAACCTGTACTCGGGGCGCAAGATCCAACGAGGGGTTTCATCCCTCGAAACGTAACTCGGGAATCATAATCCCGGGCTGTTACAGTTTATGTGTTGGCACTAGTTGGGTAAGTCCCAAAGTAGTACTGACACTGATATTAGGTACAATTACTTGTGACACTAGCCTTGTATTTTTTTTGTTATTTTGTAGTGTATGTTGTTGCACTAGGTGGCTAGGGCCCAAAGTCTTTTGTTACATTGTTGGTTAGAGTAGTTGGAAGTATAGGTGACACTATCCTTATATTTTGTCTGATGTTGAAGTGTATGTGGTGACGTTTTCTGATATTGAAGTTTTTGTGGTGACATTAGGTGGATAAGGCCGAAAGTAGTGCTGATACGAGGTGGTTAATGTCCAACAATGATAATTGTAACTCAAATAACTGTAATCCGTTTTCAGTTTATAGTTTTACAGTTTTTACAGTTTTTTTTATAGTTACTCTGTAATGAACCGACCCAAATAACTGTTACAAGGAAGAAAACTGTATAATTATTACCTATATATATCCATAAATAATTCTTTGTTTTCCATTGGTGTCTGCAAACTGATTTTAACAGAAATCAGTATACCAGAACTTTTAATCACATTGCTAACACATTCCCCTCCAAAAAGATGAATTATGGAAACACTGTTGAGTTTTGCACAAGATTCCATCAATTGATAGACGAGCTTGATGGTGTTGTTTACCGGGGGTATCACATGACTCTCGTTGATGAGGCATGTGAGACTAACAAAGAGGCTCGCAGGGCCGAGTTGGTGGAAGCCGTTGTGGTTCATTATACATTATATGAGGAATTGCAAAGATCAATACTAGCAACTGAACATCACATTCGGATTGCATCCAAAGATGAAGACGCTGAAGCACTATCAAAGGTGATATTTGAAGTTTTATCCATAATTTTTTTTTCCATAATGTATTGACTCTTGTATTTTATGTTTTATATAGATGGAAGGAGAATTGGGCAAACAAAGACAGATGTTTGAAGAGGCAAAGGACAATCTCATGGTGTGTGTTAAAGAAGTTTTAGATGCAGAAATGGAAAGGAGGAAGAAGATTGATGACTTCTTAGGACTGTAATTCTACTATATTAATAATTGATAATATTGGAACTTATTTATATGTTGAATGTTTTTTTTTTTTTGGTTTCTATGTGTTCCATGCTAATGATATGATGCAACATATTAATATCATAATAATCATATGATTATTTTGTAATTTCGCACCTCATATTTGATATTATAAAGTGTTACTGAAGTTTTACGTCTATCTCTTGTGATATTGCGGACACATTGTTTACTTTGTGAATTGTTTTGGTAAAAGTAGTGCTGACACTGTTTAACTAAGGTTTTATGTTATTGGTAATTTGCTCAACATCATCTTAGTTTTGCTAAATAATAGTTTATATTTGCACAACAAACGAATGGATATCATCAAATCAACTGTATGAATAAAAGAGACCAATCATAAACACAAATCACATATTTGATTACCGAGGGGAGAGAATTGTGCTGACATATAGAAAAGAACACAACTGTTCAGAAGTAGTTATAGTTGTATGCATCTTGACAAATACTATCCACCTTAAAACCACATGGAAAACAATTGTCTTAATGTTTACGAGAAAACTGTTTAGAAGCAGAGTACACAACTGTCTACACCCAAATACATTCCAAAGTTTGCAAAAAAAAACATGAAATTGCGTTGTAGTTGTTCAACCAAGATTTAGTTTCTGGCCCTGAATCCCCTTTGAAGTCATTTTTTCATGGGATTTCGCTGCCTTCACAACTTCTATGTTCACTTCATTCAGCTCTGAGCACACAGTATTTGTTAGGTACTTCACTCGTAGCTTTGAGATATTCTTGAAATTGCCCTTTTTCCAATCCACACTTGTACCCTCTCTCTGTCCCAAAGAAGGTCTCCATGTGACGCATGAGGCATAACGCAGAATGCCGAACTTTCTCTTCTCCAACCCATGCGATGGTGACATTTGATGTTGGTGTTGTTGACACTATTTCTGTCTTTGCTCCAAGCCCCTTGTCTATTAGATAAGCGATCAACATATCCCCCTACATGTATTGAATTATAAAGCATGTAATTTTAATTTGTAATCTGATGTGATATTTAAATGAAATTAATACAAGTAAAGACATACTATGTATCATTAATAAAACTTACCAAACATTCGAAGGGTGATGGAAAGGTGCAAGTTGCATGAGTGCAAGATGGGGTGATATCAACGATCTGCACAACTTTGTTTTTAAAGTTGAAGACAACCATGACATAAAACACTTCTCGTTGAACCCCAAATACAATCTAATCAACATAATATAAAACAGATAGACATAAGTGATTGAGCTGGTTAACTCTGATTTCAAATTCAGTATTTAGAGAACTTTATTCAGGTGATTGCGATGGACTACCATGTCTACATCTCTCAAAGAAATGTGTGTTGACAAAGACAATATAGTATAAAGGTGGAGGTTAAACCTCTTAAACTGTTCATCACAAGCTCCTAATGATACACTCTCCACATTAAACTGGATCAAGAATAGAAGATAGTATTAAAAAAACAGACCCATTGCAATAATGACAGAGAATGGAGTGTAATTGAATGATGAACTTGGAAAAATATTACAGATTTGTTGATATTGACAAATAGTCTTGCTGGTGATTTAGCACTTTTATATTGTTCCTTGTGGTTGAGGACAACTGTCCATGCATCAATAATGACACTAGACAAGTGGTTTTCATCTTCAAGTGTACCCGTGTCTGTCCTAACAATTTCAACAAACTTGTGTTTAAATAAAACTTCCCTGCAAAGCGAATCATTATGAAGATGGATTAAGTAAAAATAATCTTTTATCTGTAACTGAACATACATTAAGTAAATTAAGATTAAAATGAACTTACGTGCTATGAGTTGTTTTCATTGCTAAATAGGCTGAAACAGTGCGCTCAATTTCAGAGATAAGATCATTAATATCAACAACACGTGAATAATAAAGGCTTCTCAAAGATGCAGAAGGTTTATGTGCTGTCCTTGCAACTTCTTCTCTCTTTGTGTCATTCAGTTGTTCTGCAGCATTCACATCAGCTGCGTTGACACGCGGTGATCTCCGTGTTGGCAATGCAGCAGGGGACTTGCATTTTCTTCTACCTCCCAAATGGTTCCCTTGTGGAATATCAGTTTGAAATTGAGTGGGTAGGGGATTTGGAGTTGTGCATAATGTGTATGCAGTTTTAGCTTGAACATCCTGGTGTATTGGCAGATGACTATGGCCGTTTGGAGGAGCCTGGTTTGGTTCATTAGTATTGTTGTTTGCATCTCCTGTGTTCTGTGATGTCCATTTATCTTCCTTAAAAACAGGATCATTTAGAAATATATCAAAGGAAAATTCCCCATCTACTTTGATTTTTGGTTTCAATTTTTGCTTATTCTGATACTCCATCTCAATTTGAGTAATGCAATCTAAGAAAGCAGGGTCTGACCAGAATTTTTCTTGGGAGTCGATAAAATGTGTGGTTGGAGAGTAATTCATATAAGACTTGTCAGCAGCATATGTAGCAGGCTCAGGGGTTACATCTTCCATCCCTAGAAGTTGGTTTGCCCCATGAAGAAGTCTTTTCACCTTGTCATCATGTTGTAGTTCAGGCGGTACATTTGTAGACCACTCAACAAAATCGGATATAGCAGATGCAAGCACAGAAGTTTTTTGAGCAAAAAACTTTATCCAACTCTAGAAGATAACAACACATAAAAAACAAGAATAAAAAATAACCAGTAAATATCAGAACATGCTAAATTGCACCAATATTAGATTGAATTGGTTTAAAGAATTCATATAAACCTCTACTGGGGGTGGTTGTTTTTCTGGATCAGCAGGGTGACTGGTGCCTTCATCGTTTTGTGCAGTAGTAGGCGGACAAGATGTAGACGGTATGTCTTGATGGGAAGGAACAATTTGGCAAGCCTGAACTAAGCCACGACCAAAGCCTCCGGTACTTATATCATTAGTTTCTAGTTTGCACAAAATTTTGTAATTCATGCCAACAAACACTGGGAAACAACAACTCATTCTTCTGAGTGCGGTGCTTGTGAATAGTTTCACCCTATCCATATAAAACAACTGCAACACCAAGGCGATAAACATATATTAATATAATGATGGAGCGGGGGAATGCTGACATGAAGAATACTATACGTACATTGTAAAGAAATTAAGTTAACATCAGAGGAAAGGGTTAAAAAAAATACTTACAACCAAGAACAATAGAGGCCCTCTGAAATGGTCATTCTTGTTCTTTTCCAAACTTTTCTTTGCGTTAACCAAACTTTTCAACACGAGACCACACCAATTTAGGTCTTTCATGTCACCCAATTCAGGAACTACTCTTATTAAACTGAGGTTGGCATGCCTGTTTCCTAGAGTATCAACCAATATAGAGTCTAATATAACAATAAAGTTCACAAGGAATTGATCACCACAGTCAGTGTCAGCTATTAATTTATCCATCACCGTAGCTGTTTTTATATTATCCTGGACCTCAAATGTGCTTTTCCAATCTTGCACAAGACTGAAATTCTCTTTAGCTGTTTTTCTTCCAACTAAAATCTTTCTCATTGGGAACCCCATTGTGATATGCACATCTATTTCTGCAATTTCAAGTTCTCCTCTATTAGCCAGCACCAAACAACACTTGTTAGCATCAAACTGATCCACTAACCAATATGAAAGATGAAGTGGCAGTGTAACAATATCCAAGTTGAACAAAAATCCAAATCCAATATCTTGAATGAATGTCTTCTTCTTGTCATTCATTTTTTTCAATGATGACACCAGCAAGCGTGGGCTTGAACGTGCCTTCAACCCGGAGAGATTTTTTTATCTTGTGTTCCTCTCATTCCTCACAATCATCTGCCTATTTTCTGTGTTAGTTTGTATGTCGGTGGGATCCGTTTGTTCATCAGATGTGATGATATGCATAGTTGGGTTTACATGTTGAGCAAATGTCTCATTAGGTGAATGGTTATCCAACCTTGCAATTTCAATGGTTTCCACACCAACAGTGCTAACAGGAACAGCAGTCACAAGGGGAACTTCTTTCTTACTGTTTTTTCGGACAAGTGGTTGAGAATCTTTGGATTCAAGCGACCGACAACCGTCCCCTACTTCATAGGCTCCACCAGGCTCATTATCATCAAACAGTTCATCTTTGAAGGGAGGTGAATCTCTAGATAAATCAACTACTAGAGGTTTAACTCCAGATCTTTTTGATCTCTTTGAAATTCGATTTGGACTTTGTAGAACAGGTGAATCACTTAAACTCTGGGGACGTTTACCTATAGAATAAACACTTACAATCAATTTTTACAAATATTGCAACTTATGAAATTATAATAGAAGGCAGTTTATACCGTATAAAATTCAAAATTGAATGATAAATCCATCACATTAACTACAAACTATAATGTGCAAGTAATTGAATTAGCAATGGTAACTCTTGGAAGCCTGAATAACTGCTTGATTATAAACATTCAAACCTCTTGAATAAGCGTCATTTCCTGATTTTCGTGAAAACTAAACCCTAAACACAATTCGTTATAATTTAAACTATAATATATGAAATAGACGAAATCAAACCTTTCGTATGTGATGACATGTTGATGTATATGATAGATTTCGTCTTCACAAGCCTATAATAAGGCGTGAAGAAATCTCGAAGAGAAAAAGAGAGAGTAGATTTAGCTGGAGGATGGAACAAAACGAAGGTGATGGAGAACTTCTAGAACGAGAAAAGCGTATTAGACATTTACATTGGTTGCTTTTTATATTTTTTTTTAAGAAAACCGTTTTTTTTTTATAAAATCGGAAATTGTGTAATATTTTATTTATTTCTTATTATTTAACTTATAAGTCCATACCTTAAATTTATTTTTTCACAATATGATTCTTTACTTTTCAATAGAATATGATTACACAACATGTTTTATTGGTAGATATTTGCTCAAAAACATAGTATATTTGCTCAACAATAGTTTATATTTGCACAACAATCGAGACTTGTGAAATTATTGGTAACATGATCTTATTTTCTCTCTTTATGTTTACATACTTTCTCAATAGATTATTGCACAACATCGTAGTATTTTTGCTCATCAATCATATAAAATTGCACAACATTGAAGTGCGGTAGGGGGAAAATTTGCTCAACATCGTTTTATTTTTGCTCAACAATAGTTTATATTTGCACAACAGTCGACACTTGTGAATTTGTTATCAACATGATCATACTTTCTTTATTTATGTTTTCATAGTTGCTCAATAGATTATTGCTCAACATCGTCTTATTTTTGCTTATCAATAGGATAAAATTGCACGACATCGTATGATTGATGAAAACCTCCTCAACATCATCTTATTTTTGCTAAACGATAGTTTATATTTGCACAACAACAACACTTTGTTGGCAACATGATATTATTTCCTCTATTTCTGTTTTTATAGTTGCTATATAGATTATTGCTCCACATGGTCATATTTTTGCTCATCAATAGAATAAAATTACACAACATCGTATGATTGGTGAAAACTTTCTCAACATCATCTTATTTTTGCTCAACAATAGTTTATATATGCACAACAACAACACTTTGTTGACAACATGATCTTATTTTCTCTATTTATGTTCTCATAGTTTCTCTATAGATTATTGCTCAACATGGTCTTATTTTTGCTCATCAATAGAATAAAATTGCACAATATTGTATGGTTGGTGAAAACTTGCTCAACATCATCTTATTTTTGCTCAACAATAGTTTATATTTGCACAACAACAACACGTTGTCAACTTTGTATTATTTTTTGAGTGAACAACAATGATATAAATTTGAAATTTTATGAGCACCGATGGCAAAATTGCGCTGACATAGATGGAAAAGAGTATACAAACTTGTATTATTACATGATAAAATCTAAAATTTTATTCTGTAATATTGAATTAATGTTTAGTTTGAAACATAAATGTCATTCACAATGTCTAAGCTGTATTATTTCCTAGCATTACTTTTATATAATACCGATGACAGAAATTGTGCTGACAACCTTATTTTGAATGCTTTAACCTCCTCTTGAACTCTCCCATTGAAAGCTTTCTATTTGAAGGTGGTCTTCCTCCTCTCTTTCTTACTACTGGGGGTAACATTTGATAGATTTTATCACATCAGGGATGTTCCCTTCATCTTCTACCAACACTGGATATATTTTTTCTGCATATGCCATACGCCAAGCATCATTGCTGTAAAATTTTGTAACAAAATCAGATACATTTGCCTTTATGTGTGTAATGGTTGCTAGAGCATGTACACGCGGTATTTTCGCGACATCAAATACCATGCACGTACATGTCCTCGCTGATAGATCAACTATAGCTACAGCTCCGTGACCTTTGATCTCAAATTATGATGCATTCATCCTTTCTACTCTGCATAACCCAACTTGCTCTTGTGATTTCCTTATCACCTTAAGGATTTAAGGAGTTATTCTGTCTTGGTTTCCTAGTGTTTTCTCTCTTCTCTCTTGGAACCATGATGTGAGCTTTTCTCTAGCAAACTCCATAAGTGCCACAATGGGATAATCCTTTTTCCCTTTGAAAACGGAGTTCAAGCTTTCAGCATTGTTGGATGTCATCATGTTGTATCTATTGCACTTTGCATGTGCTCTGGCCCATTTATCAAAACCTGCTGACACCAGATATTCCGACAGTTTTGGACAGATTGCTTTTATTTGTGCAAGGTAGTTGTTGAACTCTTGGATAGTGCAACTCTCTGCTGCTTTTTTTAACATTTTCCCCAGTTCTTTTTTCTTGAATGTTGCTTTGATGTTTTATTTCAAGTGCCACATACATATGCAGTGTGTAGCTGTTGGGTAAACTAAAGATATAGCCCTTGAAATGCTAGCATGTCTATCAGAGACAAACACTAAGTCATCTGAGGGAGGCACAACCTTCAACAACCGATACAAAAACCATTCCCAAGAGCTGTTGTTTTGGGAGTCAACAATACCAAAGGCAAGCGGAAAAATATGTCTATTTGCATCTTGTACAACTGATCCGAGCAACGTGCCTCTATATTGCCCCGTTAAGAATGTGCCATCAATAACAACAACCTGGTATATAAAGAAATGAAATTACTGATCATATTGAATTTAAGAAAATCAATGAGAATAGAATTTATGTTGTTACTGATTAAGACATACCTTCTTTAAGAGGGGGAATGCTCTGATGCACTGTCCAATGGAGAGGAATAAGTACTGAAATCTGTCTTCTTTGTCTGTTGAAAATAATGCTATAGTCCCATTGTTTCTCTACATGAGCATATGGCAAAATGATGGCAAATCTGCATAATTTGATTCTGGTGTCCCCTTAACAATTTCGTGTGCAATTTTTTATGATTTCCATGCTCTCTAGTAGGTAATTGGCATCTTTTTTTCTGTTCTCATCTTATCCATTATCTGTGCTGGTTTGTATCCAGCGTTAACACTATGTAATTATATTCAAATTAGAATAAATAATGTATTAAAAAGCAAGATTAAATATAAATACAATTTCTTACAAAATTTTCTCACCTTGATTCGATGATGCTTGCAACCACAGAGGATGAAGGTTGTTTGCAGTGTTTTGTTCTGAAATCCCACGTGCAGGTGTGCATGTCAACATATACTATAACCTCATGCCAAGTTGGACCAAAAGTTTTGACATGCACTTTCCATTTGCAGTTAGGATCTACACAATGCACCCTATAATACTTTGTATCTGATTTTGCCACACGAAAACCAAATATCTCGGTTATTGACAAGATTCCCAAAGCATTCTTAACTGCTTTCATTGATCAAAGCTTTTTCCTATGCACATCAAGTTTTGTGAATTCAGATTCAGACTAGGCACAGTAGAGCTATCAGCATCCCAATCTTCTAGTGTAGTTTCTCTCTTGTGTGTTGTAGAATAGAATGTTCTCCATATTTCAGCTGCATAATCTTCATCACTTGCAGTATCACTATTTACAAAATACATGTCATCTCCAATATCTTCTAACAATACACCCTTCATCCTGGTGTCACCGATCAATGTCATGCTATTTTCCCCTGAGACAATGTCAATTATATTTGGATTGCATGTCACCAACTGTAAACTGTCAGCTGAGAATGCCTGTTGATCTTCTTGTTCACTATCTGTTTTAATGCTGACACACAACTCAACAGCAAATTTAACATCCTGTAGTTCGGACAACCTTAAAAACTCTTTCAAATCAGCATCACATTCAACATTAAGCGGAGCTCTCAAGAATTTGAAAGGGTGTAAATGATTGAATTCTAATTCAAATGCATTGTTTATATTGAATCCGTTGTGCACTTTTTCAATTAAACCTTGTAGTGTTATTAAGTCGTCAATCATAAACACCTTTGAAGTAGTGTCTCCAAAAAAGGTTGGACCTGATCATCAAATAACCGTTTCCCACCATATACAACTGTAACAATTTGGGTTGCCATTGTAATCTGTAGAGTATGAATTTAAGAGGATAAATACATTGCAGTAGTAACAAACACAATCTGATTGAAACGATCGCATGAGCAATCAAAGTGTAATGATGACATGAGCAATCAAAGTACAATAAGGAATGGGGAATTTTAATATGTTGTCAAATGAAATATTGGATGCAACGGTGAGGAATTCATATCATCTAATCAATTATATGAATATAATACAACAGTTATGAACACAATCCTGAAAATTTTGCACATTCGGTGCAAATTTTCTATCATTGAAATGTAGTGATGACATGACCAATTAAAGTATAATAAGGAATAGATACTTTATTATATTGTCAAATGCAATAATGGATGCAACAGTGATAAATTTATATCATTAAATCAACTAGATGAATAGAATACACCTGGTATGAACAAAATCCTACAAAATTTGCACCTACGGTGCAAATTTTTTATGAATAGAATACACCTGTTATATCATTAAAGTATAATACGGTGAAAATTTTTTATGAGTCAAATGCAGTGCTGACATGAAACATTCAAAGTGTAATAAGGAATGGATACATCATTATATTGTCAAATGCAACAATGGATTTGCACCTCTCGTGCAAATTTTCTATGACTCAAGCGCAGTGCTGACATGGCTCAATCAAAGTGGAATAAGGAAGTGTAGTGATGACATGAGCAATCAAAGTCTAATAAGGAATGGATACTTCATTATATTGCCCAGATTCAAGTGTAGTGATGACATGAACATAATATTGGATGACATGAACACAATATTGGATGCAACAGTATAGAATCTATATCTTTAAATAAAATAGATGAATACAATACACCTGTTATGAGAAAAATTCTATAAAACTTGCACTTCTGGTGCAAAATTTATATGATTCAAGTGTAGTGATTACTTGAACAATCATAGTGCAATCACAGTGTAAGCAATCATAGTGATGACTTGAGCAATGTAAAATATTAACAAGCATAAATAAGCATAAACATACACAGATTCGATTGGAAACTTGAAAATTACACATATATAGCAAAAAATGATCATAATCAGTAATTCATGCCTCAAAAATCAATCAAAATTTGCGCCAATGCGCAAATTTTAATGCATTCTATAACATTAATCATTTGATTCTACTGTATGTGTGACTCCATATATGCGCAAATTTTGATGCATTCTATAACATTAATCATTTGATTCTACTGTATGTGTGACTCCATAACCTTAATCACTTTATGCTTAACAAATGAATCAAAATTTTCGCCAAAGGCACAAATTTTGATGCATTCAATAACATTAATCATTCGGTTCAACTATATTTTCATACAGGTATAGCATATATAAGCATAAATAAGCACAGATTCGATGGAAGACTTGAAAAACACACACATATAGCAAAAAACGTACATAATATGTAATTGGTTCTTCAAAAATCATTCGAAATTTGCGCCAAAAGGTGCAAATTTTGACGTAATCTATAGCTATAATCACTCGATTCAAAGCAGTAATCCATAACAGTAATTCAAAAATTGAAGCAGTAATCCAAAAATTGAAGGAAATTTGCGCCGAAGGCGCAAATTTAATGTGATTCTTCAGTATAATTGATAATCAACTTAGAATCGTCAAAATTCTAGTAAATTTTGCGCCTTTGGCGCAAATTTTTCATGAATTCAAGGTAGCGTTTGTTGTAGCTTGTAATCGAATGCTTTCCTTACCT